>CM060174.1:64624068-65004151 GCA_030549775.1 Tamarix chinensis
TTTTGGAATTGCATACCTAATGGCAGATATAATAGGAATATAATGCAAGAGTATAATATATTTTATATACTTAGTAAAAATAGTTGGATGGACCTATTAAGTAATAAAATATACTTGAATTATAAATTGTAAAATAAAATGTGCTCCATAGATAAAATGTAAATAATAACGAGCTTGCACAATACAAACTAAAATAACGAGCTTATCTTTGGTCATCGATAGTCGAAGATGTTTAAACTTAATATTAAGTTTTATATAATTATAATCCTAGTGACTAAAAGTAAGCAATAAATTTAACTCTTCAAATTGATTGTCGTTATACAATATTAAATATTTCTATATCGATTCACACCGAAAATTATGAGTTCACACTTCCCCAAATTTTTAACTAACTTATACCTCATGTTTGTGTAGTTTACCAATTGACCATCTTTTATTACTTTCGATTCTTGGTCTTTTCCTCAATTAATTACTCAACATCCAATCTTTTCATCATGGAATACAATGAATATAGAGAAAGGTTATGGTTATAATTCCAACAATTTTTTTTAGCAAAAATGAAGTTGGAAAAATAATGTTAATGGAATTTTCTCCCCAAACGTTTTGCCCTAACGGGCAAGGTACCTCTCATAAATCATGTTTGTTGGGATAATTGTCCTGTTCAAAGAAAACTCTGACAGAAAAAAATATCCGTCCAAAGGTAACACTAACAAACAATTCACGCGCCATTGGTTAACTCTGACAGGCAACTCCCCCATCATCTCCTCATCATAAGTTACCTAAAAATCATCTTTGCTTAAATTTTATAATTCAATTTTATATTTATGTATTCCTTATAATTTCATATTTTGAATATTAATTATAGAATACATATTCTATTAATACTAATTCTAGTGAAATATTTGATACGAATGAGATTTTTAATGGATGCAATTTATTAATTGGTTAGGTTAATGAAATTAGAAAGTCTCGTATTATAGTTTTAGGTATTGAGAGATCAAAAAAAGTTTGGATTCAGATTCATTGTGAAAGAGGATGTGCCTATAGAAGGCAAACTTCGGTGAATCCAAAAAGTGCTTGATCTACGATAATAAAAAGGTATTGATGTAAATTGGAATTTCATAAAAGAAAAGATATTTGTAGTGCTTAAGGCAAATGGTAGAATGTGTAATACATATTCAACATGTAATTGTCGATATTTCCTAGCATTTAAATTTGTTGCCTGTGTGCACAGGGACTGTAATAAGGACGATGACCGAAAAAAGGCGGAAATGTCATTTATGAAAAATTTAGAAAATGGGGATGACGAAAAGCGTAAAAAAGTATATATATTTAAAAACATATATCTAATCTACTAAAATTTTAAGAAAATGAAAATTACTATTTATATTAGTTAATAATATATGGTTATAATGAATATTATTCTATTGATTTGCATTTTTTTAATTATAATTAATATCTCTATATATTCATTATTAGTTTATCATTATAATTTATTTCATCCTTATTAAATAATTATAATTAATAAAATAACTTACAATAATAAACATAATATAATTAAAAATTTGCTATTTATATTCTAAGTTAGTATCATATTTTGTTAATGCCGGGAGTGGAGGGATGGATGGTGAATTTCGGTCTCTAAAAATATTTAAATTTGTGTTTTTATATTGGAATTAGTACTAAAGGATCTGATTAATTTTTTTATAAAAAAAATTATTTGTGGCTTATATCAACTAATATAGGTAATAATTTTAAGATTTTTTTTGTTTTTTATATTAGTAGATTTGATCTATTTTTTTGAAATATATATATATACATATACATACATATATATATATGTATATGTATCTGTATATATATATTTGTATATATTATTTTTTTACAGTTTATTTACTCCCCGTTTTCTATATTTTTTTTTTAAAAAATTTGTATTTTTCTCCATTATCGTTTCCCATTTTGGTTCAATACTGGGTTTGGATACCTAATGAAGGATACAATAGGAATATAATGCAACAGAATAAGATATTTTATGTATTTTTTCAAAATAGTAGGATGAACCTATTAAGTAATAAAAGATACTCAGATTATAAAGTGTAAAATAAAATGTGCTCCACAGATAAAAAGTAAATAATAACGAGCTTGCACAATGCCTACTAAAATAACAAGCTTCTCTTTTGGCATTGACAGTCGAAGATATTTAAACTTAATTTTAAGGTTTTGCTAATTATAATCCTATGATTAAAAATAAATAAGAAATTTAATTCTTCAAATTGATAGGTGTTATATAAAATTAAATATGATTATATTGGTTCACACCCAAAATTATGAGTTCACACTTCTCAAAACTCTTTTTATTCATTTTTGAACTAATTTAGACCTCATATTTGTGCACTTGACCAATCATCCATCTTTTATTTCTCTCTTTTTGGTCTTTTCCTCAACTAATCACTCAACATCCAATTCTTTCATAATTGAATACAATGAATATAGAGAAAGATTATACTTCTAATTTTTTTTATTGCAAAAATAAGTGGACGGAATAATATTAATGCAATTTTCTCCCCATAGTTTTTGGAGCTGATGTGCAAGTTACTCGTAATAATTCATATCTGATGGGTTAATACACTTTTTGAAAAACAACTCTAACGTAAAAAATATATGTCCAAAGGTAACTCTAATAGGTAATTTACCCGCCAAAAGTTAATTTTGATGGGCAACTCTACCGTCAACTCCCCATCATATGTTACCCAAAAATCTTCTTTGGTTAATTTTGATGGCTGACGAGGCTTCAGAATCATCATGTTTGGTTTGAGAGAGTACTTCATTCATGATGGCGAGGTACTCATCTTCATTCTTTGCAGCAGCTAGTATGGCGGCTGTAACGGACTTTTGAGCCAGAAATTTTGAGTCATCTGATCTGGCTAAGACTCTATTTGTTGAAGAAGAGGCCGGCTGTGTGCTGATGAGGTTACAGACGGCCTATTCTGATACTTTCTCAAATTTTTGATACTTTGACCACCATTTGACTTTAAAGCTGTAGACCAAAGTGAGAACTCCTTCAATGTCTTGGATTTCTGCTGTCCAGGCGAACACCCAAGGGTAGAAAAGTTTGGAGCAGAAGGCGAAGATAGGGGGCAACACCCTATCGTTTTTTGTGGGTTTGTATAGGGTTTTGAACAGGTCAAGGGATTTTGAAACGTGCTCCAGTAGGATATCTAGGATGGCGCCGAAGTCCTTCCACCATCGGATAAACTAGATAGGGTAATGTGTTTGGTTAAAGTTTTTGAAAAACAACAACCAGGAATGTGACTTTCAGGAATTTTTTGTGAAGAAAGTATTCCACCAAGCCTGTTGGTAATCCCAGTAATTGAAATTTAGTTTGGCATTTGGGCTAAATTTGTACGAATCTGGGAGCCTTCGAGGCAGTTCGAGGCTTTGTCCCCAGTCCGCGGGAAGAATGACCCTGTGCAGTTGACAGGTTGAGTAAGTGGCTTCATTCTTGGTTTGGCGTAATTTAAAGGTTCGGAATGAAGCTGAGCCTGTATACTCTAAAATTGACTTATAATACGCATGGGGTGTAGTAAATTCCCACGGTTTGAAATCCCATCCAGTAAAGATTTTCCGAAGGGCAACAAAGGGATCCTAGTGATGGAATCCATCTTCGAGGTTTGAAATAATTTGCAAATTGGGTTTTGTAAAATACTCAGCTTTCTTTTGGAAAGATGGTTTTATTTCCAAAACGTGTTCGAGTCTTGAAATCCTTAATCACAAGATCGGAATTTTGCAAATCGGTTTGTCAAAAGAAGTTTTCGAAATTTCTTTTGAAGGAACGACAGGAATTAAAAGACGTCCTTCTATTTTGTAAACAGGGTTTGAAGAATTTGTACCTTTGCGTTCAGGTTGAGAACTATGAATGTGTTTTGTAATTTTTTGAAGTGCTCTGAATACTTCAGGCGATTGGGTGAGATTGTCCACCCACTTTTGAACATCGGTCTTTGAAGAAGCCTATGAAGGGCCTTCTTAGTTTGAAGAAGCAGCTGCGGCTACTTCATCCTCTATGGTGGCCTCGTACCATGATTTGATCTTTGTTGGTTTTGCTGCCAGAATTTCCTGGACTTTCTCTTCTCCTTTCTTTCTTGGAGGCATGATCTAAAAGAGAGCTTCCTTGGAGGAATTCACGCATGAGGAAGTCCGGCAATGAATGTTCTTCACCCTTTATATACTCGATGTCAAAATCGAACACTGAAAGTAAGCCTTGCCACCTGGCAAAGATTTGTTTGCTTGTGACGTTCATAATCCTTTTAAGTATTTTTTTTGCGATTTGGTTTAGATTAGGACAGAAATCTAGAACATAGTTCAGACTTCCAAGGAATCTTTGGAGTTGGGTTTTTTCAAGGATTTGGTCTAGAAATTTAGATGCAAATTCTATGGACCGCTCAATGGGCCTAATTCTACCCGACGCTATATGATGTCCTAAAAATCTAATCCTAGTTTGGGCTAGATCGATTTTGGGCTTAGAGACAACAAGTCCACTACGCTTGATGACACTAAGGGAAATCCTAAGGTGTTTAAAATGCTGATCTAGACTGTTAGAAAATACTAACACATCGTCAATATACACAATGTAGAAATTTGAATACAGATTCAAAATATCATTCATAATCCTTTTAAATTCTGAAGGTGCATTTTTTAACCCGAAAGGCATTACGTTCCACTCGTATTGACCAAACAGTATTGTGAAAGCTATTTTAAATCAGTCAGATGGTTTAATTTGTATTTGCCAAAATCCCGATTTCAAATCAAATTTTGAAAAGATAATTGCTGAAAATAATATTTGAAGCAAATATTTTTTATTTGGTATAGGATATCGAATCCATTTGAGAGCATCGTTTAAAGGTTTATAGTTAATAACTAACCTAGGCGATCCTCTTTCTATCTCAGAATTTTTGTTAACTTAAAATGCAGCACAAGACCATGGTGACCTAGATTTTGAAATTAATCCTTTTGTTTCTAAGTCTTTGATTTCTTGTTTGCAATGTTCAATTAATTTTGAGTTCATTTGTATAGGTCTAGCTTTTCTCGGTATTTGTTTCTCGCTAAATGTTTCTTCATACGGGAGATCTACCATGTGATATTTTCTAGACCAAAAAGCATTTGGGATATCGGAGCATATCTCTTTTTTTATTTGATTCTTAATTTGGTAAATTTTGTCCCTAACAGGTTTTGTTTCTAATTGTTGTCGGGTCCGAGATAAATCGAAATTTTGTTTTAGGAAATCTAAATCATTTTGTTTTGTTCTTATTAGGTGATTAATTTGATCCTCATAGATTAAATTTGCCTTTAACAAGTTGAGGTTTCGAATCCTGGGGATTTCTAAAAAGGATAAACTATGTTTTTCCCTTTTTTTTTAAATGAAATGCCGGACAAACCTACTTTGTAAGGGGTGATCAAATTAATGAAAGGTATGCCTAAAATAACCGATTGACTAATGTCCGGGGTTATTAAATAGGTTGTTTTTATTTGCAAGTTGTCACAGATTAATTCTATATCACACTTATATTTGATTTTGAGTCTGGAGCTATTGGCTGTAGACAGTTTTTCATTCGACTTGGTGAGGTACTTTCTTTGAATTATTCCTTCTTTGATACAGTTTAAGTTGACACTGGTGTCAAATAGCGCGACTGTATTTATCAAGAAGCTATCATCTAGCCTAAGGGCAATTTGGATGATGTATTTGCGGGATGTTATTTCTTTTAAGACATTAAGAAATTCTCCTGAAACAATTTCATTTGAAATATTATCTATGTTTTGATCATCTTCAGATTTTTCAGATTCGCATTGTTCTGGAGATGAGTTCTGAGTTTGTTTGACTATCATTGTTTGGATAGTTTGCGTGTCAGATTCTTGTTTTAATTCCAACATCTTTAATTCCTTCTTAACTTCATTAATTTCCTATTGAAGTTCAGAGATCGTTGGAGTTAAAGTTTTTGTTTTCTTTTGTCGATTGAGAATTTTGGTCAGGTCGTAGGCATTTGTTGGTTTTGAAAGAATGTTTTGGATTAATGGTTTGGGTGGTTCATCTTTTTCGATAGACTCCATTAATTTTTCCAAGTATTCGGCTTGTTTTAATGGGTCTAGAATTAAATGAACTATGTCTAAAACCATTTTTTGTTGTTTTGAAAGAACATTCATTTGATTTTCTACCTGTTCTCCTTCTGGGTTAGAAGAACTGCTGGAAGAGGAAGACGACTCTGTTTGATGTTCGTCTAACTCGGGGTTTTGATCGTCCTCGGATGATACTAGGAGGTTTTGAATTTTTTCCCTAGTCTGTTCATCTAAGCCTAATTCGCAAATCTTTTTACTAGTTTTGCAATAGTTTGAAGTATGTCCTATATTACCACATTTGTAACACCTATAGTTTCTAAATCTTTTATCCTTAGAGGGGTTTTTATAGGCTATCTTCTTTTCCCCTTTTTTAGCCATTTGATAATAGGGAATTTGTTGTTGTGGCTGAGGAACTGATAAATAATTCCTTTTTGATTTTTTGTTGTGACTAGGTCTATAGTTACCCGAACATTGTTTGTTTGTTTGTCCTACAATGTCGAATTGTCTACAGAAAGATCCTAGTTCTTGTTTGGTTTGTTTCATTTCAGATTTGAGTTTTTTCTGAAGCTTCAGATCTTGACAAATTTTTAAACCTTCTTTTTGGGTTAAACTTATGAGTTCACCGTAGGTAAATTTGTTGTAAGGGATCTGGTTATTATTTGTTTCTTTGATTTTGTTACGGACTTTTTCTCCTAAAAATGGAGGTAGACCATCTAAAAACTTTTCTTTCCAAAAAGGTTTGATTGAATCTTCCCTAAGCATAACTCTAGTTAGGAAATTATTTTTATACCACTAGAAGTTGTTAAGTGTTTTACACCTAAGGTTTGATAACAATTCTCCGTTTTTATCCTTAAGGTGCTGCGGGTCTCCTACAAAATGTAAGGATATGGCCAAGATAAGTGATGCTACAGCGTCATATATGGGTCCTCCATTATCTAGAATTATTTCATCGTTTTCATCTACCTTAATGGCTTTTAATATATCAGTTTGTTCATTTATAGTTAAATGAAAGTCTCACCATCCTTTAAGTTGTCCTGAGAACCCTGCTATAAGGAGTTCTACTATGATTTTATCGGATGTGTTCATTTGGGCTTTGTATGCGTTTGCTGCCATAGTCATTTGTTGTAGTAGGCCTAAAGTTTGATATTCAGACAGTCCATCTATGTTCCATTCATATAATGAATTGGCTTTATAATTGGGCTGAGCTAGTTTATTGGGCCTAACTTCTAGACTAAGATCAGGAGCAGTTTGTTTTGGTATGATTGATCTAGAGGATGACGGTATGTCTAAACTGGCTACTAGAGGAACCTGTTTTTGGTCTCCTTTTGACTCTGTTTGGCTTCGGTCAGTGAGGTCATCTTCATTGATCACTAGGATATGTGCGGTTTGATCAGGTGTATCAGGAACCTGATTTTGGTTTTGACTAGATGAAGTTGCAATGGCAATTAAGCTAAATTTTTCTTTTATTGCTGAAATAAATTTGTCTTTTTCAGTTTTGATTTCTGTTTTACTAGATTTTGATAATTCAAAGGGTTTAAATACTGGCACCTTTTTAGGTTCAGATTGTTTATTATCTGAAACTATTTGAATTGCTGGCAGTATTGTTTTTTGAATTTGTTTGTCCAGTTTTGTCAGTTGGTTGCCTATTGTATTAAGATGAACATTTGTAAAATTGTTTTGTAGCACAATATTTTTCGTGTTTTCCAATTCATCTTCTTTAGGCAATCTTAATGGTTTGAGTTCTATAGTATTTTCTCCTACAGACATTTGGATATTCTGTAGAGGCGGATGTTCTGTTTCTATAGTTCCTCTATCAGTTTTCCAGGTTTTGGCTTTTGGTTGAGTTGTTATGGTTTTTGCTGATTTAAATGGTGAATTTACTAACTTTTTTGGGTTTACACCATCTTGTCTCAGTTTTATTTCTAACCAGTCGAAAAACATTATTTTGCATTTGTGGTCAGCAATAAATTTGTAGAATTCTTCTTGTAGTTTACGACTTTCACCAGCTAAGGTTTTTATGAACTAATTACGTTTTGCGGTGTTCTTTTCAGGGTAAAAGTCAGCTCTATAGAATTCTTCGTCTATAACGAATTCCTTTTCTAGGACGTTTAATTAGTTTTCTGTTATGTCAGAAAGGTTAGGAGAATGCGGAGGTGATTCTATGTCTTCATCACTATTTTGTTCCGATTCTGTAACTTTCTGTTTTTCATAGTTTGCCTTAGGAATTCTAGTTTTGTAGTTTGTTGTTCTAAACGAATTTCTAGGAGTTTCATCTACAGAATTCCTATTCTTTTGTATTTTTTCTTCCAAGTTTATGTTTTTAGGAAGGTTTGAAACATTTCCTAAACTGATAGTGGAAGATCTAGAGGCATCGTCCCTAATTCTAAGGCCTTGATTCCTCCTAAAGCTAAGTTTAACAGTTCCGTCGTCGAACTGGATTATTTTGTTAAGATTCGTGTTTGGTTTTGGAATCTCGGGTTCTTTGATTTCTTCCTGGGCTGGTTGTGCCTTATCTAAGGTCCATTCCTCAAGGAGTTCTATTTCATTCCATTAGATGGTTTTGGGGATAATAGTATTAGACCTAGTTAAGTCGGTTTGTAAAACTAAGGTCTCACCGTTTTCAATTTTTCTAATTGCTTCAGTGCCAAAGGATGTTTTTGCTACCTTATAATGAATCCTATAGATTACAACTACAGGAATAGATCCGGGTAACATATGATATCCATGCATTTTAATTTGTAAAGTCAAAGCATGCAGGATATTAGGATCAGTTAATGAAGGTGCAAATTTTGGAAAGTAATTAAAAAATATTGGACCAGAACACAAACTAGACTCTACAGTTCCTATTAATGAATCCATAAAATCTAACATCCTAGCTTCTCTAAGTACTGCTAAGATTGATGTGTTTAGGCCTTCTCTTGTCAGAGATTTGAATCTTACTTGGACTAATCCTAAGTGGATGTAATTAAAGCCTTTTTTGATATGTTTTGCTAAAGACTTACTGCTTAAGAGTTGAATAGTCTCTAGAGGTTTGCAGATTTGAAGGTCTCTTTCTTCGGTTTTGATAACATAATTTGTTGGCAATAATGACCAATCTGATGTCCTGTATACCATTTCCTTTTGAAGTTTATGAAGTCTCCACGTATTTATGGATCCTTCAAAGTTTTTAAATTTATATTCTTCCGTTTGTCTATTTGAGGCTCTAGGTCTTATGTCATTTCTGGAACTAGAACTAGAAGAACTAGAAGATCGAGAAAATAAATGCATGCCTCTTATCTTATTTTTGCATAAACGGCTTTCACCCACCTATTAAGATTAGCCTTACTGCCTGCCCCTCCTTGGGTCTTATGGACTTACCCTGCTAACACAGGTGCTTACCTCACGGCCTATGCAAAATAAGAAGGTTGACCAGAAACACTTACCCCTCTCAACGACTAATCCCGCTAGGCTCTAATACCATATATATATATATATATCGGTATATTAATAAATTAAATATAATAGATCAAATTGAATAAAATTAAAAGAAAAAAATTAAGAAAACTCTTAAAACTGCCGCCTACATTATTTGATATAAACAATGAATAGTTTTTTCATAAAAAGAATTAATCGGCTATGTTTAGTTCCGAATCTAATACCAAAAAACTATAAAATATTTTAGAAACTTAAAATACAATTGTGTGTCCTTTCCGTGCTTTACCATCCATCCCTCCACTCCCTTTGCTAATAAATTATAATACTAACTAAGATTATAAATAACAAAATTTTAATTATAGTATGTTTATAATCATAAATTAGTTTATTAATTATAATTAATTAATAATTATTAACTAATAATTAATATATAGAGACATTAATTATAATTAAAAATAGCAAATTAATAGAATAATATTCATTATAGCCATATATTAATAATTAATAAAAATATTTTTAATCATAGTTATTATTTATTTATAAAAAATAAATCTATTAATTTTAATAATAAATATAAATTTTGGATGAATAATATTAATCATAATAATAATTAAATAATGACTACAATTAATGTTGAATATAAGAATAAATATATACTTGATAAGAATAATATTAGTTATATTTATTAATTATCATTAATAAAATTAAGTTAATCAAACTATAAAACAATAATCAACATAATGATAATAATAATAATTATTATAAAATAATAATATTAATTAAAATAATAATAATAATAATTAAAACAATAATAATTATAATGATAGAATAAATTTTTTTCAATAATTAATATATAACATATTAGTAATAATAATTATGGTTAAATAATTAATTAAAAATATTTATTATAATTAAAAATTAATGATTACAAATATAAAAATATATATAAAAATTAAATTATTAATAAATATGCTTAAAGGAAATGTAATTATATAAAAAACAGATTAATTAGAAGATAAATATTATAGAATTATATCCTATAAAAATATTATATGTCGATTATTGAGGATTGTACTTTTGTTTTAACTCTTTCCTGAATCTCGATGAAGTGTTATGATCATATGTCCAAAGAGAAAAATGCTTGTAAGAGAGGAAAACATTTATAAAGATGATATTAGCAGACAGGTAAGAATTGCACTTGTCTCATGAGTGTGTCGTAGTTAAGGAACTTTTTAATTAGATGAGACGTGAATCCTAGGATGGAGCCTGATGCTCTTATCCTTGTTTGTTTATGCCCTCATTTAAATTATAATATGAAAGCATCTTACAAACTTTGTTGTGAGAATGTTTGATGCGTGAAAATGTCGCTTCGGTAACGTTTCGATCACGGAAATGTCTTGAAAATATTTCTTGCTTTTAAAATTTTTTAATTATAAAATTCAAATTAGAATTATTTAATTAATTTTTTTACTAAAAAATTATAAATAATTAAAATTAACTAATATAGATAGTAATTTTTATTTTTACTTTAAATTTTAGTAGATTAGATATATGTTTTTAAACATATATAATTTTTTTACTCTTTTTGCGATCCCCGTTTCTAAATTTTTTCATAAATGACGTTTCCGCGTTTCTTTCCGTCATCGTCCTCATTCCGGTCCCCGTGCACACTAGCAACAAATTTAAATGCTAGCAAATACTGACAATTACATGTTGAATATGTATTACATATTCTACCATGAGCCTTAACCACTGCAAATATCTTTTCTTGTACAAATTTCTAATTTACAAGAACACTTTTTTGTCATGGTAGATCGAACACTTTTCAGATTCACTGAATGTTACCTTCTATAAGCATATCCTGTTTCACAATGTATCCAAACCCTACCTTTTTTTATCTCTCAATACCTAAAACTATAATACATGACCTTCTAATTTCTTTAATCTAACTAATTAATAAATTTATGCTATTAAAAATCTCATTTGTAGCAAATAGTTCACTACAATCAATATTAATAGAATATGTATTCTCTAATTAATATTCCAAATATGAAAAAATAATATGATTACATAAATATAAAATTGAATAATAAAATTTAGGCAAAGAAATCTTTTGGGTAACTTATGATGGGGAGTTGACAGAGGAGTTGCTTGTTAGAGTTAACTTTTGGAGGGTCAATTGCCTATTAGAGTTACGTTTTGATAGATATTTTTTTTCCTTAGATTTGTTTCTGAAGATGTAATTTATCCCATCAGATATGAATTTTAATGGGTTACTTTCCCATTAGAGCCAAAAAGTATGGGGAGAAAATTGCATTCACCACCATGGAAAGGGGTTTTAATAACGGTTATTTTATAGTTTTAATAATGGTTTTTAACCGTTATTGAATCGCATGTTATTAAATCTTTAATAATGGTTCATAACCGTCATGAAAGATACACAAAAACCCGCGAATATGTGCGTAAACTTCATATTGAATAACGGTTTTTAATTAAAAACCATTGTTAAAAAGGAGCTTTTAATAACGGTTTCTCAGTAAACCGTTGTTGAAAACCATGTATTAATAACGGTTAATACAAAAACCATTGTTAAAACATGATCAAATTACCGTTTCGGTCATTTATTATGCGTTTATTAAACCCTCTAATACATATTAAATGCTCATAAATATGAGATTAGAAGGAGTTTTAATAACAATTCTTAAACAAAACCGTTATTAGAACCTACGTTTTAATAACAGTTCTATGAGAAACTCTTATTACAGCTTAGGTTTTAATAACGGTTTTCATAGAACCTTTTGTTAAAACTAAATGTTTTTTTAGGGCATTTTTTTGTTTTGTTCCTTCCCACATACACAGTTGTATGTTCAAACAATTACCAAATATGTAATGTAAAACAACATCAATTCATACCAAATCTGTAATCACACCATATTTTCAATCAATCTATAATTGGTATGCATGTCTCAATACACCAACTATACTTAGGAAAAAAAATTACTGGGCATACCACAACTTGCTAGCTCTACACCCCAAAGTAAAGAGTTCACAGATCAAGGCTGGAAGACCGACAGATGTAAACGAAATACAAACCTGAAAATGCGTGTAGAATATATAGATTGCTACCTAATACCGAATGAATGAGTGCACGTGCTTGGCCCATTGGTCTCTAACTTCATCAATTTCATCAACATTATATTGCTGGCCTCGTGCATAGTCATTGGTGAAAAACTACAACACCCATGTTTCAACTAATATACAATTAGCCATTAGGTCAAAAATATATATGTCATGATTCTTTAATAGAAAAATATGGAAAAGCAAGCATACATGTCTTGGATCTATGTTGACTGATCTATTCTGGACTATAATATTCATTGCTCTAGAAACATAGTATCCATAATCATTGTCATTTTGCTGTTGTGGACATTGTCAAATGAATTTAGTTTGCTCTCTAAGTATTATATATTAATTTGAATTAAAACAAAATACAAAATAGTTGTCTTCCTACTTACCATGATAGGCTCATATTGAAGATTCTTTGGGTCTGGGACATCATTCCCACCTCTCCTTTGATATGCCGTCCATAGTGCCCTAATAAATAGAGTTGGATACATAATATTGTAAGTATATATACCTCAAATAATGAAAGTAGAATATATATATATGTATAAATAAGATAATGAAGTAAGAAGTGAAAAGTATACTAACATGTCAGTAAATTCCTTCCCACCACAATGAGTGACCTCAAAAGGCACGTCATAGGTTCGAAGGGAATCAAACACATAAACTTTATTAAGATCAGGTTGGACGACGTACAAAACCTAATGTTTAGTTGTGAGGTGAGGAATGAGATAGAGCTTGTTGTGTCCCTCAATCAAAATGCGATTCGCTAAATAGTTTATGTGCCTACCCTCTGTTATTGTACTACTATAAGCTATGTATTATGAGCACACAAACACAATAGAGGACAACATTCCCTCCAACGCAGCGCGACTAGCTACCAACCTATATATGGACGACAATAACAATGGATATTTGTTAATATCTAATAACTCATATAAGCTTAAGAGGTCGTAAAAATTCTATTTCTTCAAGAGTACTAAAATCGGAAATATGAAATAATGCTCACGTGACATAACCGGTGACACTCGTGGTTGGCATCCATTCCTAATTATAAATGTTGCTTATGTCAATTGTCGATACCATGTAAGTAGCATCGTCCCTTCCAACATACTCAGGACGACAATCAATGGAAATATAATTATTTCCGAGGTAGTTTTGGGCATAGAAATACAATAAAGCTAATGCTGGTGGAGGTTGGCATATTTCCGAAGAAGGAATCGTTTGTGGGGCAACTGATTTTTCAGATTTAGCTCTCTTTCTTTTGGCAGCGCCCTCTTTTGTGTTGCTCATTCTACTAGTACCTCTCTTGGTTTTACTAGTAGGAGCAGTCTTCTTCTTTGATTCCTTAAATAATAATAATAAACAAAATATTTATTGAGCATATATATATGAAAAATGTGTAAACAATGTAACTACTAAACTAGGTCTAATGAAGATATTGACTGTCAATACCTTTTCAGTAGTGAGACATATCTAATCCACAAGCCAAGGCACGAAGCTTCCATGAGCTTCTATTACTGTGGCTGCCTCATTACCCTCTTTATAACAAGGCAAGGGCGCACTACCAATGATTGGAGTGTCAATACTCACTGGCCTTGTAAGTAGGGCTAAATTGTACCCGTGGACATTTTGCAGTTGGGTATTGTGACTGATGCAGACCCTTCATTTTGCCAAAAGAGTTGAAAGATCATTCGCTAACAAGTCACATTTATGCAAACCCTAAATGAAAATATTACACATTATTAACTATTTATGACACCGAATACATTTAATAACAATTCATAATTATGTAATGCTTACCTTAGAAAGAGAAGAAAGACGTGCATCAGCTTCAGAACTGTCTCTGACACTATTTACATTAGGTATGTGAAGCTGATCATGGTTGACTGAATCGGATGGCTTATACCCTTGAGATTTAATAAATGACAACTCTTGCTCCATTGTTGCCATCCGTTCAAATGCCACCTTCAATTTCTTTGTGAGGATGGCAACTTGCTCATCAGTGTTATGAGAACCACGAGATCGACCACGTACGCTCGTTTTCATAACACCAAATCCAAGACCCCTGTGTCTTCCAAGGTGTTCTACAATTTTTATAGCCTGTGATACAATGTTATATTGGTCTACCGCCTCCTCACCATCTGACGCTTGAAGTTTGTCCTGTAATGTATATAATATATGTAAAATTAGCTTACATGAATAAGCATAATATAATAGTTTTCTAAAAGAAAAGTAAGCAGGGTTCCAAATATCTACAAACTAACAATTTTTGTCGCTGCAACATCTACATCTTCATTAATATATTCATCTTTTGTTGCTCTAGCCTTCTTCCATAATGTATCAATATTAATGGACAAGGTACATGGGTCTAAGTCTTGGGCTATGAGCTATAAATCAAAAAATATTCTTATAATATACCAATATTATAAAATTTTTTAGTATGCTGTAAATAGATAAATCACAAAATACATACTAACTCCTCTTCAAGACCTGCATACCCTTTGCGAGGCATATTATGCCGGTATTTATTCTGCTTCGCAATCTCTTTATTTTTGGCACTTTTTTCCTATGTGACAAGCCAAAACATAGTGACATAATTATTTCAATATTATGCAAATATAAGGATCGATAAAAAAAATTTAATTGTTATCTAACAAATACCTTAAAATCACCTGTAAGATGATATGCAATAAATTGGTTCCAACTTTCTTGATCAATAAAACCATATCGTTTGGGTGGATTCTGCCGTAGAGAATCATCCCTCTTTCTGTACATTTTCCTACAAGCTAAATATGACCTAAATGTTCTTAGACACTCCCCACAATATCTAAGAAGCCATTTCTTCCTACTCTCTGGCACATTAAACACTCTATGCATTGTAAGATATGCAAATGTATACCGATATTAATGTATTAAAATTAATAACATTTTACATACATAAATGATTACATAAAATAGTATATTTATCGTGATTTCCTGCCAAATGAGCTCCTTATGACCCGTTGGAACCTGCTTCCAATTATTATAGAAGATAGGAACACGGTTACGTGTCACAAGTGAAATTTAAGTCAAGAACATGTCTGCATAAAGGCCAATGGGAAGATTGTAAGTATTCCATCCCAACTCGACCAGTTCTCCTTTATTCCTTATATTTGTGATGATTCTCATAATTGTCAACCCTCTTTTCCCTTCTTCATCACTACTGTCCCTATTAATATTTTTATTGGCCATATCTCTAAAAAATATCAATAAATAAATTATGTTAGAATGTTATGTATTGAGCATAATTGAGTTGAAAAATGCATTTAAAAAAAACCAACATAGATATTATATGTTACAATATTATTACCCTCATTACCTTCTTTTCCTTCTTTTTTCCCCCTTGTTATCGTATTAGATTCAGGATTTGATACATGTATTACTTCACGATAATCATCTTCACTTAGTTTAACCTTAAAAACCAATGAAATTAGATCAATTGTCTTCACTTACACTAGTGTAACACCCCAAAATTTAATAACCTTAATTTAGAACGTTTAAACTTTTATCTAAAAATTTAACCTTTTAAATATTAATTTAATTATTTTTATTAACTCATAACTTTAAATCTAGATAAATTATTTAATAAATTAATATAATTATTTTATCTTATCCTTTTTATTTTAACCAACCCTAAACCAATAATTTTACCTGATTTTTTTTAATTAGATACCCTAAATTCAGATGAATTAATATTATCCTAAAAATCAACTTTAACCTAATTTTAATTCTAATTATAAATCTATTTTCTTTTTCCTTTTTTCCCTTTTTCTTCTTTTTCTTCTTTTTTCTTTTTGTCCTTCTTCTCGGACTGCACCACCCTTGACCGAGTCTCTTCTCTTTATTTTTTCACCTTCCTCTTCCCTTTGGTGAGCCCAAGGCCATCCCTCTATCCTTTTTTCTTCTTTCTTCTTTTCCCTTTTCTTTTCTTTCTTTTCCATTTTCTTCTTTTCCCTCTTGTTTTCTTCCTTAATCAACCTCCCTTTCCATTTCTACACAAAATTGTCCCTCCTCTACACACCGCTCGTCTCCCTCTAGTTGCACCCTTAAACTCCCTGTGCCCTATACTAGCTTGCAATCATCCTCCCCTATAGCCATGCATGCTAAGCTGACATTCCCCTTCCCTTATCATCTTCCCCTATCCCTTAAACTCCCTTACCTATATATGCCCCTCGAACCTCTCCTTTCTGTTCTCTCCACTTGTAAGCCTGCATGACAAGTGTAATACCCCAAAATTTTGCTTATCCTAATCCCGTATCATTAACACCGTAATTAGATTCTAATCTCAAGAAAATTTTATTTTATCTTATCCTTAACTTAATTTCTTAATCAATAACACCCAGATAAGCCATATTTTGTAACCAGATTTCAAATTCGTTGAAATTTACCACTAATCCTATCTATTTTAGTTAATTCAAAATCATCTAATCTAATCCCCAACCTTTTCTCTTTTTCCTTTTATTTCTTATTTTATTTTTCTTCCCTTCTCTTTTCTCTAGTCATCCTTGCCATAACTTTTAACTATCATTTATGCAACTTGCATCTTGCAACTTGCACCTGCATCGACCATCACATCTCTAAAGCCATCATCATCTATCACCTACTTCTTCAGCTTATGCTACCTGATCATCACATCACCCCTATATTCCTACCATTTATTTTTCCTTTTTCACACAACATAAACTTACTAACCATCACTTACCTACACCACCTACAATCTTCCCAACACTCAACCATCATCTCCACTTCCATTCCTCATTCTCACCTGCCACCCCCTGCACCATATGCCATTGCACACCTCCCTCTTCCATTTTCTTCCCTTTTCACATGCCCATGTCTACACACACACACACACACACACACACACAAACACTACACATTCTCATTCCTTCCTCTTTTGTTTTGCCTTACTTTATACCCATATTATGTCCAAAACACTCTCCCAAGATCCGCCTCTTCTTTCTTCTTTCTTCTTTCTTCCTTCTTCCTTCTTCTTTTCCTCTTCTTCATTGCCCTATCATGCTTGCAAAACCACCATTACCACTACCATCACCACTATACACACCCACCCACTACCCAATGCTAGTGGACTGACCAACTAGGGTTATCATATCCTTCCCCATTACCGTTGTGAACCATTGCCACCGACTACTAGCCCCTTTTCACTCTTTTTCCTCATTTCCATCTCTTTTTTTTATAAAATGCATGGCTTTAAGTATAACCATGTGACACAAAAAATTCCTATCTCATGCCCGTGCAACCATCAAATCCTGCTCGTGCACCCTCACACAACTTACGAATAGACCTATCACAATCTTGTGTGCATTTATTCCACTCAAGTTTATTTTCCCAGTGATCGAGCATGGACACCTAGTTATACACGACTCACACTCTCGACCAGGGTGTGCACTATCCATAGCACAATCATGCAACCACCCATTTCGGCTATGTACCCCTATTTTTACTCCTAAATGTTATCCAAACACCACCAAATTTTCACCATAGTTTTGCCACATTTCACCATACATTCGCACATCTCAAGCTTCCATTTAACTTCAGTTATTTCCATTTTTACCCTCTCTACCTTAATTTCTCCCTCTATTATGCTCTTCGAGCCTAACCGTGTATTATTTTATTTTTTGTATGAGATATTTTAGTGATCCTAGAGGAGGATGTCAAGGATTTATGTGCTTAGAGCCCAGTATCCTAGTTGGTAAGGATACTAATAGATGTTTAAGGGCTTTTATGTTAATTACTTGTATGGATATATGTATTTCTCATGATATTTTTGCTATATGAGTTGATGTATATTGTTGATCATATGTTGTGATAATATGGATTATATGTTAGAAAGGAAGTGAGAATGGGTAAGAGGTATGGATATGATTTTGTTACAAAAATAACATTTGTGGGAAATATATTAGATGGTATGAAATATAGGCCAAATAAACCATGTTAAATGGAGTTTAGGTATTTAAAAAGCATGATGATAAATGATGGATTTGGGAAATATAAAGATTGTGAGAGATGCAATATTTTATAGAATAATGACTCTTGGTTATTCTTAAAGGCATTTTGGTCATTATAGGTTAATACAAAAATTATGGTATTGTAATGAGTTATGTGGATTATAATATGATAATGGTATCTTAAGAAGTGTTTAGATGTATTATTGTTTTTCTTGGGTTCTTTAAAATAAAATAATTGTCCAATTAGGGCATAATATCTTAAAATATTAATATCATTATTCTGTATGTAAAACCTGGAGGTTATTCAGATTCTGGATATGCTACTAATTATTGGACTTATAAGGATGTTTAATGAACTTTTTAATCATATGAGTCTTATGGGAAGAATTATGACTACTTATGAAATTATGGTTTTGGTAATTTAGTGAGTAGTACCTTGGGATAAGATTTTACTATATGTGTATGGAGTTAAACCGTGAAGTATGGGTATGATGATAATTATGATATTCAAGAATGATATATGATAATTTATGGTTAAATAATCAATATGGGATAATGAATGCTAGGAGTGTGTAATTAGGGTTTTATGAGCATGTGATTTGTTTATCTGCTTTCATGTGTTCAATACCTATGATTCGATCATGTGTAAGATACTAACCACTTAAAGTAAAAGAGAATGTGAGTAGGGACAAGGTGATATTTTTTTTATATTTTATTCCATCAAAGATAATAGTAGCTTGGGAACATTTTGTCCTGAGAAGATGATATTTTTAGTATCTGTTTCGCTGGAGATAATAGTGGCTCGGGAGCATTTTGGCAAGAGAAGGTGTTTCATTTCGTTCCACCAATTAAGAATAGTAGAGTCCATGTTCATCATGAAATGAAAATATAATAGCATAACCTATGGAAAAGACACTAGTGATTTAAAGTGGAAGAGTATGTAAGTCAGGACTAAAGTGACGAAGCCTGGATAGGTTTCCCAAGTTTTCACCGGATCGAAAAATCAAGCATGGGGTTCGATTCGCCAAGATAATCAGCCTAAGGGTTTTAATCCAAAGGAAGATTAGAAAACTCATATCACAATTGAATTAATGGCTGCTGAAGTTGTAGAACAAAAAGGATCAATAAGAAAATCAAGGAAGAAGATCGGGGAAGAAGAAGAAGATGTGAACGAGAAGGTCGCGAGAGAGAGAGAAGTCAAGAGAGAATTCCAGAAATTCAATCAGAATTGTATTTTGACCAAAGTAAGTGTTTCATACAAACGTGTATACGACTTTTATATGGTGTATATAATACCAATGATACAACCATATACAAACGACGGGATCATGCTTAATTTACAACAAATCAGCCCAAATACAGCCCAAAATCAGTCGAAACAAATACACATCAGGGATCGAAAAGTTGGGGTAAAGAAACAACTCAACTCCAACAAAATAACTACAATGTACAATAATCCCAATTAATGAATTTACAATTAATTCCCATCACTGAAAATCTATTAGCTAATCATGGTTACCAAGGGTTGAGTAATCCACATTCTAGCTAACCCAATAAATATGGGTTCGGTGGCAGATTACACATCCAACTTAATTCCCATTAGCTAAACATGTCGGCGAATGCATCACATGGGATAATTACAAATCAACACAACACATTTTTTGTAACAGCACCCAGCAACAGCTACACATCAATCATCTTGATCCACTCCCATATTCTGAGTTAATTTCCTAAATAATCACATAATAAGAAAAGTAATTATATGTGCAACATGATTTATAACAATTAATAGAATTATTTAAATACAATTTTTTGAGATATATATCATTCCCCTCTTCTTGGTGAGGTTTCGTCTCTGAAACCTGATTAATACCCACAAAAGGAATGAGATTAAAAACATTAAAAGAATCACTAACATTACCAAATTTAGCAGGTAAATCAATTTTATAAGCATTATTATTAATTCTTTCTAACACAATAAAAGGTCCATCTCCCCTAGGATCCAATTTTGATTTTCTAAGATTTGGAAAACGTTCTTTCCGAAGGTGTACCCAAACTAAATCTCCTGCTTGAAAAACCATTTTCTTTCTCTTTTTATTACCACTTTCAGCCATTTGTTGAACCCTTTTAGCAATTTATTGACTCACAAATTCATGTAATTTCTTTATGTTTACAGCATGAGATTCAGCATCAAAATTATGCAACTTAGAATGAGGTAAAGGGATCAAATCAAGGGGAGTCAAAGGATTAAAGCCATACACGATCTCAAATGGGGTCTTTTTAGTTGTAAAGTGTAATGTTCTATTATAAGAAAATTCTACCAGAGGTAATACAATTTCCTATTGTTTAAGATTTTTTCCAAGGACAGCTCTCAACATATTACCTAATGTTCTATTTACTACCACTATTTGTCCATCTGTTTGAGGGTGACATGTGGTTGAAAATAACAATTTAGTTCCCAATTTGCTCCATAAAACCGTCCAAAAATGACTCAAGAATTTAACATCCCTATCTGACACTATTATTTTAGGTATTCCATACAATTTAACTATATGAGAAAAGAATAATTCAGCTACAGTCACATCATCATTAGTTTTATTACAAGGTACAAAATGGGCCATTTAACTAAACCTATCTACTACAACCATTATTGAATCTTTGGCTCTATTAGTCCTAGGCAATCCTAAAATAAAATCCAAGGAAACATCAGTCCAAGGCTGATTAGGAACAGGCAATGGAGTATACATTCCAAAAGGTTTTGATGTGGACTTAGCTTATCTACAAGCTATACAATTAACACAATATTTTAACACATCTTTTTTTACGAGGCCAATATAAATAATCAATTAGTATATCTAAAGTCTTTTGAAATCCTAAATGTGCCATTAGTCCACCATTATGGGCTTCTTGAATTAATAATCCTCTTATGAGCAATCAAGAATATAAAGTCTATTTTCTCTAAATAAGTAACCCTCAGAGATATAATATTTCCCTTGTGTAGCATTTTCACAATTTTTATATATTTCTTTAAAATCATGATCCTCCAAATATAAAAGTTTGATACAAGAAAATCCCAACAAAGTAGTATATAAAGCATTCAACAAGGCATGTCTCCTAGATAAGGCATCTGCCACTACATTATCACCTCCCTTTTTCTACTTAATTATATAAGGAAAAATTTCAATAAATTCAATCTACCTACCTTTTCTTCTATTTAATTTTGACCAACTTTTTAAATATTTGATAGCTTCTTGATCAGTGTTTATAACAAACTCTCTAGGCCATAAATAATGTTGCCAAACTTCTAATGCTCTTACTAATGCAAATAATTCTTTTTCATACGTAGAGTAATTTAAAGCACTACTATTTAATTTTTCACTAAAATAAGCTATAGGTCTACCCTCTTGAGAAAGTACATCCCCTATTCCCAAACCTAAAGCATCACAGTCTTATTTAAACATCTTTTCAAAGTTAGGAAGAGTTAATACATGCGCTTGGGTTAGCTTAGCTTTAAGAATTTCAAAATATTTTTGTTGTTCTAAGCCCCATTTAAAACCATTTTCATTTTTTGTTATTACTGTTAAGGGAGCAGCTATAGTACTAAAATTCCTAACAAACCTACGATAAAAAAGAACACATGGAAACTTCTAACTTCAGTCACAATTTTTGGTATAGGTCACTCTTGAATAGCATTAATCTTTTCTTTATCAATAGATATGCCATCCTTACCCACAACAAATCCTAGGAATACTACACTTTCTAAATAAAACCTAGACTTAGCTAAATTAGCATACAACTGTTCTATTTTAAACACATCCAAAATAATTCTTAAGTGTCTCAAATGCTCTTCTAAAAATTTGCTGTAAATAAGTATGTCATCAAAATAAACAACTACAAATTTTCCAATAAAATTTCTAAGCACATGATTCATAAGCCTCATAAAGGTACTAGGAGCATTGGATAACCCAAATGGTATAACTAACAATTCATATAACCTAAAGTTTGTTTTGAAGGCTAACTTCCACTCATCTCCTAGTTTCATCCTAATTTGATGATATCCACTCTTTAAGTCTATTTTTGAAAAAATCACAGCACCATGGAGAAGATCTAACATTTCATCTAATCTTGGTATATGATATGTATACTTAATGGTTATTTTGTTTACTACCCTGCTATCTATGCACATCCTCCAACTTCCATCTTTCTTAGGTACTAATAGTACTGGGACTGCACAGGGACTTATTGATTCCTTAATATAGCCTTTACTCAATAACTCAGAAACCTGCCTCTTTAACTCCTTAACTTCTTCAGGGTTAGCTCTATAAGCAAGCCTATTTGGAATAACAGCTCCTGGTACAAAGTCTATTTGATGTTCTATCCCCCTTAATGGAGGTAATCCATGGGGAATCTCCTTAGGAAACAACTCACTATATTCCTCTAAAAATTTCCTAACATCAGTAGGCACTTCCTCACTTAACTCCAACTGACACTCATAACGTTCTTTATAAACCATCAAATATACACTTGCTGGTTGTCTAATAGCCTTTTCAACATCTCTATTCTTAGCATAAAACCTAGATGAACTTTTAACTTCCATTGAACTAGTTCCAGTCTCTACACTCTATTTGGATAATTCCTTATAATCAAACTTTATTTTAATTTGGTCATCAAAGATTTCTTTTGGAGTCATAGGTGCTAAAATAATTTTCTTATCATCTTTATGTATAGTATATCTATTTTTATACCCATCATGTGTTACTATCTTATCATATTGCCAAGGTATTCCTAATAATAAATGAGCAGCATGCATTGGGACAATATCACACAAAATAGAATCTTCATACTTACCTAAATTTAAATTTATTAGAACCTATTGACTAACCGTAACATCCCCTAACTCATTTAACCACTGTAATCTATAAGGTTTTGGATGCTTAGTGGTTACTAAGCCTAATTTAGATACTAATAAAGTACTAGCAGCATTGATACAACTACCACTATCTATTGCCATGTTAAAACACTTATCATCAATCAAACATCGAGTATGAAATATGTTTTCTCTCTGAATTGCATTTGAATTGGGTAATTTATTACTATTTAATGCCCTACGCACCACAAATGTTTATTTTAGTTTTGGTTGATGTTTTATTATTATATTTATTATAATAGCGATATTTATAATAATAACAATAATAGTAATAATTTAAAAAATTAAATTTATAATTTTACTAATCAAATAATATAATTACATATATAATCATTATAATTTAAAACTAAAATAGTTAAAGTATTATTACATGTATTATATTTTTTACTATTTTATGTACCATGAATAGTTTATAAGGTACATCTAGTTGTATTAAATCCATATTGTTCTAAGACAAAACTATAGTTGTATATGTCAACCAAATGGTCGTAGAAAAAGAATTAGAACTACTGTCGTATATTCATGTTAATGCATTATACGCATATTTTATAATCTTTTTTAAGGGTATTATTCTTCTTTAGTCTACACATTTTTATTTTAAAAAAAATCAAATTTATGTAACTTTAACTATAGGCATTGATTTGGGATCAATCATAAAATAATGAGCTAAAATGAAGTATTTTAGAGACAAATCTAAGAACAAAGGTATATTGACAAGCTCACAAGAAATGATGAAAAAAAAACCTATGATATATCAAGCAAAAATTTTCATCCGAACCTTGATTAAGGTAATTCATGTTTTATTAGAGAGCTAAGAAAGAGATCTATAACTATCATCTCAACACTTTATCTAATTTTCATGGAATCATCGTTAAAATCAAGCCTAAATTTGAATATGCCAAGCAGACAAAGAATTTTATGTGGTAGACACAATTATTTGATCGAGTGCTTAAGTAACTCGATTGATCCTAGTAACTTTCATGTCTATGTAGAATAATGATCCATATATTCTGCAATTATTCTTTGATGTGTATCATATCTTTCCCACTATTTAATACCAATTATAATCCTAAAATATACCTTCTCCATCATATATAAGTTCATCATAATTTAGAACCTCAAAGAGCACGAGAATTTAGCCTCCATCATACAATTGAAGAATTCGAGTTTCTTCTCCAATCCACTCATTCATCTTCATTAATTGCATCAATTCATGGTTTAATTCCATCAATTGATTCAAGATTTCATCAATCACACCTTCTTACACCCTTAATTTGTAGTTCACTTTCTTTAATGTGTAAAAATTACCCAATTCAAGCTAAAGATTCAACTAGAAGAAGAATAAGCTCCAAGAAGAGGAAGATGAGGGCAAGACCAATTAGTTGAATGGCCTTATTTATCACTCAACCAATTGTTCTAGTTTTTACACCCCGATTTATTTTTTATTCTTTTCTTCTACTCCTTTTATACATGCTTTCTGTAATTAATTTTTACTTGATGAATATGTCATTCATGTGTTATTAGGAGTGATATTGAAGTTCTAGAATGTGGTTTAAGATATTAATAATAATTCATTTATTTTTCTATATTTCATGAGATCATTGTTTGAATCTAAATCGATTAATATTGTTTATATATATGATTCTATCATATATGAATTATATGGTGCATGCTTTATTCTTACTTCCTTATAGTGACATTATGATTGGATTATATGCATACTAGCTAACAATAAAATTACACTATAATTCATATGTATAAATTATAGTTATATCAAATAATAATTCACCTATTAGTTTTGTGATTTTAAAGGGAGCATGAAATATTTAGATGTGTGTGGATCAGAGGTGGGGAATACAACTAGATACTAGTTGGATATTTAGGTTAGCATAATTGTAATAATGCATATTATTATATTTCTAGTAAAATATAGGATTCGTTGGTTGCTACTTTATTATTAGAGTTTAATAGGAATTAGTATGGTCACTATTATGTGTTAATTAATCAAAAGAAGTAGTGTAAGGTGTATAGACAAACTAGTGATTTACAACTTGGTTAATCTTTTTCTTATGACTATGTGGTGACTCATAAATGATTTGTTATATCTCTACCTACTCTAGTGGTTGATATTAACTTTCCTAATACCTTTATTTCTCTTATCTTCATCCATACTTGCCATTTTATTTTGTTTCCATTTTTATTTTTTCCCATTTAAAAATGAATATATTATTGTTTTTCCATTTATTTGTGATTTTTTGAGTCTAGAGTCCTAGGTAATACTTTATTATATTATATTTTTGTGTTAACAAAATAATAGGTGATTCATCTCAATTTCTAAATAAGAATAATACCAGTATTCAACAATACCACAATTATACAAAAGAATCAAATTTAAATGTATATTAGTTACAACCACACCAATTTTTGGATTACATATAAACACGCTTTCCTCTCTCTCTCTCTCTCTCTCTCTCTCTCTCTCTCTCTATATATATATATATATATATATATATATATATATATATATATATATATATAGAACTCTAATTTTATAGGTAGTTTTGTGGTAGATTTCTTTAAAAACTACTTCAACATTGATCTTCTAAAGCTAACACCTTTATTTCTTGTGCTAGTGACATCTAAGGAACAACATTCACCTTTTTCAGAGCACATCAAAGACTTATTTAGACTACTTTCATAAGTTTGAGCATGTTCATTAACCTCATGAAATGCTTCCCTAACATGCTCAATATTCTTTTACAAATTATTATGTTTAAAAATTATGGGGAATTCATATTCAAACATTGCCAATTTACATTTAGGATCCAAGATGAATGTAATAACCATTAATAGATTACAATCACACTAATATCTATCAAACTTTTCTTTCATCTTTAATATCATATTATGGATAAATGTATCAGAACATTTTTCCTTCTTATCCAATTCTACTTCAATTTTCAATATCTTAAAAAAAAAATAAAGTTGTCATCAGGTAGTCATTCCCTAAAATGATATTAGGCACCTCACTAAAAACCTCATGGAAGACACACATTATCTCAACTGGCCTCCATTATGTAGTAAAAGGTAATCATATATGGTTACACCTATTCTACATACCTAAGGACTATATCTTTCAACTCAGATGAAACAATAAAAATTTTAATGGGAATATTCTAATGACTATAGAAATCTAACACCAATTTTCATGCTCAAAATTTCAATCTTTTAGCAATCTCGCTAAACTTCAACAAATAAGATTCATAATTCAACAAATCTTTGACACTTTAATGAAGATTTTTGAGCAATTTTTGATCTCCCTAAAAACCATCTTGAACTAACATATTTCGAATGTGAGCACAAAACTTGCTATGGAAAAATTTACCAACAAAAGGTAAATTGAAAAGTTATCTTTTCATATCCTAATAGTAACATCGGTTATTGAGTCATTATTAATAGTAATAGAGCTACCTATGTCCTCAATCACCAATCAAACAACCATACAATTTATTATATATGTTTACAATAGTACCAACATGGATTAAATGAAAAGATTTTAAAACATGCTTATGTGACATCCACTCATTGTTAATGAAATAACCACTAATAACTATGTAGTGGATCTTTTGAGCATTGAATTTCCTTAAGTTAGTTCTTATGCTAATATTTTTTGTAGATGCCAAAACATTCTTAACCTTCTTTTTTTTTATTCTCATGCATATAAAAATATTATGAGAAATTTTCTAAAACTTATAATTTATGGTTGAGTAGTACATAGTAAACCCAACATGCTCAAACATATTAAAAGAGTATTCATCAATCAATACCATTTTACTAGAAACTTCTTTATTATTTGACATGGTCATATCTAAAATTGGAAGAAATGCTAACACCCATTGATTTGTCAATAGTTAATATCTTTTGCTTCTTTAAAGGGTGGTTAGAACATCTTAGTTTAAATGTGTGGGAATAGCTCTTGTGGAAAATGTAAGGATCTTGTGACAATGTTTGCACTCCCCTTCCTTCTCTCATATTTCAATGTGACCTATCTAAACTCATTTCCAATCAACATAAGTTTTCTTATATAACTTCTCTTTAATTACACATCCATTATCTTCCTTATTTGCAATATCACCACTAGTGTTCTCGTTCACCTCTTCTTCATTGTTTTGAGAATCTAAGTTGTGTAAATCACCTTCATCGATGTAAGAATTTCTTAGAAATTTAAACATATTAGATTCAATTTCCGTTTCTAAGCTAGTTGCTGAAGATGAAGATTGGTGTGAATTTATCTTCAAATGATTAGAAGATTCAAATATAGAAGAGAAGAAGATGTTAAATAAAGGAAGGTGGAAGTTTGTGTGAATCTTCAAGCAAGATTTACAGATTGGTTTCATCTTCAATTAAGATTAAAGGAACAACTCAAGAAGTTTAACTTTGAATGTTTCTTCAAGAATAAATTCAAAGTATCTTATCTAAGATTACTGCAATTAGTCTTAGTTAGGAAATTCAATCACAAAAGAGAGAAGATATCCAAGTGAATTACTTACTTAGATTTAATTTCATAATCGACATACATGTGTTACAATATGTCGGCCATGTGGTTATATAGGTATCCACACTTTGATATGTAGGACACTAAGGTAGCTAAGGTTAAACCAACATGGTGGACTAGCATAATGACAAGTGAAGCAATATATTACTAACCTATATAATACATGAATCGAACTAAAACGTATTAGAAAAAAAAGTTTCTAATTAATAAATGAAATAAACTTCCAAGAGTCCTAATTTACGTAAAATATGATAAATAGGTCTCCTTAATTCTATAGTTTGACTTCCATGCATAATAGCTTCTTTTAACATGTAATGACTTGTAACACATAAAATCTTAGATATTTTAACAACTTGAAGTGCATGAATCTTCTCCTTGGAAATAGGCTACATACCTACAAGAATTACTCAAAATACACTTGTTATGGTTCGTCACTTTATTAATATTATCATGAAAGAAAAATATTGTAATAGGCTCCATTAGTAAGTATGCTAAATCATTATTGTTTTGGGAATACATAGATTCTCTTGCATTAAAGACTTTAGAGAAGCTGATCCCTATTTAGAAGTAAAATATGAAACTTATTAAGTTTCACATCATTAAAAAAATCTTAATTCATAGAGGAACAAAAGGAGCACCAAGAATAGTAATACCTAACTAAAGAATGAAATGAAAATAATGGTTTCTTATGTTAGCTTCAAAAGTTTTGAAGTCCAATTATTTTAAATAATTATAAATGAAACAAGTGGGTTGTGTTCAAGTAAAACAATATAACCATTGTACTAATTAAACACCAAATGTAATACAACAAAAAACCATTAAAGTTTTTATAATAATTTATTTATTTAAAAATTTTAGTTTAGGGTTTAGGGTTTAGGAGTTAATAGAAAAGTTTATTTATTTTAAAGTTTTAGTTAATTAAAAGTAGAAGAATAGGTGTTTTTAGCTACTACCTAAATGCTTTCTTGAGTTATTTGATTAGAAGTGCTTCAATGCATTTCCACAGTAAAAGATAATAATATAATAATGATCTAATCACATAAATAAACGTTAATTGTTGTATAAGTACAATTTATTTATATCATTACATGATAAGACATTAGAATGGTATATAGACATTAGAAAACTCTTCCATGTGTAAGCTCAAATATAGCAGCCAATTAATTAAATTCATTAACTCTAGAACAATTCCTAATCTATATAAGTATTATTCCTAAATTTCTTACAAACTTGAGCGCATTTCCTAATAGCCTATTCAAAATAATTTTGTAAAATTTGATCTAGATCTCAGACACAAAATCTAGCAATCGTGAAATCTCATACAACATTCTCATATGATAACTCAGGGAATCGATGGTGATGGAAGTAATGTTGGTGATGTTCAAATGGAATGAATGGTAATATGGGGTTTATATGAAAATGTAAGTCTTAAGCACCTCACAAAGTTATTACTTAAAAATATATCAAAGAGAAACTTATATAGAAAATCCCTTTGATTGAAATTAAAAAAAAAAATATGCAAAGAATCCTCTACTAGTTGCCCTCAACCCAAAAATATGTTGAAAGATTTAATTGCTAACAAAGATAGACTTTATTCCTGAATTGAACATGACATTCAATGGTCAAATGGATTCCATATATATAGGCATACATCCATAAAATTCATAGCCAATCATGCCTATAATACACATTAGGTTTAGCAGGAAAAATTAGTTAAGATAGTATCTTAACTAACTTACATCATTCAAAAGAAATTCCCCTAAAGCTATTTGTTATGCCCAGCTTTACTAGTTGTTATCTAGTTTTTATTAACATCTACTTACACCTTGTATTACACAATAATAATCCCCAACAAAAGTAATTAAGATTTGATATAAATGTGTTACATAAAATCTTAACTAATAAAGAAACCCAAGCTAGGTAATTTTAATATCCATCTGGGTCTTTATCCCCACCTTACATGTTGTATATTCCACATCCTAGCTACCATATTTTCTTTCTTGACATGTCCTAGAGCATTGCATGTTGCTTAGGCTGCATTTAGATCCTTAATATTGCATAATTATCATATGATGGCCCATTCTAAGAGAAACTGTCATAGGATGATAGAATACCTCTAACAAAGCTAAGAACAATCATAAAGATATCTAAGAAATATGTTTAGATATATAAACAAGGATGCACCTATATCAAAATTGTTAAAAATGATGAGCTAAGTTACCAATTTAGATGGTGGGTTAGCTTTTATTAGTTGTATTATAAATATACATATCAACACCTCAAAGAAAAATAATGATAAAGCACCCAGACTTGGGGACATAGTTCCTTAGTAGAAGCTGCAAGAAATTTTTGTCTTTGGGACTCATGTGTCTAATCTCCAACAAACTAAAATTTCCCATCTCAATAATCAAATAAGAATTCAAAAATATTATGACAGAGCTAGGTTTAAGAGTTAATTAATGAAAAGTGATAAGGGGATTCTATAAAATATGCTCAAAGATAGTAAAATCATACTAATGTAAAGAGACTATTCTTGCAATTTTGAACTCCTCAATACATCTTTATAATTCATCACATATTATTACATAGGCTAAATATTATCATTTTGGACCTTTATATCATTTTTACCACTTCTTTTTGAAAATGTAGGAAACACTTCATTAAAGCAAAGTAGGATGCAAGGTGGGAATTCCCTCTCTCTCTCTCTCTCTCCTTCCCCACTTAAGTCATACTTGATCAAAGTAGGTTAACTTTAAGCTCCATCTTACTTAGTATAGAGGTTTAGTAGTTGTAAATCTACCCCCTAATTTTAACATTAGTGCCTAAATTTTTTTTCCTTAATTCATTTTATTTTTATTTATCTTCCCCCACACTTATTCTTTTGGCAAAATCTTCAACACCTCTTCACTTTTAGCCTCAGATCACATGAAATTGTCTTATAAAGATTTCTACTAGATTCTAAAATAAAGGTAGAGATATGTTTTAAGTTGGAGGTCAGAAATAAGGTGGATAATGAAAAAAAATAAGTGTTGATGTAAAATGCTTGAAGGGGTTTTCTAGAGGTTGCACCTCTTGTATACACCAAGATGGGATATATGTCTATCTGGTTGTGTTGGTAAATCTTAATGTGACTTTGTTATCAATTAAGGCTTTTACGTGCTTGTTTCTTCCATTGTACAATTCTTCATTTGTGAACATGCATGAACTAATTTTTGTTTAGGGCCATACTTCATGTGGTTGCTACTAGATTGTTTTACGGCAATTTGTCACAAATGTAAATTCCTATTGTAATAATGAATTTTGAATCAATGAAGATATTACACATGTTTAAAATATTCTTGATTTATGATGTTTATTTTGGAATTTGATTCATGGCATTGTTTTTTAACATGTGTACATGTTTTTTATAACAAATAAAGTTAATCATAATAAAAAATAATAAAATTTGACCACAACTGCTATCTTCGGTGTTAGATCAACAAAATATGTATCTATGCTAATAATTGGAATGATCGAACCACTCAGTTGCATATTCACTGTGGTGATATCTATGGTGGGTACATCAAAACTATCATCGCAGAAGGTTATCTAATAATGACAGTATTTGCAAAGAGCCACTGCGAATTGTGTTGCGTGTTTTTCAAATGAAATAGATGGAAGTTGGAACGCTTAAAGAGTCCATGGTTTTTTTAGATAAATTTCATTATAACATTGGTATTTGAGCTTATAATTTTTTAGATAATTCATGTTTTTAATAATATTACTTAGTTACATCCATAGTTTAAATTATTATCACTTATGTATCTTTTTAGTTAGTAAAGTTTAATTTTGTTAAGTTTAATTTAATTAAGTTGATTTCTGATAGTTAATTTAAAACATGCTAAAAATATTTAAACAATAGAAAAATATTATAAAACCTTAAAAAAATATGTTTTTTTTTTCAAATTTGAAAATTTCATTAATAATCTAATTTTTTTTATTTGAAAGTGTTAAAATTTCCTATAAATTTTTTTAAAAGTGTACAAAAAAAAATCCTTGAAGCCATATTGGTGTTATTTAAAAAACACCATATAACCCTATATTTATTCTTTTACGCACCATATAGCCCTTTATCTATTTTAGGGGATAATAGTTTTTAGATGGTGGGTCATCTAGTATATAACTGTACTAACTTGCAATTATATGGTTCTTTAAAAAAATTAAGGGGGTTCTATTGTATATTAAATTTAACCTCACCTTTGCTAGGTGCATTATTTCATTTTAAATAAATAAAAAATAAAAAAAAACTAAACTTTTGAAAATAATTGAGTTTTATTGTATATGTACTGATATTTTAAATATAAAAATATTTTTAAGAATTTTTTTATATATAGATAATTATAAAGAGATTTTTTTAAAAAAAAATCTAAAAAATAATAAATTTGAATAACAAATTTTTTTAGTTTGAATAAAAGTTATCAATTTTTTTATCTTTTTATTTATTTTATTTTTCATATTTTGAAAATAATTCTTAGGAAGTTTTTATAATTTTTGATATTTATTATAAAGAAATCACCTTATTTACACTAAACTTAACCTAATCCAACTTTATTAATGTAAAAAGAAATGCCCAAATGATGATAATTTAAAATGTCGTGGTACTTATGTGAGATTATTAAGAGTATGAGGTACATGTAAAGTATTAGGTCAAATGTTACGATTACTTAAATGAAATTTATCAATTTTTTAAATAAATACTGCCACCATCTAGAACCCGTCCTCTGTCACTAATTCTTCTTGATAAAATTCAAGTTGCTTTTCTTTCTTATTGTTTACTATTTATCATTTTAATGTTTGGCCTTTTTCAATGTTGTTTGCCTTCGTAGATGATGAAGAGGAGGATAAAGCCCTTTGTAAAGAATATGTGAAGATGATTTGCTTATTAATTTACCCGAAATATGTAAACTTACTTGTCAAATTGCCCCAAATGGATATTAAGATAGTTTAGCATTCATTTGAGCATAGTGTGTAACTCTCTCATTTTTACTACCTAAAAATTTTATTCTATGGAAGTGTAGTAGCGAAAGTAGTGGGTTTTACCACTACACTTAACATAAGTCTGGCCTTCTTACCTTTCATATGCAAAGTGTTAAAGCTAAATAAGTCAAATCAAAACAACAAAGTTAGAAAGAAGACATAATAATATAAATAAAGGTTCATAAATAATAAAGCATTCGTACAACAAGCTAATAAAAATACACTTTAGTACATGAGAGTTCAAAAGGAAAACTGACACAAGAAAAGGATGCATCTGAATATGCGACATTAGTTTGCCTTAACTTTTAGATCAAAGACCCATTCCTTAAAAGGAATTTCATCCTTTAGAACCTTGCCATGCTTGTAAAGCTCATGCCACTCCATGTCCTGCATATAATCATATGTAAATGTACTCTCAGTATGACTTCATCATACTAAGTAAATCACAATACCTCAAAAGAGGTAGCTTGTTCACATTACACATAGCATACATTAATGGAAAACCATGATTCAAATGCAATAATCACATGCGATCATAATACCAAGAGTAAATATAATTTATAAGTCCTTATGCGATTACAATCTAATGGAACCCTAACAAAGAGCCAAAGATCAACATGGTTCAACACAATCCTAAACCATTAAATAAAGCCAAACCTAACCTAATTATTCAAGAGTCACAAATGTGGTTTTCTAAGTTAGGTTCAATTAAAGGTGAATTAAAATCTACAAAGGAATACAATCCAATAATTCATGGCACTAACACTAAAAATGAATCAATAAAATAATATCTAACCTTTAAGACAACAAGTCAAGGAACGTACATGACCTAAGCTATATATATTCAACATCATCACTCAAGTTCTTAAGTACACCTGACCATATAAGTTTTGTGAGTCCCTATGAGAAGAAATGATCCCTTTGACTTGAAGGTCCCAATTATACACTCAAGGGCCTAGTTTGAGTCACGCGATCCCTCTTCAACTTAAATATTTCTCTTTAAATGGTTTATATCTTATGGAATGTCAATATTAATAACCTAGGATACTGACACCCACAACAACACAAATCAAGCCATCAATCAAATCCAAAGAACCACAAAGGTATTTACAATCAAATCCATTTAGGCTTAGGGTTAGGCATCTCACCATAGCCTGAACAAATTACTCAACTCAAACAATTCAATCCTTCTTCGAATAAATATTCCAATTTATTTAAAAACCAACTCTAATATTTGAAAGTCATGAAAATAAATAAAGTATATTTTTTTATATAAGATGTAGATTATTGTCATGTAAAATGTAAGTTATCATATGGGAAGATGTATTCTCATATATAGAGATGGGTATTTATTTTAATACTTGAAAATTTATCACTTTTATTTATATAAATAATAGACGTGTATTTATTTTCCTTAAGTATATGTATTCTCTAGGTGCATCTATTTATATGCATGTGTATTTTGATACAAGAAGATGCCTATTTTGTTGTGAAGAGTGTCCATTATTGTATCTTAATATTTATATCTACAAAAAATGAGTAATTATTACCTAAAAGATATATTTTTATATCATTTATAAGATTTGCATTTTGTTGGGACATATGCGTAGTATATTAATATAGATGTGTACTTATGAAGAAAAAATGTGAAAAAAAATTTCATATAATTTTGATATTTTTTCACTAACCTAAATATAATATAACTAAATCCAAAATCTTATAAATTTGAACATATCCACTATGTGTTAGGGAAACAATTCTATGGTGTAAATTGTGTCGCAAAAAAATAATAAAATAAACAAGAGAAATGGATTTTTGACAACCAATTTTTTTTGTATGTTGAAGTTTAACTTTTTTTTTTGTTCGTCAATGTGAATTTTTGTACTTGTTGCCCATCAATGGTGAAAATACATAAATATTACTCCATCTATATCAAAAGAGAAGTCACCCACATCTTTAAGAACTACTAAATGTAGTCTCAAAATTTAATTTACACCTTTCATTAAAATATAGTAAACATCTAATCCATAGATAAAAAAAATTGAGGTTAAAACTAGAAAGTAATTTTTAACTTTTCTAAGTTACGTTTTTATAATTTTAGTTAAAAGTTAAAATAAAATTATAATTTAAATAAAAAATTAATAATGAAACAAAATCCCATGTAACTAAAATCTTGCTATTAGAGTGCATGAGAGTTTTGTCATATGAAAGTTGAAAAAAGTAAGAGAAAAGATAGAGATTCATTATGTAGTACAACAATTCCTTGTAACTAAAACACACACCATTATAATTGCTCTTATATAACCAACCTAATTTTACAACCAAATCAATGATTTTATAAATTTTCAATCTATACCTTACATTACTTACTTTTAATAAAAAATATTTTATATAAAAAAATTTTACATTAATATTTTAAATTATATTAATATGGGTTTTTACTTGTATAGGAAACTTTCAAACTTATTTTAGTCTAATTATTTTATTTTTCGAATAAATCAAATTTAAAAAAATCAAATATGTAAAATAAAAAATGCCCCACCCCTCCAATATGCGCCTCCCCCCCCCTTTTTTTTTTTTGGAGAAATTTAGTTGATACTTGTTATTCATCCACTTTGGGGAAGGAATAAAATTGTACAAATCATGCTAAGGTATGAGGATACATCCCAAAACAAGACAAGGAAAATATGCCCCATTTTCCTAGTCATTTGCCTTTTGTTTTTCCCCTCAAATTTTTTGAAGAATCGAGTTTATAGGTAAAACCTAGATTAAATGGTTCCTAATTTTTATGGAACATAGAACCCCCAATATTTACACTTCATAGGTTCTCTCAATTAAAAAAAAAATTATAAAGCCTCTAGTGTAAGTACTTTTACATGTTGACTTGATGAAATTTAGGATGGTGCAAAAATTTTGAGATCTAAAACTATTATTAGGTATTTGAAAGATCTGATTGTGGAATATATAATTACAACTAGAGCGGATATCAAGTCAACCTTTTGATTGCATTACCTAAACCGATATAATGTTTACTATTTCAATATATTATATTGTGTTTGGGAGTATATCATACTATATTTTAAAAATGTCATATTATATTTAGATAAATGAAAGTATATTGTGTTGTATTAATATGTACTAGAAAATATACCATTATATAATAGGTGCAATATACTATATTATATATTATATTTTACTATATTGTAATATTTTTCAATATATATATATATAATTTTAAATATATGGATAATTGGCATGCGGTCAAACTTTTTTGCGTATCTAATATAATTTGAGAGAGATTGAATTAATATTTGATCCATTAAATATATATATAAAATTTTCCATGCCATTAGTGCAATTCAAATTAATGATCCATTTTTTTAATAAAAAAGGGTGAACTTCAACATTATTAAAAGAGAATGCCAAAATTTGATAACTTATTTTTTCTTTGTTTGTGTGTCGGTGTGTATGCCATACCTTTTGTACACGGTACTTAGTGCCAAGTTAGCTTTCTTGTTTGTAAATTTTTTAAACCAAAATATCTTTAACTAGGATTATTGGAAAAATAATGTAATATGATGACGCCCTAGGTCAATCAATGCCTTAAACTTTGTTTTGATAATAACAAATGGATGTAAAAGAAGTTATCATGGTCGTTTAAGTGTGCATGAGATATTTTTATCTTAAGGATGTCAATACAAACTTATTAAAATATTTTCTAAAGTGAAATATTTAAAAGGGCAATAAATATTGAAAGCATAAGAGAAGATTATATCAAGACTATTAAGACTCAAGACATCAATGTATATAATCCATGTCTTAATTTATCTTTTAAAGTTGTATAAGTATAATACTTTTTCTTTTGATATTTGGGGACAATTTGAAATCCACCTTAATGTTTGTTTGATATGATTGCATTTTTTATTTTAAATCTCAAATCCATTTAAAAATATTTTCAAACATGTTTGTTCCAGTTGGAACCTATCAACTGGTCTCAAAATCAATCTACAGGTTTGTTTGAAAACAAGGATTTTAAACTTGAAATAAACTCAAGACCCAATGGATTGGTTACTATAGACTTTCAGTGATAAGAAACATGATTTTTCCTCTATTTAAGTACTTTGTATAGTTCATCAAATTGCTCAACTAGTTTGACCAACCAGGTGATGGATTTCTTTCTTTCAAAAACCCATTTTATCTTTGTTTAAATACTTTGATTTGTTCATCAGACCAAACTAATCAACTAGTTTAGAATGTGCATTAATAGTTTAACCAACCACATAATATTTTTTATATCTCTAGAAACTCATTTCATCAATGTTTGAATACTTTAACTAGTTTAATCAAACTAGTTAGTTGGTTCATAAACCAACCGATTGGTTTAAGCAACTAGTGATATGTTTTACTCTTTGAGAAACCCATTTTATCTTTGTTTGAATACTTTGACTTGCTGGTTTAGAAACCAATTAATTGCTTTAACCAACCATGATAAGGGTGAGATAAAGTACAAAATGGTTTTTTTATCAGTAATAAACTAATTAAATAGCTTAAGAAAACCCATTGATTGGTCAGTATGACACATCCATTAGTTTAATAAACTATTTGACTATTCATATATGTTTATAGGACAAAACATTTATGGCGCAAAACTCACCAACTAGTTTTGGCAACGAAGTATGAATATAACCCATAGACTTGTTTAGCCAACCAATCTATTGTTCAAGGCACCTGATTGACTAGTTCTCTGAACCAATCAACTTGTCGGCATTGAATTTTGAAAATTCTACCCATTGTGCACTTTTCACTCCAATGACTATATTGTTTAGCATAAATATGAATAACATTTATGAGCTAAAATAAAAATAAATTTTGATCTCTCATTAATTACACAACTCATTTCATTACTCATACATACACCTAATTCACAACTACTCACTTTTACAATCATCCTAAGTTAAGAAATTTTCAAAAGTGTCTGTGCTCATTCCATATAGCTAAAAATTATTCTTTAACTATAATATATAATTTCATCTAGATATATTACACTCACTAATTGTTCTTTAAAGTTCATATATGTAACAATTGTGAGATATATTATAATCAACCACAACACTCCTCAATGATCATTACATTTGTTGCCTAACAATCCTAAGAGATGTTATTGGATTAGTAGATATGTAAATCTAAAGAGGATAACTAGGTTAAATTGTAAATTATATCCTTTATGTTCATAACAATAATAGTATAATTAACTAAGAGAGGAGTTATCATCAATAAAATGTACAGGAGATTCAAAATCCAAAAATATAAATCCTTTTGGTAGCAAATGAAGATAAATTTTATTCTCTAACCACTAAATATTTTATGTCAAATTTTAATGTAATAGCCTAAAAATTTGCTTAGCCTAATTTTGCATCATTAGCACCCAAAATTAATTCTAATTTCAATAAATCCTTTGTTATCCTTAACCTAATTCCTTAATCCAAAAACTTGAATTGATTTTGAGACCTTAACTTTGATAAACCATAATTAGTAAAAAAAAAGTCAAAACGCACTAAAATTTCCACTAATCCTAATTACTTGTATCTAATCTAAAATCACCCTAAACTAATCTCCCATCCCTTCTCTTTTCTTTTCTTTCTTTTCTTCCTTCCACCAAACTTGAGCTACAACTTCTGAATCTATGCAGCTTGCACTTACAACTTGCACCACCCACTTGCACCATCACCTTTCTGTATCTATCACCCATCACCTTACCTCCTTGCTTCTTTTTTCTCCTTCTCCTTTTGCAACCTTATCCTTGATTGACTACATAACCATTGCACACTCCACACACACCAATCTTCTCCTGCCATTTTCCCTTCTAACATAACATTTACATCAACCATCACCACCCTCCCCTCGTAGCTACTACCCTACCCTAACTATCCTATGCAACCATCACCATCACCATTACCTTGCTACTACACAACACCATTACTGAGCTCCCTATTTCTTCTCATTTCCATCTTCCCCTTTTTCTTCTGCTTCCTCTCCTCCTTTCTTTCCCTATTTTTAGCTTTTGCACCACCGTGCATCACCTAGGCCACCACTCGCTACCTTTGGCTAATGGACCGACCACTAAGGTCGCCTTAACCTTCGCCCTCACTATCTGATAGATGAGATTTATAGATTATTTTCATGCTTAAAAATATCATTTGTCTCTCATTAATTCTATCAGATTTAATCTTTTTGTTAAGTTTTCCTCCTTCAATAGATTATACAGGAAAGAAAAAATTGAAGAAAATTAAGGAGAAGTCAATGAAAAGAAGAAATCAAGTAAAGAACACATCAAGAAATGTTGAATCAAGGAGAGAGAATTTGGAAAGGAAAAAAATACATCAAGAGAAGATAGGTTAAAACATTAAAAGGAATTGAGTGGAAGGATAAAAAACACGGCACCCCCGTGTTTAATAAACATGGGCCGTGTTAATTATCTCGAGCATCGATCTTTAAATCCATGTCAGCAAAATAGTTGGAAGAAAACACAGGGTCCCGTGTTTCCAAAACACATACCGTGTTTCCATTTAAAAATGTGTAACTATCCGCGCAACTTGTTTTTGATATATTTCTATCTAAGAATAGGGTTTGGGAAACGGAGAATAGATCAAAAACAATTGGAATGTATTTTTCTTCCTTTATTCATCTAGAATATACATGTAATGCACAATTCCAACCTTTTGATCTTCTTCAATTCTAGTTATGATTTAACAATCTACACTTCAATTGATAAATCTTCTATATTCCTTTATGAATTTTAGTATCTTCATTATTGTTAAATCTAAGTAAATTATCAGTAATTTTACTTGTGTTCACTATATTATCATCTAATTGTATCAATAGTAGATTTCGTGAATGTGTTGTTGTTATTAATTTTCATGGTTTGTATGTAATTGTGCGAATTGTAAATATGCAGATATTTGAGTAATTTGAATAGGGTAAGATGATTTGAGGATGAATTATATCCTGATTACCATTTTGTATTTTAAATGTTTGATTCTAGATAAAGTTTAATTGAATTAATGGATCGAATTGAATGATTTTGTATCATAGATTAAGATTTTTGAACTAATTAGATTGATCACCTATTTAGTTTAGAACTTAATCATTCCTACGGCAATGAAATTCACCCATATTTGTTAATTAATTTTTCTAATGTAGCAAGAAGATTAATTATTAATCTTATCCATTAATTCATGCAATTGCATAATTTGAGCTTATGTGATTATGATTGTAGTTGGCTTATTTCCATTTATAATGCTACCATTAATTGAATCTAGTGTTCGTAACCTAGGTTATTAAATGGTTAGAAAATAAATTGAGAGCATATTCAATTTATGAAGGTTGAGAGGAAGTAAAGGAATTTGTTATTATGAATTTCCTAAGTCAACATTAAATTGTTTAGAATCATTCGTCTTAGTTGAATATTTTGTATTTTAATTCCATCATTAATTCATTCCTCCCCTATTTTTCAATTAGTGATTAAGATTTAGAATTAGAATCAATTAAATTTTATAAACAGGGTTATAACATCAATAGAAAAATTAGTGATTAAAATATCATTCCTTGTGGGTTTGACTCCTTCTTGCCATATACTATGTATTTGGGATTTAGGATTTATTTAAATTTGTTGTATTCACGACAGTGCATCAAATTTTTGGCGCCGTTGTTGGGGATTGGAAATTATAATCTATAGTTTTGTTTTTGGTGTGGTTTATTATTTTAGTTTTTGATAAATTCTTCATGTGAACTCATCTAGTCTTTCATTGTGTGAAATCTTCAGCCACTCACAATTGAGATCATTTGCAATCGAGCATCAAGGACAAATTATTCCAGCCATATATTCAAACTCATCTTCTCTAATTGCAACTAGGACGATAAGGAAATTGGAACAAGCTAGCCATATTCCATTACATTTTGAAGAAAGTTCCACAAATTTGGGAGAAGACCATATAGAGGATTTGTTTAATACACCTTGCTACATTAATCCATCGATGGCGGATCAAACTCTCAAGGAGCTAGCTGATCCTGTCTTTAACCCTAATCTTTTATGCATTAATTATCTTGCTGATAATGATACTTGTGAGATCAAACCATGATTAATACTAGCTTTACCTATTTTTACAGGGTTTAGAGATAACAACTCCATGGGTTCAGGTTGTTTCACTGACCCAAATAAATTTCTCAAGGAATTCCATATAGCTTGTTTTGGTATGAAGCCGAACGGAGTAAGTGTAGAACAACTTAAACTCAAAGCTTTTCCTTTTCCTTTAGCAGATGCTACTAAGGAATGGTTATATGATCTACCAGCGGGATCGGTTAACACTTGGACTGATATGTAAAAGGTTTTCCTTGAAAAATATTTTCCTTCATCAAGAGCAACTAATATAAGAAAGGAAATATGTGGTATTTGGCAAGATGGAGGAGAATCTTTACATGAATATTGGGAACGTTTCAAGAAATTGTGTGGTAGTTGTCCCAATCATCAAATTAGTGAATAATTATTAATACAATATTTTTACGAAGGTTTATCTCCTATGGATCGCAATATGATAGATGCTGCTAGTAGTGGTGCTTTGGTTGATAAAACACCTATCGAAGCTAAAAGGTTAATTGCTAACATGGAATCTAACTATCAATTAGGGGTAATACTTCTATGTCTCAACAGGTGAAAGAAACCAATATTGCTGAATTAAAAACGCAAGTATCAAATTTGACAACTCTTGTGGAAAGAGTTGTAGGTGGAAAGATTCCTGCCAAGGTATGTGGAATTTGTTCTTTTACTGGTCATCCAACTGACATGTGTCCTACTCTGAAGGAAGAACAACAAGTAAACGCCATTGGAGAACAACCATTACCAAAAAGGAATGATCCATTTGCTCTATCATATAATCCTAGATGGAAGGATCACCCGAATCTAAGGTATGGAAACACTCAACAAAGTGGTAACTCATATTTCCGACCACAAATGTATCAAAATTAGCAAGGAGCAAATCCACCTCCAGGGTTTTTCCAAATTCCGCCAAATCATCAAAGACCACCATTTCAACCTATGCCTCCACCGCAAGTTCCACAACAATCGGGAGGTATGCCTTTGGAAGACTTGGTGAAATCTTTGGCTACCAATACATTACAATTCCAACAAGAGACTAGAAATGGTATTAAGAATTTGGAAAATCAAGTGAGTCAACTAGCAGATTCCCTTGGAAAACTACAAGCACAAGGCTCTTCAAAATTTCCTAGCCAAGCCGAAAGAAATCCTAACGAAAATGCTAGTGCTATCACAACTCGCAGTGGGAAACAATTGTCAGATCTAAGAAAAGTGAGTGAAGAAGATGACACAAGTAAAGAGCCAGATCAAATAATTGCTGAAGAAGAAATAAGTGAAGATTCACAACAAACGATAAAGAGTAAGTCACATTCTCCTATAAAAATTTCTGTTCCTTTTCCTAGCAGGTTGGCCAAAAACAAGAAAGTAAACCATGACAAGGAGATATTTGACATATTCAAAAAGGTAGAAGTTAATCTCCCTCTCATTTATGCGATCAAACAAGGACCAAGGTATGCAAAATTCCTTAAGGATTTGTGTACTAAAAAAAGGAAACTTAATGAGAATGAGAAGGTAAGTGTGGGAGAAAATGTATCAGCAATATTGCAAAGAAAGCTTCCACCGAAGTGCAAGGATCTAGGTATTTTCACTATACCTTGCAAAATTGGAAACACGAGGTATGAAAATGCATGCTTGACTTAGGTTCTTCAATAAATGTCATGCCTTAATCTATCTTTAACACCCTAAGTCTAGGTCCTTTAAAGGGAACCCGCGTTGTTATTCAATTGGCTGGTAGATCTAACACATATCCTGAAGGGGTCATTAAGGATGTCTTAGTTCAGGTAAATGAGTTGGTTTTTCCTACAGATTTTTATGTGTAAGATATGCAGGATAATGGTTTAGCTAACCCCTCTCCTATATTGTTGGGGAGACCATTCCTAAAAACTTCAAAAACAAAAATTGATGTCCACGATGGAGTGTTAACCATGGAATTTGATGGTGAACTTATTAAGTTTAATATATATGATTCCATGTGATATCCTACAGATGGTGAGGAGGTATCTATGATTCATGTCATTGAGAATTTAACTGAAATTGTGTACCAGTTATCATCAACTGATCCTTTAGAAATAACTTTGACACAAGGTATAGAAATTAAAGGGTTGGAAGAATGAAATAAAATGTATGATGTTGAAGAAGAAATCAAGGAGGTAGCGGCTGCTTTGGGAACATGTCCTAGTAGAATTGGAAAATTTGTGGATTTTCCATTGACAGTGGATAGACCTATACCTTCCATAGAACAACCACCTGAAGTGGAGTTGAAGCCTTTACCTAACCATCTCAAATATGCATTCTTAGAAGATAATAATACCCTTCCTATTATCATATCTAGTGAACTAACATCTCAACAAGAAGAAAAACTGGTAAATGTGTTGAAGAAATACAAATAAGCTTTGGGATGGATAGTTGCTGATATTAAAGGTATTAGTCCTTCAGTTTGTATGCATCAAATTTTAATGGAAGAGGATGTGAAGCTAAGTAGACAAGTACAATAAAGGTTGAATCCAATAATGATGGAGGTTGTGAAGAAAGAAGTTTTAAAATTGATAAGTGTAGGGGTCATATACCTAATATCTAATAGTAGTTGGGTAAGTCCACTTCAGGTTGTCCCAAATAAAATAGGAATAACAATAGTGGAGAAAGATAAAGGAGAGATGGTTCCTACTAGAGTTCAAAATGGTTGGAGGGTATGTGTTAACTATAGAAAGCTAAAATCCAGGACTAGGAAAGATCATTTTCCTTTACCATTTATGGATCAAATGTTAGAACGACTAGCGGGTCATGCTTATTATTGTTTTCTTGATGGTTATTCTTGATATGTGCAGGTTCCCATAGCTCTAGAAGATCAAGAGAAAACCACATTTCCATGTCCCTATGGTACGTTTGCATATCAACACATGTCATTTGGGTTATCTAATGCTCCAGCTACATTTCAAAGGTGTATGGTAAGCATATTTTCTGAATATCTGGAGAAAATTATGGAGGTATTCATGGATGATTTTAGTATTCATGGAGATACTTTCGAAGAATGCCTAGATAATTTAATTATTATCTTGAAAAGATGTCTGGAAACAAATCTTGTGCTAAACTCTGAAAAATGCCATTTTATGGTTCAACAAGGAATAGTTTTGGGACATGTTATTTCAGCTAAAGGAATTGAAGTATATAAAGAAAAAATTGATCTTATCGCTTCACTACCTTATCCATCAACTGTCAAAGATGTGCATTCATTTTTAGGGCATGCACGGTTTTACTGCTGATTTATCAAGGATTTTTCAAAAATAGCCCAACCATTATGTAAGCTTCTTCAAAAATAAACAGAATTTCAATTTGATGATGCATGCCAGAGATCATTTGACCATTTGAAGGAAAAATTGATAAGTGCACCCATACTTCAACAACCTGATTGGAACTTCCCACTTGAATTGATGTGTGATGCATCTAACTTTGTTGTTGGAGTAGTGTTAGGTCAAAGGATCGGGAAAGATCCATATGTGATATATTACTTCTCGTGAACATTTAATGAAGGTTAACTTAATTACACAACTACCGAAAAGGAGTTTCTTGCCATTATCTTTGCTTTGGATAAATTTCGTTCTTATCTGTTAGGAACTGAAATAATTGTTTATTCTGATCATGCAGTGTTGAAATATTTGTTAGCAAAGAAAGAGGCAAAACCACGACTGATTAGATGGATTCTTCTACTCTAAGAATTCAATATACGCATTAAAGATAAGAAAGGGACTGAAAACGAAGTAGTAGATCATTTAAGTTGGTTAATCAAAGAGGTTGAAGTTGAAGTACCTATCAATGAAGCATTTCTGGAAGAACAACTTCATGTCATTGGGAATGAGATGCCATGGTATGCTAACATGGTAAATTTTTTGGTGGCTAAGGTATTCCCCTCACAATTTACTAAAGCACAGAAAGATAGAATGAAAAGTCAAGCAAAATATTTTGTATGGGATGATCCATTCTTGTGGAAACAATGTGCCAATCAAATCATTAGAAGATGTATTCCTGATAGTGAGATTCTGTCTATCTTACACTTTGGTCACAGTTATGCTTGTGGGGGACACTTTGGCCACAAACAAACGGCTTATAAAGTTTTAGAGAGTCGATTCTTCTAGCCTACATTGTTTAGGGGATCTCATGAATTTTGTAAAACATGTGAAAATTGTCAAAAGACTGGGGGATTAGGTCCTAGAAATGAAATGCCACAAACTCCTATCATAGCATGCCAAATCTTTGATGTTTGGGGTATGGATTTTATAGGACCCTTTCCATCCTCTTTTGGGTTCTAATACATTCTTGTTACTGTTTATTATGTGTCAAAATGGGTGGAGGCTAAGGCCACCCATACTGATGATGCTAAGGTTGTTGTAGAATTTCTTCGAACTAACATTTTTGCAAGTTTTGGCTTACCAAAAGCCATCATTAACAACACAGGTTCACACTTCTACAATAGAACCGTAGAAGCCCTATTAAAGAAATATCATATGACACATCGAATATCTACAGCATATCATCCACAAACCAATGGTCAATCCATGGTATCCAACTCGGAAATCAAATCAATCTTGGAAAAAATGGTGAAACCAATAAGAAAAGATTGGAGCTTACATATTAATGATGCTCTATGGGCTTATCGTACAGCTTTCAAGACTCCAACTGGTATGTCCCTATATCGTCTAGTTTACGGTAAGCCTTGTCATCTACTAGTTGAGTTAGAAAATAAAGCTTTTTTGGCTGTGAAGAAATGTAACATGGAGTCAACTGAAGTTGGAAGACATAGGCGACTCTAACTACAAGAATTGGAAGAAATAAGAAATGATGCTTTTGAAATTGCATTGAGATATAAAGATAGAACTAAGGCAGTTCATGATAAGTTCATTCTTAGAAAGAGTTTTGAAATTGGAAAAAAAAATTAATATATCATTCTCGATTAAAGTTGTTTCTAGGGAAATTGAGGTTGAGATGGATCAGCCCATTTGTTGTGACTAATGTGTTTTCTCATGGTGTAGGAGAAATTAAGAGTGAAAAAATAGGGAAGATGTGGAAAGTCAATGGACACCACCTCAAACCTTATTATGAAGGGCACGAAGTGCAGAATTTGGAAGTGGTAGATCTTACCACTCCCAATTATGAGGGCTAAATTAATCGCATTTTGTCACTTGGGAAACACCCAAGTGTTGTACATAAGTTTTCCGTATCTCGTACTTTTCTTTTTTCACAGTAGGTATAAATTTATATGTTTATAATGTGTATATGTGTGGAAATACATTTGAAGCTTATTTCCATTTTTACTGTTTAAAAAACACGGGGGGTCGTATTCACCAAACAAGGCCCGTGTTTATTTTGCAGGAAAGTTTTCAGAATTCCAGAGAGCTCCAAAAATAACACGGGGGGTCCATCTTTCCAAACACGGCCCGTGTTTCCCTCTTTGCAGAAAAATTTCAAAATTCCAGAGTGCTCCAAAAAATAACACGGGGGGTCCATATTTCTAAACACGACCGGTGTTTCCTTCTCTACAGAAAATTTTCAGAATTCTAGAGAGCTCGAAAATTAACACGGGGGTCCCGTATTTTTAAACACAGACCGTGCTACCTTCTCTGTCATTTTTTTTCTCTGAAATTGAATGTTCACAAATTAACACAGGGGTACTGTATTTATGAAATACGGTCTGTGTTTTCCACATAATTCCATTTTTTTCTCCCCCGTGTTTATAGATTTGAAAAAATACAACCTTCCCACTCTTCGACTACATCTCTTCGCTGTTCCCCTCTGTATGGTTACCCCTTTGAAAACCTTCATTTTCTCACTAAATTCTTCAAATCCTAAAAATTCCTACCCACATTAAGCTTCTATTTTCTTTCTCCACCCTTAATTTTCTTTTTCCTACAAAATTTTCTGTCGTTCTATTACAAAAAATAGGCGGCACCCTCTCCTCAAACCCTAATTCTAATTTGAGCATTAACCCTTCCATTTTTTGGAAATTATTTTAGGGTTTTCATGGAAATTGACATTCCAACATCATTTATCTGATTTTTGTTATTTTCTAAACCTGTTTTCACAAAATCAATGTAAGTGGTTATTCCCCATCATGCTGCATTACTGAAATTCGTATTCGTCAATTGTGCTTTCATGTGCTGACACAATAAGCTTGGAAATTGGGTGATTTTGTTGCATAACTTGCCCAATTATAAAACTAGATGAATGACATGATTAGGGCATATGTATGCATTCAGTGAATATTGTTGTGTAATTATAATTGCAGGCCAACCATATTCTTGCAAAGCAACATTTTGTTTGCTACAATTTTAGTTTATGACATTGTTTCTTAGCATCCAATTTGTAATCTTTATGTCTCTATATACTACATTACACAAACCAACTAAGACTCAAGGTCTCACTTTTCTAATATTGAAAAATTGTGTAGATGGCACCGAAAAAGAAGCAGCGATCCGAAGGCGAATCCTCAAGGCCTCGATCATCACCCACTCAATCGAGACACTAACGTAACCGGCCCAACGATTTAGGTATAATTTTTATTACACCCGAACAACAACAAAGGTACGATTACTTGTCTCAAAGGCATATCACTGGCACTAGATATCTAGATGACAGGTGTCTACATACATTAGGTATTCATGATCAAGTCATGCACATTCTTAGAACTATAGGATTGCATAACTTTGTCTATTGTACAAATCATACCTATAGGCGCTTGACTTTAGAATTTTTTAGTAGTTTTGAACTATTTTCTGAAGTTTGTGTCATCGCTGACACTCAAAATAATCAAGGGCATGTTTCTTTTCGCCTCTCTAATGAGGATAGGCAATTAGCCTTGCATGAACTTGCCTACATCTTTATGTTACCTCCATAGGGTTACCGATTCATTTTACCCTGGTACCATGCCAACAACTTTTTCGCCAAAATAGGTGATATAGCGAATATGCCTACCTTCAATACCTTCCGCATTTCTGAAGCAAAATCCTCTAGGATTTTTAACCTAGTATTTCGATATATACAAAGGCTTTTAGCTACAACCATCTTTTGAAGGGGAGATAGTACCGGGGTGTTTCATTCAATTGAACTCTTCTTTCTCTATTCTATGCTGGAACACTACTCTATTGAAGGGTAGGTAATTCAAAATAGGGTGACATTGTGTAAGTTTGGACATACCTATCCCCGAGGATATGCCCATCAAATCCATAAGCACGTGCATTGATATCAAACATTGCCGTCATACACATCTTATTGAGCATAGAGGTAATGCGTGGTACCTTTCCTACCAAGGACGTGCTTTCTTCCCTCTACCTAACCCTACCAAAACTGACCCATTAAACACACTAAATTGGAAGCCTATTGAGGATGACGATACCCCTGCCCTGTTAGCCATCGTGCATCCGATTCCACCTCGTGGTGACCATGCATCACCGCCACCACCACCACGATCCCAAGCCAGCTCTTCTTCATCCTCAAATTTTGTTACAGAATGGCATCTCCAATTCCAAAATCAAGTATATTCCCAATTGGATTCCATTCACCATAACCAAAATCAAATGATGGACATGATGAAAAATCTTTATGATTTTCATCTCGGGAGCCGAGACCCACCTCCACCTCCCTCTTGAAACCTCTTCTTCATCTTTCTCTTGCATTTGTTCATTAGGGACAATGAACACAATAAGTAGGGGGGTGCACTAGCACTTGTAGGCTTGTGATTATTGTTAAGTAGAAATAGTTCATAGATGTTATATATTTATGCTAAGTGGTAGTTAGTTAATTTATTCCTATCTACTTTACGTGCTAGTTGTTCATTTTGTTTTAAAAAAAAACAGGAAGTATTAGATTTGAGTAATCCAAGTATGAAGTAAAACAAAGTATGGGACTGAATTATTTTTGAAAAGGATAATTTTATACTTATTGTATGTTTTGATCAACATCTTTTGAAACCTTAAAAATAGAAATTGAGAATGTGATAACAGTGAAAGAAAGAAAGTTAGAATGATTAGAAATCAAATCATGCATTGACTAGGAATTGGATGAAATGAAATTGAAAAATTGGTAGATACACTTTGGTGAGCGCTTGGACTTAGTCATTGGATATATTGTTTATCTACAACATATTTTACTTGTGTGTGTACTCTCCAATGATGTGTGAAACTAGAATTTGCCATTAATTCTCTTCAAGACTACATAAAACTTTAGGATATCGGAAAATGAAAAAGGCATTCTTCTTTCTATATTAGCACCAAAAGACGAAAAATCTTATCCTGAAATTTTTTCCTTTGATTAAACCCCTTTGAGCCTAAGCCTTATTTTATTGATTTAACCTTCATTAAAACACAATATCCATATGAAATTTCCATCCCTACTCTATAACAAGGAAGTAATTAATTGGTGCTAATGAGTTTGTTGATATATGTAAATCTAAGCATGGGAGTTCAATTCAAAAAATAAAAAAAGAAACTTTAAATGGTTGGCAGTCAGAAAATTTGATGTGACAATTTTTTTTTTAATAATTTAGAAGAATTTTGGGGAGGATTGTATTCTCCATGTATATAGGTGTATGATGTAGATTTGAGTTGCTTCTCTAGTTAATGGAGTCTAGCCACAATCCCCAAAAATTATATCTCACCTTAAACCCTTAGCCCCATTACAACCAAATTTTAAGACCTTTTGATTCTGATTAACTTTAGTTCTTTTTAGCGGTGGCGAATTGAGAATAATGGCAAACATATGGGCAATCATTATCATTTGGAGAGAATTTGAGAGTAAACACATCATACCCCGTACACATAAGAGTGAGCATTTCCACATCCAGAAAGTAAGAATCTACCAATTTGAATTTCATTAGTCTTCATCTAATTTGAATGATGAGATACTAACTATTATAATTTTCATTCCTTAACCGTTTGAGCATTTGATAAGAATATTTTTAAGGTTATTTAGGGTGTGATACAAAAATGTTTTTATCATTGCGATTTCATGATTTACAAGTATTTTAAGACCCATTACAAGTTGAGCTTCGTACATGAATAATTCTAGTCTAACAATTCTTGTGATCCGTAACCTGCTTCTCTTGTGTTTCTTGATGTATTCATGTGCAAGTTATGATATTGCTCGAGGGCAAGCAATAATTCAAGCTTGGGGGTATTTGATAGATGAGATTTATAGATTATTTTCATGCTTAAAAATATTATTTATCTCTCATGAATTCTATTAGATTTAATCTTTTCGTCGAGTTTTCCTCCTTTGAATAGATTTTATAGGAAAGAAAAAATTGAATAAATTCAAGGAGAAGTCAATGAAAAGAATATATCAAGTAAAGAACACATCAAGAAATTTTGAATCAAGGAGAGCGTAGTTGGAAAGGTAACTAATACATCAAGAGAAGCTAGGCTGAAACTTTAAAAGGAATTGAGTGGAAGGATCAAAAGCATAGAACCCCCATGTTTCATAAACACGGGCCATGTTAATTATTTTGAGCATCGATCTTTAAATCCATGTTAGCAAAATAGTTGGAAGAAAACACGGGGGTCCCGTGTTTCCAAAACACGGACCATGTTTCCATTTAAAAATGTGTAACTATCCGCACGACCTATTTTTGATATATTTCTATCTAAGAATAGGGTTTGGGATAGGGAGAACAGATCGAAAACAATTAGAATGTATTTTTCTTCCTTTATTTCTCAAAAATATACATGTAATGCACAATTCCAACTTTTTGATCTTCTTGAATTCTAGTGATGATTTGACAATCTACACTTCAATTGATAAATCTTCTCTATTCCTTTATGAATTTTAGTATCTTCATTTTTGTTAAATCTAAGTAGATTATCTATAATTTTACTTGTGTTCACCATATTATCATCTAATTGTATCAATAGTAGATTTCGTGAATGTATTGTTATTAATTTTCAAGGTTTGTATGTAATTGTGGGAATTGTAAATATGCAGATATTTGAGTAATTTGAACAGGGTAGGATGATTTAAGGATGGAATTATATCCTAATTACCATTTCATATTTCAAATTTTTGATTCTAGATGAATTTTAATTGAATTAATGGATTGAAATGAATGATTCTGTATCATAGATTAAGATTTTTGAACTAGTTAGATTGATCACCTATTTAGTTTGGAAATTAATCTTTGCTAAGGCAATGAAATTAATCCGTATTTGTTAATTAATTTGTCTGAAGTAGCAAGAAGATTAATTATCAATCTTATCCATTAATTCATGGAAATGCATAATCTGAGCTTATGTGATTATGATTGTAGTTGGCTGCTTTCCGTTCATAATGCTACCATTAATTGAATCTAGTGTTCGTAACCTAGATTATTAAATGGTTAGAAAATAAATTGAGAGCATATTCAATTTATTAAGGTTGAGTGGAAGTAAAGGAATTTTTTATTATGAATTTCCTAAGTCAACATTAAATAATTTAAAATCATTCGTCTTAGTTGAATGTTTAGTATTTTAATTCCATCATCAATTCATTCCTCCCCTATTTGTCAATTAGTGATTCAGATTTAGTATAATTAGATTTAGTATTAGAATCAATGAAATTTTATAAACGGAATTATAACATCAATAACAAAATTAATAATTAAAACATCATTCTTTATGGGTTCGACTCCTTATTATCATATACTACATATTTGGGATTTAGGATTTATTTAAATTTGTTGTAGTCACGATAGTGCATCACTGTTGCATGCCATCATCACTAACCAGAACCCCTTTATTTTTTCTTCTTCTCGTGTGTTGCAACGTTGTTGATTGCACTGCTGGTGCACCCCCTGTTGCATGGCGTGTAATGCCTAAATCCTCTGTTGTAAAACCATGCATCCTATGCACTATCTCACCATCCATAAATTTTCCTCTCATCATGTTCGTCCAGAACCGTGTAAATTTTGCACTACATGCTACACAATTGTTCAGCCTCATTCCTTTGGTCGTGTATCTCTATTTTCTCCCTGAAACCTCAACCAAACACCACAAAAATTTAACCGAAGCTCCACCACACATTCCTCTACACATCCACACATCTCAAGCTTCTATTTGACTACGCTTGTATCTATTTTTACCCTATTTACCTTGATTTCTCCTTTATTTTAACTCTTCAAGCCTAACCATGAATTTTATTTTTTTCGTATGTGGTATTCTAGTAGCTTGGGAGGAGGAAGTCTAGGATTTGCATGGTGCCCTAGTTAGCATAGATACTATTCGATGTTTAGGAACTTTTATGATCTTTGCTTGTATGGCTATATGTGCTTTTCATGATATTGTTGCTATATTATGAAACATATGTTGATATCGATATTTTGTGATGATATGAATGTTATGTTGATATTTGGTAAGAGATATTATTCTGTTGTGAATTGTGACGATAATATCATATTTGTGAGAATATATATTATGGTATGAAATATAGGTTGAATGATGAAAATGTCATATTTGTGGAAATATATCTTATGGTATGAAATATGGGTTGAATGAGTTCTGTTAAATGGACTTAAAGATTCTCATGAGGTATGATGATAAATAGCCACTTAGAAAAATAATATGTGTGGAAGGTATAATATTTTATAAAATAAAGGTTTTAATTGTGCTTAAAGGGTAACTTGGTCATTATAGGATAATAAGGAATTTTTGGTAATTTATGTGTTAGGAGGTTTAAATTATGACAATAATAGCATGAGTAATTCATGGGAGCATTATCGTTATATGGGGTTTTTAAATGTTTAATAGTAATTTTGGGGCAAGCTATGTTGAAAGGTTAATATCATTATTCCATGTTTATGGTTTAGAGGTTATCTATTGGAATTAGAAATCATGAAAATTTCATGGGAAGTGTTTTGACAATTCTATAGAATTTGGGCATGGATACTTTAGTGGTTAATATATCAGGATGAGATTATGAAAGAAAACTCATGGGAATCAAGTTGTGCATTTTGGGTATGATACTAATGATGGGATATGGGAGATGAGATAATATAATTTGAGTAGAACAACAAACATGGAAGAATGAACACTAAAGGGATTGTATTTAGGGTTTTGAAAAGACTTAAGGACTTGGACCTATACTATTTGTATATCTTTTCTAACTATGACCTATGCTTGAGAATCAATCTTGGATAAGTTACTAACCACTTAAAGTGAAAGAACACATGAGCAGGGCTATGGTGATCTATTTTTCTATATCTATATATATATATATATATATATATGTATGTATGTATGTATGTATGTATGTATGTATGTATCTCGTTCCACTAGGAAGAAAAGTGGCTTGGGAGCGTTCTACCCCAAAAGGATGTTTCTAATCTCTGTTCAATCAAAAAGAATAGTGGCTCAGTTCTGTTTTCCCCAAGACTTTCAAACCATTACATCAATTTAAGAGTAGTGTGGTCCCTAATCATTGTGAAATGAAAACGCATCATCATTACCTATGGAAAAGATACTAATGGTTTATAGTGGAAGAATACATGATTCAGGACCAGTGTGATATATTTTCTATATGTATAAGTATTCCCATTCCATCGGGTAGAATAGCTGATCAAGAGCGTTCTGTCCCAAAAAGATGTTTTTAACCTCCATTCCACTGGAAAGACTAGTGGCTCAGGTGTGTTGTCCCTGGAAGTTTCACACTATTCCACCAGTTTAAGAATAGTAAGGTCCTTGCACTCAACATATATAAAAGAATGAAAAAGGAATATATTTAATAAAATGGATCTGGATCATAATATGCATTATGAGATATTTCATTTACTTGGTTATTTTTCCTTATTACCTAACGTTGAAGCATGTGCTATTTTTATTCCTATTTCAATAGTATTGTTCCTTTACTCAGTACGCAGGCTACTGGCCACCCGTTTTATAGGTATTCCTCATTTCCATGAGTAGAAGGCCGTAGATCTTATGTGTAGGCCTTAGAAGATTAGTTAGATGAATTTGCAGCCTATGACACCTTATGTGCGACTCTATATATATTGGGGTCAGGTGCAGAGTATATGTTATCCGAATTATGTATTTAACTGGATACACTTTTTGGACTCTAATCTATGGTATCTTTCTTTTTTATTTTATATTTTAAAAATCAAAATTAAACTCCAATCTCAGTATTGTATTATAAATGTGCTTTTGTTTTATAATTTTCTTATATTACCTTAAATGTTTTAGCCTTATGATTCATGTAAGGATGACTGCATAAACTAAAATTATGTCAATCACAATGGTAACTCCCACTATTTTATTTACTTACTTCCACTATAAAATGAAATTTTTCAGTAGTAAAAATTAGGGTGTTACATTTAATTTCTTATTTTTTACTATTAATAAACCTATTCACCCCCTCTATGCTTCTTTCAATTGGTATCCAATCTTGGCAACTTATAGAGGATCTAATAATCTAATTTGAAAAGATCATCTTCAAAGAATGGATTCAATGGGATTGAGGGAAGGAATCCCTACCACAATGCCTCTAATGTTCAATGGAGAAACTTTGCATACTAGAAGAATAAGATGATCTATTTTATCAAAGCTCAAGATTATGACATGTGGTTAATCATAATTGAAGGCACAACAAAAATCATGAAGGAGATTGATATCACAATGGTTAAGAAAGTAAGAGATGAACTCACGAATGCTAACAAAAAGAAGCTTTCTCTCAATGACAAAGCCATCATGATCCTATAATATGGTCTTGGAAAGAAAGAATATAATTTCGTACAATCATGCATCACTGCTAAAGAAATTTGGTACAAAATTTTTTTAATTCATGAATGCACAACCCAAGTGAAAAATCAGAGAATATCTCTTCATGGTAGGGAATACTAGCCCTTCTCCATAACGTAAGGAGAATCAATATGTGAATTGATTAACCAATTCACTTCCATTCTTAATAACGTCAAGGAGTTGAGGAAAGTCATTACTAAATAAGAGAAAGTAAGAAATGTACAAAGGCATCTCACTAAAGAGTCAATTCCAAAATCCACATCAATTAAAGAAGCAAAAGACCTTACAAGCATGACTACTGATGAAGACTTTGGAAATTTTATGGCCCATCAATCTAAGATGGAATCTTTAGGTGAATAAAAGAAGAATAATAATATTGTATTAAAAGTGTTATGCTCTTCATCAAGGAAAAAAGAGATTTTGATCCAATAAGAGGTTGAAGATGAAGAAGATGACGATGAGGCTCCAATGGATGACAAAAAACTAGCTCTTACAATGTTCTTTTTAAAATATTTATCTGATATAGAGGAGAAATAAAACTTCCCAAAACTTAAAGGATGATAAGGGACTTATCCAAGGATGGCAAGATCAAATGTCATAACTGTGGTAAGTCTAGATATATTATTCAAGACCATTTTGAGTTTAAAAATGATATTACTTGGAAAATGGCAAGGATCAAAGGAAGCATTGGTCAAGCTAAAAAATCTCCTAGGAAGATCATTACCAAATTTGGAGAAAGTTAAGGAAATCCATCAGAATAGGTAGCAAACCTATGTTTTATGACACTCAGAACCGAGTCCTTCTCCTCCACCTTTTATTCAAATTTCAATGATGATAATGAGGTATAATATAAAGCTCCATATTATTATGATGATCTAATATATGTTTTGCATGATTCTCCATCCATAAATAAAAAAGTGACTAAACAATAAGATAATATGAAAAAGATCCATAGTCACATAAATGAATTACATAAAAACTTGCTTAATGACCACATTGTCTTAGAATATTTTATATTACATATTACAATCAAGTTATGTGAAAAATTAATTGAGCTTAACGCATATAAACAATTTATTAATGCTAATCACAATATGAAGATGGATCAACTTCAATATAAGTTAGTTGATCTATGATGCATGTGTGGTAAATTTGTAAAGGTAGTTTATACTTTCATTAAAGGTGAAGAAGTCTTAAACATGCTGCTAAGTACTCAACGGTATTACAAGGACTATTAGGGCCTAGGTTTTTGTCACAAAAAGGTCATGAAATGCCAAACCCTCAAAAAAAGGTTTTGTGAAAGATTTTAAGGATCATGAAGTACATGACACCCTTGCATCTAGTACTTGTAATATTTATAGGAAAAAAGGAAATTCCTTTCAAAATTCATTTCTATGTACAAAGTGTTAATCTCTTGAAATGTGCATGGTAGAAATGGACATGTTTCTTCATCTTGTACTTTCACTAGAAATGTTAAAGGTATCTCAAAATTTAATTAGTCGTTGGTACCTAAGGGAATTTTCCCACAAGGATTAAACACTGACCCATTATAGACCCATTAAAATGGTACCTAATCTAGGATATTTGTGATTGTAGGTTTTCTTCAATGTAAAAAAAAAACCACAAATGATTTTTAGACAACGGGTGCTCAAGACACATGATGAGTGATCGAATGATGTTCACAAAATTAACATCCTATGGTGAAGGAAGTGTCACTTTTGGAGACAACTCCAAAGGAAAGCTCATTAAACTAGATAACATCGATATCAGTAACTCTTAACACTTTAATGGCGATGTGTACTTGGTTAGCGGTTTTAAGAATAATCTAATTAGTATTAGGTAACTTGGTGACAAGGGATTTCTAGTTAATTTCTCTTATTCTTATTGCATGATTTTAAATGGAGTAGATAAATCCCTACTAGTTTTTAAGTCCAAATATTAACAATCTCTACATACTTGAAGTGAAATAAATAAAATTGCATAATACATGATTAAGAGTTATAGATAAGAATGCATGGTTATGGCATAAGAAAATAGAACATGGTATTACAGATTTATTAAACAAACTAGCTAGAAAAGAAGTAGTATATCAATAAGATAAACTTTGAAAAAGACATTATATGATTCATGTCAATAAGGAAAACAAGATAGAGTTTAATTCAAACTTAAAATTTTTGTGATCACATATAAACCACTTGAGCTATAAAATATGGATTTGTTTGGACACACCAGGGCATATATCATGGGTGTTGTAGATATGCATTAGTTATTGTGTATGACTAATCTTAGTACACATGGGCATTATTTCTTTCTACTAAAGATAATGCATTTATTATAGTTACTAAGAAATTCCATAGAGAAAAAGGATCAATGATCCATATTATAAGAAGTGGTCACAATAAAGAATTTAAAAATGTCAACTTCATATAATTCTATGATCAAAATGGGATCTCCAAAAAATGGTTTCATAGAGTGAAAGAATAGGACTTTAAATGAAGTGAGAAGAACCATGTTGTACAATTCCAGGATTGTCAATTACTTTTAGGCCAAAGCCATATCAACTACCAAATATGTAATGAATCCTGTTCTAATTCATTTAATCCTCAAGAAAACACCCTATGAGCTCTATAAAGGTAAGTGACTAAATGTAAGATATTTCCACATATTTGGTCATAAATACTTTATTCTAAACAAAGGAAAACTCAATTTTAGTAAGTTTAACTCCAAAGCTAATGAAGGTGTCTTCATTAACTCTTCCTTATATAGTAAATCCTACCGAGTGTTCAACAAAAGAGCCTTAGTAGTTGAAGAATTGGTCCATATTCCTTTCGATGAATCTACCTCTAGTATGAAAAGTACAAAGGATGATGAATAAGGTCCATCAATTCAAGTGGATAACTAGCTAGAATATATGTGGTAAAAAACCAAGAATAATTAAGTAGAAGAAGAGGAAGATTCTCCTCTTATTTCTCAACAAGAGGATGGAGTTAAAGAAGATCTCCCAAGACCTTGAAAATATGCATATGGACATCCTCAAGAGCTCATCATTAGTGATCCATATAGGGGAGTAGCCACTTGATCCTAAATAAGTAATATCCACGACCATTTACCAATTTTATCTCAAATGGAATTTAAGTCTCACTCAGAAGCCACGAATGATAAAAGTTGGATTATGGCAATGCAAGATGAGTTTAACAAATTTGAGAAAAATCAAGTATGGGAATTACTCTATATGTCTCTAAATAGACCCATTATTGTGACTAAATGGGTCCTTAGAAAAAACCTAGATAAATGGAGTTTTGGGGTTAGAAACAAAGCCTAATTAGTTTCCAAGGGCTATAACTAAGAGGAACATATTACTTTTAAAAACCCTTAGCCCTAGTGGTCAAAATTGAAGTTGTACACTTGTAATTACATTTTATTTGTGTTTTACTCTATAAAAAAAGGATGTTAAAAGTGTTTTTTTTAATTAGATTCCTTGAGGATGAAGTTAATATTAAACAACCTCCCTATATTGAAGATAATTTAAAACCTAATTATGTCTTTAAAATTAAAAAGGCACTCTATGGCTTAAAATAAGCCTCAAGACCTTTGTTTGAGTGCATTTGTAGATTTCTAATTAACACAAGATCTAAGAGAGGAAAAAATGATATATCCTTGTTTAATAGAAAAAACTAAGAAAAATATTTTGTATGACAAATTTATATGGATAACATCACCTTTAGTGCTACTAAGGAAACTTTGCGGAAAGAAATTTACTAAGACAATGTGTAGTAAATTCAAGATAAGCATGATGTGATAATTAGCATAATACTACCCAAGAGTACAAATTAAGGAAGGAATTCTTGTTAATCAAGAGAAATACACTGAGGAGTTATTAAGAAGTTTAGAATAAACAAAATAAAGTCTTGTAGTACTCCTATGACAACCACTGCTAAACTTAACATGGATGAATGAGGTAAGGAAGTTGATCAAATATGCTATTGAGGTATAATTGGATCACTTCTCTATTGTATGACATCTAGGTTATACATCATGTTTAGTGTTTACTTATCTCCTCACTTTCAAAGTATTTCTAAGGAATCTAACTTAATAGAAACAAATAAAGTCTTAGATATTGAATTAACAAATATAATCACATATTTTTTACCATATCGGTTACTCAAATCACTATAAAATAATTCACTTATACCAACAGGGCATTATTTGTTGGAAAAAGCCATTTTTCTGCCTGTAAATGTTTTACCAAAAGAAATTTTTCTATGATAAAGTTGTGGGTAAAAACTATGTGCTTAAAGTTTTTGCCATGGATATGTATGATCTGTTACGAATAAATGATAATGCTCACATATATTTATCTGTTGGTAAAACTAATATCCACAATTATATTTATAAGTGAAAGTATTAACCACAAAACTATATATATAACTTAAATTATTATCCACAAAATAATATTTGTGATTAAAATTGTTAACCACAAAATCATATATGTTGCTAAAACTATTACCAACAAATATATATTGATGGTTATACATACTTTAACCTAAATATATAGATATATATATTATCGATTAGTAAAACGATAATGATGTCCATAGTACCTTTTATTGTAATATTTATCTAAAATAACAACTTATTATATATAATTAAGTACGCCATACATAACCATTAGTGTTTAGTTTATTTTTCCAAGTGATAAAATAGTCTTGTAGGTATAATACTATATATACAACTTATAACATACGCTGACATACAACACATCTTCATTAACACAGCAAACACCATCCTCTTTATTCTCATCCTATTCAACACCTCCAACGACTTTAATGACTTGAAAATTCTCTTTGATAATCATCAAGATGTATTCCCTAAGAAAATATGCAAGTAACTTAATCACATTAATATAATTTCATACCCAAAGATAAATAAAGGTAGTCTTAAAATTTTCTAAAAAATAATAAGAGTCATTAATTAAGAGGGAGAGTAGGTGCAAGCAAAATTAAGTATTTGGAAGAAAACTTAAAATGGCTCTCTATTTTGTATTATTATAGGGAAGCATTCTGAATAGTTTTAGAACTCCATCTCAAAATGGTAAAATAGAAAGGAAAACTAAAAATTGAATGGAGTTTGAGTTTTGATTTTGTAGGAGCCCGTGTAACTTGCAACCTTAATTAGGTAATCAGAGTTCACATGGCATGCATATTCAATCATCAACTGATTTCAATGTTTACAAATCTTAGAAATATAAATCAGAGGTCTAAAACCCTAGTATTCTATAGGCATTTTAGAAGTAGTCTACTACAATTGTATATGAGGGTCATGATGGTGTGTACATCGATCTAGACCTCCCTATACTATATCAATGACAAGATTCATATTCGGGTGTTACTTTAGTCTTGGTAATATTAATTAGAAAGAAATATATTTTAGGGTGAGTGATAATGAATAGTGTCAATCCTTATAATTTAAGCTTTTTGGTTTTTGGCATGGTAGATTCAATCTATTCCATAAGTTCAAATCTTTAGAGCTCTCATTTATGCTATTCCAAGATGTGTGGTTTCTAGAACTGGTATAAGTAAGCCTATGTCTCATGCCCAAACAAAGTATGCACGTACAAAAAAATGTTGAAAGTATAGAATCATTAATCCAGCCAAACCTAGCAACTTAAGCTTTTAGGTTCATTAGTTTAAATTCATAGTCTAAGAAAGGCAGCATATGACTACTTATCACCTGAAAAGAAAAACATCTTGAATAAATCCTCCCTTTAGGTGCACTCTATTTAAACTTAAATATAATTGATATAATTGTTTGTCTAATAATTTCCCTTAGGCACTTGTCAAGACTTTAATTTATTTTCCTAAATGATGTAATTAGATAGGTAATTGTACATACATGCATTGTTCAACATTATTAAAGGTCAATATTCTTTCTATTTTTAATGTCTTACCATGGCCACCTATTAGACTTTATGTTATTCAATGAAAAAAATAGCAATGCAAAAAAGAAATGCTTGGTAGACACCAAATTAGGAAATGAAATTGAATAAGGTAAAGAATCTAGTACTATCCACATAAACCCCAAACAACATTAAAGAAGCAGAAAAATTATTTGCTTAATCTAGATCAATCAATTTATCTTTTACAAACAATGTCATAGGCTAGTAGAGTATATAACATCACTCTGATAATAATAATGGAAATTAAAACTTATGATTTGTGGAGCACAAAACCAAAAGGCCAAATATAAAGTGAGAGTTACAAAGTAATAGAACTTAGTATGAAAAACCATTCCACTTGAACCATAGTGAGCTCATAACCTTGAGGTTTTACAAATATCACATTTATACAAGAGGCATTTAAAGATGCAAATGAGTGTCATGAACTATTACCAAAATTTAGGATTTTTAAGCCTAAAATACAAATTCGACTATTAAAATCAATTAACCATAACTGAAGGCTCAAAATACAATTAAACCAATTCTAAACATATCTAGACAATCAATTTTAGCGAATAGAAGCACAATGTTAACCAATTCTATAAAATCACTTTCGAAACTAGGGTTTTAGGACCAAAACATAATTTGATCAAATCTAATTAATTTCTTCAGATTGAAAGTTTAGAAATTCAATTAGACACATTGGATAACATATTGTATAATGAAGTCAATAAAATAAGCCATTGATCTATCAAATTTCAAAATCGCAAGAGTTTTAACAAAGAAATCCAATTTCAATCTATTATGCACAAATTTCTAAAATTAACCCTTCTAATAATACATTTCAAAGCATCTTACATAATCAATTGGTAAAAATAGCTTAAAATCAGATGAACTCAAGCTATATCGATAAATCTAGGTTTCATAAATCAACTATATACATCACAATCAACCCATCCAAATCAATCATCTAACTCATATATATATAATCTAACAACCAATTTTAACTTATCATAAGCTACAAATTGTTAAAATGATTTTGCTAATTTAAAAAGATTTAATAATTTAAAATAATTTAATTATGCTAATATATTATAACTCCGTAACAAAATCGTAATCACACGATGAAGTTATAATTAAAAATAAATTTAAAATATTAAAATAAAAACACAAAAAAATATATTTTAAATGAAAATCAAATCACATGAATTTAATGAAATCATAGTGACCAATCAACTTATCTAGAATTATCTATAATAACAAAAAAGTAATTAATTTTTAATATGAATTCAAAATAATTGATGAAACCTTAAAGCGATTCAAAAACTTTAAAAAAATTACGAGAATTGTGATTTAAGTAAAATAAACTAATTAAAATAAAACTAAAAGTCAATACACATAAACCATTGAATAGCAATTATATTAGATCCTAATAAGTGAAGTAAATAACAAAAAATCAACAAACAATAACTAAAATTCAAAAGCAATAAGCACAATGATGAATTTTCTAGAAAGCATATCTTAGGTTATAGACTCATGGAGACACCTCCAAAAGATTTAAACAAAGTGAGTTCTCGACTAACTCAAGTTACAAAGAATCATTTAAGATGTTTTAAATTGATTTAAGAACATTAATTGATTGAGAATTATAAAAAGTATATCAACTCAATAAAAAATGACCTTAATAGTTAAGTTTAACAACAAAAATTAGTTAATACCGGATAATTGCACCAATTGATAGGAAAAAAAGAAATTAAATATTTATTAAAGTAGTTATATTTGTCAATTGAAACAATCTATACCAAAGGCAAACTTAATTTTATCAATTAAAATATGGATATTAAGCCTTTTAAACCCAAACTATAAATTAGCCAATACAAATTAATAGCTCAAAAGTATAATTAACCCAATTCTAATTAAATTCAAACAAACTTGAGCTATCCGGATTAAAAATTCAAATCTTAGAAATCAACTACATAAACAACATTCAACCCAATCAAATTAATCATACAACTTTTATATACACAATAAAACAATGAATTTAGCTTAACAAAATCCAATTCACACAAAACCATTTCAAATTAGAAGTTATGGTTAAGGAAATACCACACAAAAATCTAGATGGAGTAGCTCGACATGAACAAGTGAGAACAAAGGAGGGATGGTGGCCCAGTTGGTGGTTGAAGTATGTGGATGCTGTAATAGTTGTGGCTCAATGATTTTACAATGGTAAAAACTAGAGGCTAGATATTATTGCACCATTGTGTTGCTAATATTGTGTGTTCCTTGCGTCTGCCATTTGGTGTTGGAGGTTACATATCAATGGATGAGAATAGAGGAGAGGTTATAATAGGGGGACCATGGAGTTGGGTAGGGTTGACAATTGGGGGAAGCAAGAGTTTGAGTTGAGTAGGTCTCGCTTTGCTAGTCCCTAGCTCAATCATTCATGAAAAAGAAAACAGGAAGGGGAAAGAGAAAAAGTCGGTTAGTTTTAGTTGATTGTTTTTTTTATTCAAATGTAAAGGCATTTTGTTAAAATATATAAAGTAGAATTTAAAGGGTAATATTTCAACAAAAATTTATTTAAGAGAAAATGCTCCTCAAAGATTTAGGAATGCTAAAATTACTACAATAATTAATTAAAGAACAATGAAAATGTATTCTTGATTAAAATTTTAATGATTAAAATAAATCATATAGTTTATGGAAAAAGAAATAAAATATCCAAATAATAATTAAAGTACATTAGAAAATATATAAATCAAATTCTAAGGAACTGTAAAGAATTTAAATAATTTTTGAAAATGGAAATATATTTTTAAATATTAATTGAGATCGTATGAATTTAAGAAAAATCATAATTGTGAACAATTTCTCTAGAATAATCCACAATGACAAATGATTAAATAAATTCTAATATCAATATGAAAAGGTTAATAAAAATATAAAACCAATCACAAATGAAATAATTAAACATTTTCATCAAATTCCATTAATAAAATCATTAAGTTCAAGAAAAATAAATTTGAAAATTAAAAGGTATTACAATAACTATATTAATTACTATAATAATATTAGGCCCAAAGAGATCCAATAACAATGCGTACACCACCCCTAGACCCTCATCATGCTGATCAAATATTTAGACCCCCATCCTATAGGTCATTGAAAGCCCGAATTGACTATTTACTACTTTTATTATAATATTTATTACTATAATTCATATAATAATGAGATTTACTATAATCATTATTTTTAAAATGATAATTTTAATTATTTTAAAAATAATAATTATTATTTTAATTATCATAGATATGTTATAATAATAATAACAATAATTATAATGATAATTATAAATATGGTTATATATTATATTATTAATATTTCATATATTAATTAGCAATTATCATAATAAGAGAAGTATCTCATGTATAAGAGGAATGAATGTGTTGTACCAAGGGATATAAGAATATTTGAAACCCTTATCTTCCTTATATGGTAATACCAACAGATATGAGTGGGTAATAGGTTTATCGGTATAATACTACTAATACCCACAAATATAAAAGTAGGCAAAAGATTTGTTGGTATAACATACTCTTACCAATAGATAAAAAATTTCTATAGGAAAAACATTATTCATTTCTCATAAAAAATTACTTTTGGTATTAGTAACTTGACCAAAATTTCTATTTGTACAAGTCACAAATTTTGTAGTGAATTTTGATTTTACAAGATATGAGGTTGATAGGAAAAGCACATTGGATACTTGTCAACTTTTAGGGGAAGTCATGGTGAGTTGGCATAGTAAGAAATAATCTAGTGTCACATTATCAATGATAGAAGTATAATATATAGTCGTTGAAGCATGTTATGCTTAACTCATTTAGATAAAATACCAATTAAGTGATTTTCGGCTTAAGATAAATAAAATTCCCATTAGATGTAGTAACACTAGCACAATTTACCACACTAAGAATCATGTTCAACACTCCAAGTCTAAGAATAGTAAAATAAGACATCACTTTATTAGAGATCAAGTTTCAAGAGATGTGAGTGTAGAATTTGTGTACACATTACACTAGTAGTGAGATACTTTCAATAAACCCCATGATGAAAAAGATGCATAATTATTAGGAGAGAATTTGGGATAAAGTTCATAAAATTTTAGTTATTTCTCTCATATTTGTGAAATCATGAAAATATGTGCTTAAATGATGGGGTTCAAGCATGAAGTTCAATCAAAATCATGTTAATATGTCCCTAAATTGCATGGACTTAATTATGATATGGCCCATATGATTGATGAATAAAGTATTCAATTCAAGTGTTAGTAAATGTCTAAATTTTATGTTTAAAATTAGTTTTCATATATTAGATGTATATTGAAGAGCTGGTAATACCAATAGACTAATTAATAAACCAGCCAATGTGATAAGAAAAGTAGCTGATTGGTCCCCTTGAAATAGATCTATCGGTCCCAATTTTCTTTTTCAAAACTAGAAAAGAATAGTTGACTAGCTTGAAGAACAATTGATAGGTTTCTCAAGAATAGAAAAAGGAATTTCCTCACCTAGAAGAACCAATGACCTCCTTTTTCTAAACCCATTGACTCCTCTCCCTTTCTCCCTCACTCCCTCTCTCTCTCTCTCACTCAAATCTTTTATTTCTTTAAAAAAAAGAACACTCAAAGGCTTGTTATGATCACCTAAATAAATCCATGTAGTTGCAAACAATCATTTCAACCTAATTGGTGCAAATTTAATGGTGATTTTGGATAATCTAATATTGCAATTACATTCCTTTAGCTTCTTATTGTCTAAATACACACCATATCACCTATTTTGATCACATGTTGTGAAACCGTATGATATGCCTATTTTCTCTCCATCATAGCCCTTATTTTTTTCATTAATGAATTAAGTTTATTTCTTAAGTTTATTTCTTACATCTATGATTATTCATGAAACCTGACAAAAAAAAAACTCTACAACTGCTAATACCCAGTATAAAAGAATGGATATATCTCAACATCATCCTAAAAAATCTCGTACATTACTAAACTATCCCGCTAGGACATTGTAACACCCCCAAATTTACTACTGAAAAATTTCGTTTAAATCAAAGATTTAGCAGAAGCAAAAGAATTTAAAACTGTAAACTTGGGGGTATTACTGCCACACTTAGTACGAGACCGGTTCATTCCTACCGTTCCGGTACTAAGTGCTAAGGCTAAATCCGATCATCAATAAGTACAAAGTATCATAAAACGCAAAACAACACTATCATAAATCATTAATAAGATATACGTCCAATAGAAATTTGAATACGATTTAGGATTACAACCCCATAATATTTTCTTTCTTTAAAACATGAAACGTAATATTAAATATAGCTAACAAAGAAATTCCCAGAAAGGGTTAGTATCCGGATCACCTACTCACTCAAGTCAAGCCATCCACCCCAAAATAGTACCCGATCATAGACCTTCACAGGAGGTCTGCTCCCCACCATTGGTGGATCATCACAAGACCCAGTCAATCAAGGTAGTATCAGTATGGGTCCAATACTGAGTAAGGGCGCAGGTGCGCTAAGGCCAAACATACCATCATACCACATAGCATTCATAGAACAATCACATAGGCAACGTGCGATAGCACACATGATAAGGCCTGAGTATGTTCCGATGATTTATTCTTTATCCTCATTAATAATATGTCCATTTCATGCATATTCTTTAGTAGTCCATGTGAGTGCGAGAACTCCACTATTATAGCCGGTGGACCGGAAGGTATACACTTAGGGCAGAACGCTCCTTACCACTATTATTTGCCGGTGGACCGGTCTCTAGGGAAAGATGCTCCTGGCCACTATTATTTTCCGGTTGACCCGTCTGGCCCCGAATCACATGGTGTTTCGCTGTAAGTGCTTAGTGTATTTCCCATAGTTTAACTTACTTACTTCGGTTTGTCAAGCATGAAATCCCCCACTATTATAGCCGGTGGACCGGAAAGTATACACTCAGGGCAGAACGCTCCTGACCACTATTATTTGCCGGTGGACTAGTCTCTAGGGCACCCTGGCTCCTGGCCACTATTATTTGCCGGTGGACCGGTCTGGGCTCGGCTCAACAATCTTTCATTTTACGTAATTAATGTCTTATCCGTGTCTTATTGAATCGCATTCCACCCTTCCCATGCATGCCAACAACATACTGCTACTTGCCTCTGAAGTGGCCCCGTCTCATGTATTGAGACACTTACCCTTTTCTCACACCTGACATCCATCCCCCGTAGACGTAGGCATAGTGGCATATAGTAAGGCACGTTCTCCAAGAATATAGACTACCCCAACACATGTGATATCGACTCTGTATGTCCCCATCCCTCTTGGGTTCCTCCTCGGGGACCCTAGTCGGACCTATGTGGCCCAACACTCTCTTACTTACCCAGACGTTACTTTTCTCTCTATCTAGCGCCTCATATTGATTAGGAAACCGCCCAAATGTATTACTTTATCTCCCAAGTTCACGTGTGACCGACAAAACCCTAGTTGGCCACCCCAAAACCTAACACTTTACTTCCTCAATAAGTAATCTCCCTCTTTCACCTAAATCTCTCCTCTCCTTTAGAAAACCCATACTCATCCTTTATATAAGTGAATTCTCACTCTCAACCCCATGCTCCATCCCTCCTTGATCATTATTACCCTTGTACCCTTCAAATTGCTCATTTTCTCCGAAAACCCTAATTGGGTCCCTTGGACACCCTTACATCGACCCACGTAAAAATTTTCACCCAAGTCTCCAATGGGTCCATAACTTTGTCATTATTTGATTCACTTCCTAAATCAACTTTCCTCACGTAAGATTCATCCCCATGCATAATTTAAACACTCCATGCAGACTCTCCAACACCCACTTACACACCAACCCTAATAAGGCCTCTTATGCACCAACTTATGTACTATTTTTCATACTATGAAATGCCCCGATATTTTTCTAATTTTTAAATATTATATTTAAATAAGGTTTTATTTAAAATTTTAATTTAATAAATTATTTTATTAAAATAAAAGGAAATTTATTATGGCAATTTAATAAGAAATTTTTATAAATAGGTTAAGTAAAGGAAATTTGGGCATATTATCTAATTAAAGATTTAAATTTGGAAATTATTTAAATAAATTATTTTATTCAAATTAAGAAAGATAAAATAGTTTCAAATTAATTTTAATTTTATAAATAAATAAATTAAATAAAATTTGAGGGATTTATTAGTTTAAAATGAAAATTTTGGAAAAATCCTTTAAAAAGCCTATGTTAGCCTAAAAAGGGATTTAAAATTTATTTTATTTAAATATTATTATTTTTAAATATCCTAAATATTCATATTTATTTAATTTGACCCCACATAATTATTTCTCTTTCATTTTTCCCTTTTTCCTTTTCTTTCTTTTCCTTTTTCTTTCCTTTTCTTTCTTTTTCTTCTTCTTCGCCGAATTGGGCCTGTTGCGCGGCCCAATTCCTTTTCTTCTTTCCTTTTCCTTCGGCGCGGCCCGGCCCGCGCGTCGTCGCCGCCCCCCTTCTTTCCACGCCGCGTTTTACTTCTTCCTTCTCTTAAACGCTGCGTCTTGATTTAGCCTTATTACCGTTGCGCGGTAGAACGGAACGCCGTTCTTCAAGCCTTTTTACACCTAAACTCGTCGTTTCATTAAACGACGATTTATGTCGCGCGAACCGCCCGGCCTGCCCTCCCTTTTTCCTTCTTTTCTCCCCTGCGAACCGGCCGGCCAGCCCCTCCCCTCTTCTTCTTCCTCCTCCCGCCCGACGCCATAACCACCCACCTCCCTCTCTTCCCCGGAAATGGCGTTGCCGGCCACACGTGGCGTGACCGACTCTTCTCCCGCTCGTTTTCTTCCTCTCGGTCTGCACGATCATTTGAAGCCCTCAACTGCCTCTCTCTCCCGCTCGTTTGCTCCATTCTTCTCACGAAGTGTCGGGCAAAATTTGAAAATTTTGCCGCCCAATCGACGCCATAACCATCACGATTCTCACCAGCTTTAACCCCCTGATAACTTCCCCAACTCGTACTTAAGCTCCAACATTATAAATACCTCTCTTATGGCCTGGGTTCGGGATTTTCTTTCCTCGAAACCCTAAGCATCGCCCGAGCGCCACCGCTTCTTTAGACGACTCTTCCTCCATATCTGGCTAACTTCAACGCCTTCTCTTCATCCCAATCTCTTCCCTGCAACACCCTCTAATTAACTAGACCATCCACGACCTTCGATTCACCTTGTACAAACCTCCATAATCGTGTAAAGTTGGCTAGTTATCTCACCAGAAAATTCCACCCCGAGACCTTGAAACGCCAGCCACCACCACATCCGCCGCTTTTACCACCTTCCAAACCAACCATTAACTCCTTATAAATCTCCTCCACAGCCCCATAGATTTATTTTATTTTTCTCCTTCCTCCTCACCTCTTTTTCTTCATTTTTACCCTCTTAGATCCATTTTCCGGCCACCTCCGGGAGCCACCGCCGGTTCCACCCACATCCTCCGACTCAAGGTGAAACCCTAGACATTTTAAACACTTAGTTTTGAATTATTGATAATTATTGTATTTTTAGTCTAAATTTTAGTGTTATTTCAACTTTAATTATTATTATTATAATTATTATTATTAGTAATATTGACTGTATCTAATTTCTAAAATTTTGTTACAGGTATGGGAGTATTATTGAGTAAGAAATATTATTCATCTCGGCCTTTACTTATTTAATTAAAATTTTACATGTTTAATGTTATTAATAATAATAATATTAAGATTTTTATTAGTAGTGTAATTATTGGATTGATATTGTAATTATTTCAGGAGGTTCATAAACTTAAGATTTTAATTAATCCTCGCACTTTTACTTTTTATTAATATTATTAACATTTCTAACATTACTTCTAATCATATTATTATTATTATTATCCTTATTAACTTTATATTATAAGTATATATATAATATTAATATCATTATTACATTTTGAATAGTGTTATTATTAAATGGAGTGATTTTGAAAGCCACCTTGTAATTTAAAGAATTATGGTATTATTAATATTAATATCCTACAAATAAGAGTGTTATTAATAATTTTATTATTATTATTACTATTATTATTATTATTATTAGTATTAGTATTATTACTATTATTGTTAATATTTTGGTGAAGGGTAGAAACCCTTGTATCACCACCCTCTTCGAATGAAAATAATAAATTAATTGTAATAGTTTCTATAGTTAATTTTTAAGTAGTAGTATTTTAATTAAAAAATAAATAAATCTTGGAATAAGTTAGAGGATAATAAAATTATATAAGAGGGTCTAATTCTATTATGCTTCGATATAATAGGCGAACCCAATCAAATCCCTCAACTGGAATAGGAGCGTGCACCAAGACCGGTGACGTTTTAGGTAAGGGTCTACTAAGGTCATTTATGTGTTTGCATGTATTATGAATATGACATGTTATGTAATCTATGTTCGTCATTCTTATTGATTATGCATGCGACATGGTTATGAAGTTGAAGTATGTTTTATGAATGTCATGTGCCATGAAAAATATGTGTATGCTTATGTCATTAATGTATGACCTGAAGTGATATATGAATTAGGATTTGCATGTAAGAGGATGGTACTAGGGTTTGCATGAGATGGCATGGTGCTAGGATTTGCACGGAAGGGAATGATACTAGGGTTTTCATGGAATAGCAAGAAGTTGAAGGTGTGCATGAAATAACATAATATTAGGGTTTGCATGAATTAATGTGGAGTTAGGGTTTTGCATGTGGATTAGGGTTTCATAAGAACATGCCTACATGGAATTAATGTTGCATGGGGATCTGGGTCGCATGGAAGCATGTCTACGTGGAGCTAGGGTTTGCATATGAATTAGGGTTTTCATAGAAGGGTGGTATATGTGAAGCTAGGGTTTGCACATGTGAGGTACGTGGAGTTAGGGTTTGCATGGGAGTGTGGTACGTGGAGATTGGGTTTGCATGGGAGCTAGGGTTGCATGGAAGCGTGGGTCATGTGTAGTTAGGGTTTGCATGGGAACTAAGATTTGCATGGAATTGTGGAGATAGGGTTTGCATGGAGTAGGGTTGCATGAGAGTTAGGGATTTCATGGATTAGTCATGCATGTTTGGGCAAATGTTTGTGAATGTCAAATGTTTTTGAATAAAATACTTAAGACACTAATATCTTCAAGTGGAAGAGTATTGAGCTGGGTCCAGACCGATCCACCGGTCAGGAATAGTGGTTAGGGTTTTACCCTATATGTGACCGATCCACCGGTAATAATAGTGGTTAGGACATGAGGTCCTATGTGTGACCGGCCCACCGGCAATAATAGTGGGGTGACTCGAGCTCAATAAATACAAACCAGAATTGTTAAAGCTCTTAAAAGACATAATTACTTACAGTGAAACACCATGCGAAGAGGAACCAGACCGATCCACCGGTCAGGAATAGTGGTTAGGGTTTTACCCTATGTGTGTCCGGCCCACCGGTTATAATAGTGGGGTGTTCCTGTTTTTGCATGGATATGAGGCGAGCAGGAACCAGACCGATCCACCGGTCAGGAATAGTGGTTAGGGTTTTACCCTATGTGTGTCCGGCCCACCGGTTATAATAGTGGGGTGTTCCTATTTTCGCATGGATTGATAAAAAGCATGACGTGAATTGACTTTTGATAAAAGAAAGATTAAATGGTTAATCTGGACCTTTTGGGCCTTATGTGTGGACTGTTGATTATAAGTTATGTATGTCACTTTATGCTTCTATGTATTGTATGTATGAGTTGTAGTTGTATGTGATCATTATCCTATATGAATTAATGTGTTATATGCCGGCCTTAGTATTCGGTTACCTTACTCGGTACGTAGCGTACTGACCACCCGTTTCATGGGTGCTGCTTATTCCCACGAGCAGAAGGCCCGTCTAATTTGTTGCAGGTAGGAGATACTTACTTTGATGCTATCGATGTCTACGGGACATCAGGAGGGGCAGAGTGATAGCTGGGCTGGATCAATCTTAGAGTGACGTGGCCGTTGTCCTTTTTAAATTTATGATTCATGTTATCTTTTATTATGTTTGAATTGTTGAAACAATTTTACTAAGGTTGTTTAGTTATTATCTGGAAAAACAATAGCCAGTATTTCGAATTATGTAAGACTTACGCGTACTCTGATTTCTGTTTTCATAAATTTGAATTTGTATAGTATTACTGATAATGTTTTCTTAGCCTTAGCACTTGGTACCAGAACGGTAGAAGTAAACTGGTCTGGTACTAGGTGTGGCGGTAACATCCCCAGAATTTACAGCTTTAATTTGTGAGTATTGCTTTTAAAAAAAAAAATTGTGTAAATTTTGGGGTGTTACATACTAAGTCTCCAATCATTCCAAGACTCTCCCAAACTCTTACTTACAACCCAAATCAACTTTTCATACGTAAGAATCATGCCCATGCAAGGTCTAATCCCCCCATACAAACTTCCCAACATCCACTTCCCCGTTGTTCTTTTGTTATCATTTTATGCTACCCAAAACCCTAGCATGCATGTCCTAGAGGGCCATAACAAGTCACTTCATCAACATCAACAATAAACATGGAACATGGCACACATGTATAACATAAGGCACACACAACATACCTCATGATCCACGCTGCGCTACACAAAGTACGTTATTCATAACACATGCATAAAACACATCAACATGGCATGCTCAACATTCACCCACACATTATATCACAAATAACGTAAGGCCATAGCTTCGTCCTTACCTAAGGCGGCGCCGGGCTTGGAGCACGCTCCTCTAACTCCTTAGGGCTTTGGTCGGGGTTACCTATAAAAGGGGAAAATGCTGAGTATTAGTTTCCCTTATAATTACTATCAATCCTCATTCTAGTTTAAGGTTAGGGTTTTTATTACTAAAAAAGGTTTTATACAAAAACTAGGGTTTTTACCTTAGAATTAGTATACTAAATATTAGTAGTCAAAATATGTTTATTTTTAATACCTATTGTTACACTTATATTATTAGACCCGTTAGCCCTATTCTTATAATAATAATGTTCATGCTAACTATAGAAAAATAGTGATAATAATAATAATAATAATAATAATAATAATAATAATAATAATAATAATAATAATAATAATAAAACTAGTAGTAGTAGTAATAATAATAATAATAATGATAATAATAATAATAATAATAATAATAATAATAATAATAAAAGTAATAATAATGATGATGATAATAATAACAATAATAAAAATATTAAAAGTAATAATAATAATCATAAGTATATTAGTATTAATATTAGTAGAAAATATTAGCAATTATATAAAAGGGGTATTAGGGTTTGGATGAGTGGGTAACCACCTAGGGTCGGTGGTAGTCTAGCGGCGGTGCGTGGCGGTGACGGCGTCGGCGGTGGAGGAGGAAGAGAAGGGAAAAGATCAAGGTGGTGGTTTGATGGGAGGAGAAAATAAGAAGTTTGAAGTGGGGGAAGAATAAGCAGGTGAAGGGGAGTGGAATGAGGGTGGTGGCGTGGCAAGGGGCGGCGGCGCGCGGCGGCCGAGGGTGGTGGAGAGGGGTGGAAGATGAGGGAGGAAGGAGGAGAGGGAGGCAAGGGCAGTTGAAGGCTAGGAAAGGTAGATGGAGGTCTGCTGGCCATTTATTGATATCAAGAGAGGAGGAGAAATATAATAAATAAGATTACTAGATTGAATGGTGCAAATGGTAAGCAACAGGTGGTCTATCAAGGTATTTTGCATCAATTTCATCCTTAGCCATATTTGCACTCATTGTTTTCCATCGCTAAAAAGGAAACTATTATAAACCTTCAAGTTGAATAAATGCCTTAAACGTTGTTTTGATGATAATAAATGAACTTAAAAGAAGTTAACATGGGTTTTTAAGTGTTCATGTGCTATGTTGATCACAAGGATATCAAACTACCCTTATTTAAATATTTTCTCTGATGAAATATTTAAAATAAAACACAAGTTTCGAGATAAAAGAAGATTATATCAACAAAACCAAGACTCAAGACCTCAAGGTGTATACCCCAAGTCTTAGGTTATCTTGCAAATTGTTTACGCATAAAAAATTTGGTTTTAATCACTTGAAATATTTTAAAATCCTCTTGAATTTTGTTTCATATGAACACATTATTGTTTTGAAATCCCAAATACTTTTAAAAGCGTTTTAAAACATATTGGTTCCAGTTGGAACCAGTTGAATAATCTCAAAACCCATTGACTAGTTTGTTTCAAAATAACGACTTTAAACTTGCAAAAATTCAAACACGAATCGAATAGTTATAAAAAAGATCAACATGTTACTATTGTATTTTATTGCTAAGAAAAATAGTTTTGCCTCTGGTTAAAAAATTGTACAAGTTCATCAAACTAATTCAACGGTTTCAACAACCAAGATAAGGTTTTTATATATGTAGAAACTCATTTTTATCTCTATTTAAATATTTCAACTAGTTCATAAAATTGATCAACTAGGAAATAGTTTTTAGTTATACATAAACACATTTTTCTTTATTTGAATACTTTTACTAGGTTAATCATGCTGATCAACTAATTTAGAAACTGATAAACTATTTGAACAAACTAGGTAATGGTTTTATTCCTAGAGAAACCCATTTTATCTTTGTTTGAAAACTTCTATAATACCCCGTAAATTTGATTTTTATAAAGTGTTTAATTCTCATGTTTCATGAAGTTTGGATGATTTTTTATCTTGATTTGAAAATGTATTTTAGATTTCTTTTGAAAAGGAATTGGAATAGTTTTGAAAAAACTGAAAGTTATTTTCCTACTATACTAGTCAACTAGCTTTATAAACCAACCAACTATTCTGTTGATTTTAGGTGGGGTTTTGGTTCTAGGAAACCAACCAAATTGTTTAGCAAAACATTATAATAATCAACTAGTTAACCTAATTGATCAACTAGTTTGTCAAGTTGTGTGATTTTCAAACTTCATTTTTCTAGAATAATTCTTCTAATGATCTGAAACTTTGATCATCCCACTCTAATGTTTTTTCCTAATAAGTATTTAACCTTTTCTTATCATTTATTCAAGCTTTATCCATACCTCTAACAAATTAGGAGGCATGAGTTGATAAAAAGGGGGGATTACCTCATTCCCTTATCTTCTTCTTCCTCTTTCTTCTATGTGGGTTTGGATGGCCTATGCATTCTAGATAATAATTTCATACCTAGGATATTTGTTTCCCAAACCATTATGCCTCTTTATTATTCATATGTTTGACACTTTTCTAAGAAATATTGACTTGGAACATCCAACATTCAATGTTTGAGTCCTAAGAAGAAAGTCAGTCATTTCTTAATAAATATGTCGTGTATGATCTAAATTTGAGCAAGATAATTAGGGTTTTGATCTTTTTCACATCTCTCTTTCTTTTCCTAACGGATCATGTGTGTATAAATAGCCCTAACCTTTTTTCCCTCTCACTTTCTATTAGCCACTAAAATATTCTTTGTTCTCCTATATTTGTGTTTCCATCTTTTCTCTTACGTGCCCTTCATTTCTTAATTGTCTTACCTCTTATAATCCTTCTTCTAACCTTCTTTTTAATGTTTAGTAAAGGTAGATTTATATTTGGGAAAAGGTTTAGGTTTTCAACTATTTTTCTTAGAGCCTTCTTAGAGTTGGTATTTTTTTATTTTCTTTCCTCATATTCATATTGTCTTTGTTTGTACGAATTTAAGTAATATTTTATTATTTTTTAATCTTTTCTAACTTTTTCACGAGTTGGGATTTTACGGCTGAGATTTTTGCCACATTGGTGTGGTTTTCCTAAGCTTTCTATGTGAGTTATTATTACCTTTGAAATGTAGAATAAATAAGCGTGTGGGATAATGCAGTGATAAACTCATTATTTTCCACCTTTCCATTTTTATTTACCTTTAATTTATGAACTGTTTCCTATAATTTATGAACACTTTTCTCATTTTTGCCTCTTTTTCTAGCTACTTCTCTCTTGGTATTTATTTTGTGGGGATCTATACAAATGTGTACAAAATAAAGGACTAGAAACAAGCGATTAAAGTAAGGATTCTATATAGAAGGTTTTGAAGGAAGAGAAAGCAATCTCACATGCAAGTAAAAAGAGGAGAAAGGATAAGAAGTTGAAAAGGGGGAAAACTAAGCATTTATTAAGCACAAATGCGTGCATCGACACAACATAACCAAGCTAATCCTTGCAAGATTGGCATAATAGTGTAGAAAAATACCTAGAGAAATGAGGAAAAACAATTTGGCCATAAGAGATTGGAAAAACCACGTTCTCAATGAAAATATTGAGAGGACATTACAGGGTATGGCCATGCGAGACAAGCATAGTCCTGCAGTAGTTATTCCACAATTTGCACAACCTATGCCATTTCTTAATGAAGGGAATGATGTCTAAGAAAAAGTTAAAGGAGGGGCGAGTGAATGGGAGATGGGGATTATTTTCTTTTGTCACTTCCCTATGAAAAACTTAATCCATGGTTATTACAAAAGAATTTCCTCATTAATTCTCAGATTTAGTTCAAGTTTAGATTTTTGTACACAATTTTAACACTTTTAACATTAGATTTCAATTTTAATCTACAATTTTATCTTTTTCTTTTCACTTATTATTAAGTATGCTTAATTTTAATTATATTCCTACATTTTATTTCTTGTAGTTGACTACATGTATGAGGGATTAAATTTCTTTTATAAGATTGGATCTAGTCTAAATTATTAATTAATGATAAATTAGTTTAATTTCTATCCTAATTACTTAAATTTGTGTCTTCAATTATTAGTTGTGAAATTCTAGTTGAGTTGGATGATCACCGACTTAACTAGACATAGGTATTTAATCAAATAATTGAAAGGTGAAGATCAATAACTATAAATCTAACAATTGAATGGGAGAATCAAACCACAAAAGTATGCTAGAGTCTCTCAGGAATTTTGTTGATTTAGAAAAAAAAAATGTAATGGATTTAATTTGATATAATATTAAATTGGATTAGGTACGACTATTAGACCTTAAAAGAGCCTATAAGCTAATTTAGGATATTTCACCCTCCCAGATCTAAGTAATTGTTTGGAAATTGAATTGAATATTTATTATTTATTAATTTATGATGAAAATCTAATCTTAGGCTTTTAATTTGATTTTCTTTACTATAGTTAACATCACTCATTTATTTTATTTTGTTAGTCATTGTTTACTTTCTTAATTTTGTTCATCTACATAGCTAAAATAGGAAAATTTTGGCACTCAACAACGAAGTCTTTGTGGGATATGACCTTGACATGCTATAATGAATCCATTCTCTTGTGATTTCATCCCATCAAGTTTTTGGGGTTGTTGCTGGAGAATTTGGTAGTTGATATTGAATCATTTGTTATCTAGCTAGACTAGATTTCTTTTTTTTATTCTTTTCTTTTGATATTTGATAGATCATCATTCGCTTTTTTAAGTACTTTTTATGCAATTATCTCTTCGACTTGGACCTCTAGTTGAACTAAATCCCAAAATTGAGAGGACGTTAAGCAAGATAAGAAAATGAGTACATAGGACCCAAGCAAGTACCGGTTTAGAAATCATGGCTAACCAAGAGGAAGTTGAGGATCAAAATCTCTCTCTTAAGGAGTCTGCATATTTGAATGCATACAAGACTCAATCAAGCATACAGAAGCCTAATGTAGTCACTAATAATTATTTATTAAAGCCTACACTTCTCAATATAGTGCAGCAAAATCAGGTCAGCGGCAGCCTAATAGGGAACCAAAATTTACGCATCTCTATATTCCTTGAGTATTTCAACACCTTGAAGATTAATGGGTGTTAAATGATGCAATTAGACTGCGATTATTCCCATTCCCAAAGAGGGACAATGCTAGAGCTTTGTTGCAGTCACTTCATCATGGGTCCATCACCATTTGGGACCAATTTTAAGGGATTTCCTAAACATCTATTTTTCCCCCATCCAAGATTGTTCAAGTAAGGAATCTTAGTACCTATTGTAGTTAGAAAGATGATAAGTCATTATATACTTTTTGGGAATGTTAAAATGATATGTTGAGAATGTTTTCACACCATGAGTAATACCCCAAATTGAGTGGAGAGTTATAAGGATTGATCTAGTGACTTATATCAATACACTTTACCATTCTTTTGCTGATTCTATCCTAAGAACTCCATATTTAAGTGTGCTAGCATTTGAGAAATTTTTAAGATGGGTGACCCTCCTGGAAAGTTTTTAAAAGTTTCTAAAAATTTCTTGGGAATTATGTGAGTAAAGACAAAGTGTGGTGAAAGGACTCATGTTCATCTGTGGGGCAACCGATCAATCCAAAATCACTCCAGAGTAGCCCTGAGTCTTCATTTTAACTTGGGGGGGAGTTACAAATGGTATCAAAGAAAAACCATAACTACGTGTTGAACCTAGATGAGTCTGTTAGCAACCTAATAGAACGATTCTTGGGATAAACTATATTATAATAGTTAGTGGTTGAGACACAACGAGGATGTTGTGTTCTTTGAGTGCGGTTGAATGTAATACCCCAAATTGAGGAAAGTGTTAAATAGATTGATATGGATATTTATAACTACATGGTATATCATTTTTTTGATGATTTTGTCCTAAGAACTCAACAATTAAGCATGCTAGCCATGGAGCAATGTTGACCCTTCTAATAAGTTCTAGAAAATTTTTAAAAATTTCTTAGGAATTGTGTAAGTGAGGAAAAAGCGTAGTGAAAGGACTCATATTAATATATGGGGCCATCTGATCAATCTAAAAGCATTCTAAGGTAGCCCCTAAGTGGTTGTATTGACTCGGGGTATTACACCATGGGTTGGAGGAATTCCTCCTGGTTGATTCTTACTATAATGGTATCCTTTACAATAAAAGGATAAATATATATGCAGCACCAAGAGGTACTCTTATGGACAAAAGCATACCAGAAGCAAAACAAGTAATTAAGGATATAGCTCAAAACCACTACCAATGGTTAAGTGAGCATTGTTCTACCAAGAAGGGTGGAAGGTATAACGCTGATGCCTTTGATCATATTTATTCCAAAGTTAAGCATTATTTAAGTGGTTTGATAAATTAAATGTGAATGTATTAACTTATGCTTCTACTACTTATGAGAATTGTGGTGTGGCAAAACACACAACATTCGAATGTCAATCCATTTCTCCTCCACCCAATGATGTAACTCTTATAGATCATATGAATTATATGAAAAATTTTAATTAAAAATGAGACCCTTCATTCCTACTTACAACCAAGGGTGGAGAAATCATTTTAATCTTTTTTACAAGAACCCACTATTAAATCCCATTCTCAATCAAATTTTAGGCCCCTAAGTTATCAAAACCCTATACTACCTTTTCCTAACCCTCTAAAATATAATCTTAAGTTGTTGTTGGAGACTTTTTGGTCTCTTAGAATAAAAAAAATTGAGGATTTGAGGAATATATTCAAGAACTTAAGTTCTAAAGTCGATTCCCTTGCCACCCATAATAAGATGCTAGAAAATCAACTCATTTAGGTGGCCTAACAATCTAGTTCATCCTCAAGGCCTTCCTGAATGCTTTTAGGAAAACCAAAAAATAACCCTAAAGGTTCCATCAACACCATAGCACTTAGGATTTAAAATGAGATAGAAGGTCCCACTTTGAGAAAGGAAGCTGAGGATATAGGTGAGAAAGTTGAAGATGCATCAAAAGAGAGCAATGAATCAATGAAGATTGAGAACTAGACCACTTTAGAAAAGGAGCAAGAGAGTGAGAAATATTTCCCTCCACCACCATAATAGACTCCATTAATCTTTCTTCAAAGGAAAAATAAGGCAAATTAGAAAAAAAATGGCAAATTTGTGGAAATTCTAAAAAAATGCATATTAATATCCCATAATTAATGTTATTTCCCAAATGCCCTCATATACTAGTTTTTTAAAGGAAATTCTTTTCAAAACGAGATGGTTAGAGGAATATGAGACCATAGCCTTAACCTAAGTGTGTAACGCTGTCATCCAAAATAATCTACCACCTAAGCTTAAGGACTTAGGCTCCTTCTCTATTCCTTGTACTATTGGTGATATATCCATTAGCCATGCTCTTTGTGATTGTGGTGCTAGTGTAAGCTTAATGCCTCTATCTATCTGTAAGAAATAGAAAGTAAGAGACATGAAGCCAACCACCATTTACCTCCAATTAGTAGATTGGTCAGTAATATGCTCATTAAGATATATTGGAAGATGTACCTATTCAAGTCGGTGAGTTTTATGTTTTAGTTTATTTTATTATTCTTGGTATAGAGGAGGATACTTGAATTCCCATTATATTGGAAAGACCTTTCCAGGCTATAGCTGAGCAGTAATTGATGAGAAAAATGGAAAAATCTGTCTCAAGATTAGGGATGACATAGTGAATTTTTAATTATCTTCCACTATGAAATTTCCATTAATTGATGACACTTACTACAAAATTAACATTGTGGATGTTATGGTTAAGATAGCCTTGCTATTTTAATCTCAAGAATTCCCCTTGAAAAATGTTTAGTGAAGTATGGAGCACCTAGTGACAATGATGAGATATTGGTTGCTTATGCTACCATACTTGGGGAGAGTCCTTTATATGCCAAAGAGCCTAAAACATTGTTTTAAGTTGAGAAGGAATTGACTAAAAAAATTCATGAAGAGAAGGATTCACCCAAGGTGGGGAGAGCCCTTTATATGCCAAAGAGCCTAAATCATTGCTTCAATTTGAGAAGGAATTGAGTGAAAAAATTCATGAGGAGAAGGATTCCTCAAGGTAGAACTAAAACCCCTCCCATCCTCCCTTGGGTAGGAATTCATAGACTCTAATGGTGAATACCCTATTATTACAAATGCTAACTTGAGTGATGAAGAATTTAAGAAGCTACTTAAAGTCCTTACGTTTCATATAGATGAGATAGGTTATTCCATAGATGATATCAAAGGTATGAAACCCTCTATTTGCATGAATCAAATTTTTTTAGAAGGACACAGATCCACCATTGATCATCAAAGAAGGTTAAACTCAAACATAAAAGAGGTTATAGAGAAAAAGGTAATAAAATTACTTGAAATGGGGATCATCTACCCTATCTTCGATAGTGAGTACATGAGCTCTATGTAAATGTTATAAAATAAGGGAGGCATGGTTGTTATTAAAAATGAGAAAAATGAACATATTCCAACTAAAATGGTCATTAGATAGCATATGTGTATTGATTATTCAAAACTCAACAAATCCACCCATAAGGATCATTTTCTTGTTCCATTTATTAACTAAATTTTAGAGAGGTTGGCTAAACACTTTTATTTTTATTATCTAAATGGGTACTTGAGATTCTTTAAAATCCCCATTCACCCTAATGGTCAAAAGAAAATAAAATTTACATGTCTTTATGACACTTTTGCATATCAAATGATGCCATTTAGCTTTTGTAATTCCATAACCACCTTCCAATAATGCATGATGTCAATATTCTCAAATTTTATTGAAAACATTATGGAAATTTTTATGTCTATGGAACTTATTTTGATGAATGGTTGCATAACCTTGTTAAAGTGTTGAAAAGGTCTAAAAAGATGAACTTGGTAATAAATTAAGAGAAGTGTCATTTTATGGTACAAGATGAAATTATTTTAGGTCATTTAATCTCAAATCAAGGAATTGAAATTTATATAGATATCATTGCTAAAATGCCACCCCCAACAAACATAAAAGGATTAAGGATTTTCGTAGGTCATATCAAGTTTTATAGGAATTTTATTAAAGATTTTTCAATTATCACTAAACTCCTAACCCATTTACTTATCAAAGACGTTCCCTTTACATTTGATAAGTCTTGTCTACATGCTTTTGACAGGTTGAGGAAAGCTTCAACAACTGCTTTGGTAATGAGACTACTTGATAAGAATCTTCCTTTTGAGTGATGTGTGAAGTAAGCAACTATATTGTTGGAGATTTAGTTGAGAAAAGAATATAAGGGAAATTATACACCATATAATATGGTAATAGAACTCTAGGTGATGCCTAGATGAATTATACTACAACAAAGATGGAACTCTTAGTTGTTGTGTTTACATTAGATAAATTTTGGTCTTATCTTGTTATGTTAAAGGTTATTGTGTTCACAAACCATGCATCTCTCAGATATCCATTAGCTAATAATTATGCCAAGCCGTAATTGATTGGATGGATCATTTTATTGTAAGAATTCAATCTAGAGGTAAAGGATAAAAGAGGTGTTGAAAATATGTTCACGGATCATCTTTTTAGGCTTAGACGGGATAAGAACGAAAGTGATGATGAAGGAAATACCTTTAACAATTCATTTCAGATGATAATCTATTTTTTGTTTCTAGTCTTTACGTTCCATGGTTTGCAAAATTTGTGAATTATATTTTTTTTTGTGGTGCTACCTAAAGACTTGATATACCAACAGTAGAAGAAATTCTCTTGACTGTCAATCATTATTATTGCAATGATCCCTACCTATACAAGCGATGTGTAGATGAAATATTTAGAAGATGTCTACCCAAAGAAGAATTTATGGATGTTCTTTCCCATTTCCACTCATCATCATATGCAGCCATGCAAGTACTTCCAAAATAACCACAAAGGTGCTACAAGTGGAATTCTATTAGCCTTCACTCTTTAGGGATGTGAGGACTGATGTTCTTATTTGTTATTATTCTCAAAGAACCAGAAACATCTCAAGGAGGAATGAGATTCCATAGAAAAATATATTTGAAGTTGAACTCTTCAATGTGTGGAGGATCAACTTTATAGGACCTTTTCCATCATCATGTGAAAAAACGTATATTTTGGTAGTGGTAGATTATGTCTTAAAATGGGCTAAGGCATTAGCATCTCCAATAAATGATGTGACAGTAGTCATCAAGCTATTTTAGAATATTATCTTCACGTAGTTAGGTGTCCCAAGAACAGTAATAAGCAATGGAGGATCTCATTTATGAATAGGTTTTCAAGTACACTTTTAAGGAAATATAGTGTGACCCAAAGGATGGCTACACCCTATCACCCTCAAACAAGTGGTCAAGTGGAAATTAGAAATAGAGAGATTTAGGGAATTCTAGAAAGGACAGTAGTAAAGAACAGATTGGTCTTCAAAGTGGTATGATGTCATATGGGCTTATTGAACATTTACAATACTTATATAGGCACAACACCATTTTAATTGGTTTATGAAAAATCATGTCATTTTGCCAATTCAAGTAGAACACATGATACACTAGGATATTAAAAGTGTTCATATGGATTTGATGGAAGCTGGAGAATGGAGAAAATTTTAACTCAATGAACCCAATAAGTTAATTTTGGCTGCATATGGGAATAAAAAGATATATAAACAAAGAAAAAATAAGTGGCATGATAATCACATTCTTCAAAAGGAGTTCAATGAAGGAAACTTGGTGCTTTTATCCAACTCCTTCCTCAAGCTATTTCTAGGTAAGCTCAATCTAAATGGTCGGGACCATTCCATGTTCATACGGTGTATCCATTTGGAAAAATCAAAATATGGAGTGAGACCATATGATAATTCAATGTCAATGGCCAAATGTTGAAGCATTATATCATGGGATTCCCAATTGAAGAGTTAGGTACTTTTTCCCTTCATGATCCATCAACACCTTGAGTATAAACAGAGTTGAGCTCATGACATTAAACAAGTGCTTTTGGGATGCAACTCAAATCTTTGTATCTTTTTGTTTTTCCTTTCTTTTTTATTTTATTTTATTTTATTTTAATGTTCCTTCTCTTTATAATACATTAGAAGACATTATTATTGTGGATGTGCTATTCATAAAAGGAATATTTGAAATTTGGCTCCATAAAGGTGATATTATATGAAGAAATCAAGCTGGAACACAGATAGATGCATAACCCCTTTAATAAAAACAAATTCTAATCTAAATTCTAAGAGCCATGATTACACACAGCTAGCTCGTACCAAGATCCAACATCCATGCCACTCAAGTGTCGAGAAGACAGAACACATATAACTGAGCCATACCAAGCTCGCACGCCCATGCCCCTCAAATGCCAAGAGGAACCCACACAACAAGACTATGTAGAGCTCACACACCCTTACCTATGCCTTTATTACTTTATCTCAAACAAAATTTATCCCATATTCATCCCAAAACATAATTCCATTCACCTCTCTCCTCACCTTCAACCCTCTACTTCAAACACTAAAGCCACCTTCAAATTTCTTCTCTTCTCTTACTCCATCTACCCTATACCATTTTCTATCCATCTTATGCCTTGTGTTTCAACCTACACACGCCCATTTAAAATCTCCAACATCTATAATTATTCCCCTCATCTACACACTCTCCACATGATCACACACCCAAAAAAGCACAAGCCATACCTCGTGTACACACACAACCCGTGCACTTCCCTCACATATAAAGCACCTCACACAAACTCTTTATAATTCCACAACTCGATATGTGGAAGTTCCTTGAGATGTTAGCTCTCCACTAAGATTTTGACTACCTGTTCGGTTGAGGTAGTTTAGGTCATTTGTTTACCCATGCCAATCATAAGAATAAGGCTCTCACTCTTGAGTTCCTTAGCTCAATTTACTTCAATTAGTTAGATAGACATATCTTATTTAGAATGTTTAACAATTCTCATAATATGCATTCAAACTACTTTCGTAATTTGATATGTTTCCCTAACATTAGGCATAATACTTGCAATAACCCCAAATTATAGGATAAATAATATTTTTGGGCCAAAATCACTTTACCTAGATGGCGGTGTGCCCCTAAAACTTTTAAAAGGCATAGTGCCAAAGCCTCTTTGATATATAACCCTATCTTTAGATATATACAAAGGCTACTAGTGGGGACTATTTTTGGTAGTGGAGAGAGTTAGGGGAACATGTGAAAAGCAGTGTTATTTACTTCACTTTATATGATGAGGGACAATTCCCTCAATGGTGATTACCTCCTCACTGAGCATCTTAGATATGTTAGAAACCACTTGACCAGAGATATTGTTATAGGGGACATTATCATATTTATAGCCCATTCGCTGGGATATAGTCTAGACAGTATCTTGGATGATATACCAAGGGAATTCCCAAGGTTACTAAATTATACTAACATGATAATGATTTTTTGGGAAGGCATGCACTATAAATTTATGTACAATTAAGAGGTGTGGTATCCACTTCCTAATAGAGCCTTTATTACTATCATTGATAATGGATCCAAAAATTATATTTCATCTACTACCACACCTCACCCTAATCCTCAACCCACATATGACCCTCCTACCCAAACTAATAATCCATAAAGATCACCATTGCTTGCTCCTTCTCTCCCACCATCTTTTAACACTTAACCAAGCCTCTCATTCTTTAACCAATCATGGAATATCCATTGTAATTAGATAGGTACATGTTTTGATACATTTGAATCTCAATTTTCTAGTATTCGAGATTTTCTTTCTCCTATTGACCACATGAGTACCATAATGTATTAATGAAATATTGAGCATGGATACTGATAGGCATGAATTATGTCAATCATATGGACTTTAACATGAAGATTTAATGTAATTATATGATGATTGTTTTTTCATAATTTAGTCAACCTATTCTTTTTTACTATTGATTATATTTTGTAGGAATTTAGAGAATATGCGATCAAAAGGACTTAAAACATAATAGCTGGAACAAAACAGAAGCAAATACGAGTGCTTGAAGTATGAAGATGAATAAATACTTGCAAATACAACCATGATGTGATCTAAATCTGGACAATTATTGAACATGAAATTTGTAGATATTTTTGTTAGCTTTCCAAAACATCAAAAATTGGCTTAATCCAAATGAATAAGTTATAGCCAAAACACAAAACATGTGCAAAGCTAAAGCATCAACATGACACAACCGTGTTATTTACACGGTCGTGTCAATGGGCAGCCACATATATATATATTTATATTTCGTTCATTTTGAGAAGAAGCGAAGGGGATACAAAGATGGCAATTTTGAGAGCACTAAAGAATGATCTAGGGTTATTTATTTGGCATCACCCAATCCAATCCCACCTCTAATTCATCAACAATCTACCACCTCTTGATCTCAATTTCTTGTTTCCAATCGGATGGATAAAATATTGAATTTTTCATCATAAGTAAGGAGGTTATTGTATTTTTGCTTTAGAATTTTTTCAATTGATGTAATTTTCTATGTTTAAGATGTTGAGCTTAATGAAAGCCATAATTGGCTAATTGATCTATGATGAAGTGAAGGGAATTCCCCCAATCCGGATGTGTTGAGAATCTAAACCTTGTCTAATCTAAATCCTTGTCATATGTGTTGTGCTAATGATTTAATTGGAATAATAGAGAAAATTGATCACTTTTGTATTATTATTTAGAGAAATCTAGCGAGATTTAAGAGATAAGTCGAAGTGAGATCCATTAGCATGACTAGAGATCAAACCACAAAGTCGAGAGATGTTGGTTGGCTTCTACAACTAAAAAAAGGATATGATACACAATAATGCATTGCCTATTTTAGCACTCATACTAGATATAGATGAGTCTTAATAGACAATAGGGCGTAGTGGCTCAAGAGAGAATTACACTACATACTTTTTCTTTTGCATTCATGACAATTTATTTTCATTTTTGGATTTAGGGTTAATATTCAATTACATTAGGGTTGAAGGGATTGACGTGAACCTTAGGATTTTCTCTAATTGAATTTCACTTGTTATTATATTATAGTTAGATTTAGTTTGCACATTTTCTTTTCATTTAGAGTTAGACATCATCTACCCCTATCGTTAGTCTAGATATAGGAGATCTTTTCACTATCCCATTTCTCACTTCCTAGTCCCTATTAGATTAACCATGCATGCTACTCAACACCATGCACTTGAGATTAGAAGACATCAAGTTTTTGGTGATGTTGCTAGGGAGCATGGATACCCACCACCACCACCACTATTAGTGCATTCACCTCCCATCCCCATTTGTTTCTTTCATAAAAATTGAGGATATTGTTTCTTTTAAGCATGGGGGGATTTACTAGTCACATCCATCTATGTTACATTTCTTTATCTTACTTTATATTATTCTTCTTTCCTTCATTTTCTTCCTGCCTTCTTTTGATAATCTTTTTAGTATGATTAGCTTTATTTAGTGTGTTTGTTTTATTATTTATTATTTTCTTTTATTTTCTTTTGGTGTGCTTACATCTAATTGATTTTTCTTATCATTTTACTCTAATAATAAAATTGAGAAATGATAGTTTGATGATGAAAATTTGATAGAATTCTCTATACGACTTGATAATACATTACTAACACCTATAAATTGCAAGAAAATACAACGAAAAAGGCATATAGAATGTTTTTAATAGGAAATTTCCAAATGATAAGCTCTCAAACTACTTATTATTTTATCACTCTAGTGGATCATCGTCGTTGATATTGTAACACCCCCAAAATTTACTACTGAAAAATTTTATTTAAATAAAGAGGTTTAACGGAAGTGAAGAAATAAAATTATAAATTCAGGGGGCATTATCGCCACACTTAGTACCATATCGGTTCACTCCTATCATTCCAGTACATAGTCCATCCGAGTTGCTCTCGATCCCCAAGTCAGGTCTAGGCTCAACGCTTAGCTCCTCCCAATGCCTCATAAGTGTCATAGGCATTGAAAATGTCATCCCCTACCTACACAGACTTAAACTGGTCTTCTACTCATGGGAATTAGCAATAACCATGAAACGAGTGATTAGTATGCTAAGTATTGAGTAAGGTAACAGATGCGCAAAGGGAAAACATACAAAAACATACAACATATCACATATAGCACAATCACATAGGTAGCATGCAATAATACAGATGATAAAGGCCAGCTATGGTCCAAATAGACTTATTCTTTGGATCTCTAGTAAATAGTTGATTCACATCATAGTCTTTATTAATCCATGTGAGTGCAGGAACCCCACTATTATGTCCAATGAACCGGTTTGGCCCCGACTTACATAGTGTTTCACTTTAAATACTTCATATCTTTCCCATTTCTATCATCATTATGTTTGGTTTGTTGAGAACGAAGGCCCTCACTATTATACCCGGTGGAATGGTCATACAGGGTACACTAGCTCCTGGCCACTATTATTTGCCAATGGACCGGTCTAGGCCCGGCTCAACAATCATTCTCTTTAAATGGATAGTATCTTATTCGATAAGTATTTCACCATTGACATGCATATTACTAACTTTCTACTTCTATCCTCTCAAGGGCACCTGTCACATATCTTGAGACTTATGTGCCCCTTCTCATGCCCCGACATTCATTCCCCCTTACACTTATACATAAAGAAAATAAACTCCTAAGGGTGTGGGTTAAGGCCCAATACCTCATGACAACAAACTCTCTTGAAAACCCTAATTGGACCTATGTGGCCCAAATTTCTCTCACTTCCACTACCATTACCTTATTTATGCCACACATCTTATCTCCTTTAGATCAAATCCCAAATTATATCGCTTGACCCCCTCAATTCCACATGTGACTAAAAAACTCTAATTGACCACTTCAAACCTAGTACATTTCTTCTCCCACAAGTAACCTCTCTCTTTTTCACCCAAAGTCTCTTCGCTCCCATGGAACCCATACTCACCCCTTATATAATAAATTCCCACACTTAATCCATGCTCTACTCTCCCTTATTTGTTTTTACTTCCACATGTTCTTTTCCAGATTAGTGCTTCCTCTCAAAACCCTAATCGGGTCCCGTATACACCCTTACACCAACCTATGTACTATTTTTTGTCACAAGTCTCCAATCACTCCACAACTCTCTCCTTAGCTTACTTACACCCTAAAGCAACTTTTCTCACGTAAAGCTCATCCCCATACAAGTATCATTCACCCCATTCAAATTCTCGAAGTCCCCATGCAACCTTAGATTTCCCATCTCTTCTTTTTTGTTCTCATTTTGGTCATTTCTTTCTCTTTATTTTCCTCTCATGGATCATGAGGTATTTTGGTCAATCTCATATCCCTCTTAGTAAACTCATTTCCCATGTTCTTTATTTTCATCCTTTCATTCCCATATCATATTAACAATCACCTTAGCATGCATGTCTTAGAAGGTTATATCATATCACATCAAAATCACCATATATACATATCATATTCATGCTATAAGAAAACACACAACATACCTCAACTCCAAGTTGCGCTACACATAAAACAAGTTAATGAAAACCATACGATACACGACATAGCATGATATATAACATCGAAGGCATACAAGTCACACAACACACATGGGCCTTAGCTACATTCTTACCTAAAACGACGTCGGGATTGGAGCACACTCCTACACCTACTTAGGGTTTTGGCTTGATTCGCCTATAAGAGGGAAAAATAAAGGATTAGTTTCCCTCCTACCAGAAATACTATTATTTCCTATTTTAGTCTAAGATTATGGTTACTATTATTAAAGGGAGCTTTATAAGTGAAAAACTAGGGTTTTTACCATAAAATTAGCCTACTAGATATTACTAGTAAAAATTTGTTTATGTTAATATTTATAGCTATATTTATATTATTAAATCTATTAGCTTTATTTCTTATAATAATAGTACTAATACTAGGTATAGCAAAATAGTGATAATAATAGTAATAGTAATACTAACGCTTATAGAAATAGAAGCCTTATTATTTTTAAAGCTAAGGCTAATAATAGTGTTAGGGTTAAAATAATAATATAAAATTAGTAATACCAGCAAAGTACTAATATTGCTAAAGATAATAATGGTAATAGTTATACTTGGAATAATAATAATTTAAGGGTTCGAATATTTTTGCCACAATAATAGTAGCAAAATAATAGCAATAATAACACTAATAACTGATAATAATATTATAGGAATTATGTTGGTACTAAAGGCATTAGGACTAATATTAAAAGTATTCAAATATTTAGTAATAATAGTATTAAGGCTTAAGTATTATCCTTCTCTAATAACAAAATGATAATAAGCCAACTTCGGTTTTAATAACATAACTAATAATAATATTAATACTGATATTAATGTTTAGCAAAATAATAATAATGATAACAATAATAATAGTTACCGAAATGATAATAGTAATATAAGCATAAAAATATTTATATTAATAATAAAAGTGATAATAGATAAAGTTAGTATTAGCAATATTAGTAAGAAAATAATGATAATGATAATGGCAATAATAATAATATTAATAATAATGATGATGATGATGATGATGATGATGATGATGATGATAATAATAATAATAATAATAATAATAATAATAATAATAATAATAATAATAACAAGGGTTATCATGATAGTACTGAAATTGTAGATCTCCATTAATAGTAGCATTATTTATAAATATTTCCAAGGTTAGGTTAAGTAGTAGTAGTAGTAGTAGTAGTAGTAGTAGTAGTTGTAGTAATGTCATTAATAATAATAATAATAATAATAATAATGTAAAAAATAATACTAATAGTAATGATAATAAAAATGGTAATACTAATATAAGGGTTAAATATTTACGATAATAATAAAGATAATAGTAATAGGCCAAAGCTAGCGTTAGTAATAATAGTAGGAATATGAGTGAGGTTAATAATAATAATAATAATAATAACAACAACACCAAAACTAAGGGAAAATCATAATCATAACAACACTAAAGTTGTAGACCATTAACAATGATAATGATATTATTATTACTGGTTAGGAAAATCATAAGGTAAGGCTGAGTAGCAGTAATAATAATAATAATAATAATAATAATAATAATAATAATAATAATAATAATAATAATAATGAAAATAGTAGAAGAGGTAATAATATTATTATTATTAATAATAAAGATACTATATTAATACTAAAGTTGTAGTCTTTTAAATGATAATACCATAGTTATAAACATTTTCAAAGTTATGTTAGATTGTAATATTGGCAATATAATAATAATAATAACAATAACAACAACAACAACAACAATAATAATAATAATAATAATAATAATAATAATAATAATCATGATGATGATAATGATGATGATGATGATAACACAACATTAATAATAATAGCAATAATACTAATAATAATAAGGGTAATACTATTAATATTACTAAAAATTATTAATACTTATAGAAAAAGAGTTTAAGGGCTGGGGAAGCTAGAATATCATCTAGGGTTTGTGGCGGAACTAGCGACAGCACACGACGGCGACGGCAGGAGCAGTGGAGGAGGAAGAGAGCTGGAAAGATGGGTTTATAGGCTAGAGGGGTGAGAATGAGGGGGTGTTGGAGGTGGTGGAAGGTGCATCAGGTGGAGAGGGGTGCAATGGAGGTGGTGGTGCAACTGAAAGTGGTGGCGCATGGTGGCCGGAGTGGTGGTTTATGGGTGGTGGAAGGTGGAGAAGGGAGAAGGAGAGGAAGGTAGGGAAAGATGGGGGTATGCGGAGGTAGAGAAGGCTTCCCTGGTTCTTTTGGAGGGTAGGGGTGACATTGGTTGTGGTGGGATTGGCAGTGGTGGTGGTGCGAAGGGTGGTAGAGGTTGAGTAGAGGTTGATTTGGAGAGAAACTTTGCATGGTTAGGGTGGCTCATGCAGGGAAAATCGAGCGACGAGGAGGGTTTAGTTAGGTAGAGGGTAGTGCATGGGGTAGTTACGGGGGTGCTTTGGCCAATGGAGATAGGTGGAGGTGGCATAGTGCTCATCTGATGGGACGATGGTGAGAAAGGGCAGATTTCTAGTTTTCGAGATCAAAACCCTGATTAAGGATGCCTATGGGGTATTTATAGGTTAATTGGGGTGGGAAATGACAAGGGGAAGAAGATAAGAGGGTGCAGGTGCCTGGCATGCCGCTAGTGGTGGCAGTTGTGGCGGTGCTGCCATGGCACGGGTGGCAAAGTCAAGGGAAGAGGGAAAGGGAAAGGGGCAGGGTGCTTGGGAGAGGGGAGAAGGGTTGGTTGGGGCTGAATTTGTAAAAGAAAGCGACGAGAGAAGGAGGGGAGGATGGTCAGACAATGTAGGTGGCTACCGGAAGGTGTAGGATTATATGGTCAGGCGTAGGCAATGTGGAGAGAAGAAGAGGGAAAGGGGTGGATCTGATGGTCCAGGGGAAAGAAAAGAAAAGGAAAAGGGTGGCTCAGCCAATAGTTTGGGTGACGCGTGAGGGGGCTGGTTGCACGGGCCTAGGCTGCGTAGGTAGGGAGGAACCTAGACCGTGTAGGCGAGCTGGCCCAAGTCGAGGGGGGAGAAGGAAAAAAAGGAGGAAAAGGGAAAGAGAGGAAGAAAAGAAAAAGGGAAAAAGAGAAAAAAAATAAAGGGAAAATAGGTGGGTTGGGTATTTTGGTATTTTTGGGTTATTTAAACTAATAATATTTAAAAAAACTAATAATTAATTCCTTTTTAGATTAATTTAGGCTATTTCGGACAAATTTTTCCTTCCATAATTATTAGCAAAATATCAAAATTTTCCTAAATAATTTTTTTATTATTTTTTTCGTGTTTTTCCTTAATTAATTCTCCTTTATTTTAATAAAATAATTTTTCTAATACATCCTTATTTTGCCAAAATTTTTAAAATTAGAATTTTGGGGTATTTCAGATATACAAATCTAAATCGAGATATAGGAAGTAGAGTCGACAATATTAGAACTGGTGAGATTTTGAGCCTTTTATTTATACGATCTCACTATTTTCTAATTTTGTTTATTCTTACCTAATTTTTTAAATTAGAACTTGCATTATTTCTATTAAATGCCATATATGACTTATTCATACAATAACATGATTAAAGCACACATTTTCTTTTTATAGTTGCATTAGCCCAATTGCCTACAAAATGACATTTATTTCATTTTTCCTAAAGCCCCTTTTAGCTTAAGAATTATTTTTTTTTAGATTAACATTTGTATCCCTTATTCCTAAGTTATTACCTTAACCTTGTCCAAAACTAGGGAGTGATAACTCTTCAATGTATATGGGGTAGGTATACTAAAACTAAGCATGGGGGTGTGATGACAGTATGTTTGGTAGTTCAGCTTGTATTGAGAAAATTATCTAATGGTAGCTTTATTAACTTGGGAAGAAGAAGAAGAAGAATAAGATTTTTGGAGTTTTGTTGTAGGTGAATGAGCATCTGTGTTTTGATTAGTCAAGGGGTTGTATATAAAGCCTTAGCTAATGCTTTTGGAGTATATTAATGCATTATTGATCTCAAAATTTGACATATATTCATGTAGTTGTCACTCCATTTATTTTTGGGTCATTAACTAAAATCATAAAATTACCCTAGCCTTTAGCCTAGCTCCATTATAACTTTAATAAGACCTCTTAATTTTTGCATTACATAATGTCTATTAAGTGGGGGTGAATAGGAAAATATTCTAGTATATGGTTGATCATTATTAGCATGGAGAATATAAAGCAAATTTATTATATCCTTAATACACATGAGTGTTGATGTTAGCATTTACTTATGGTGAGGAGTAAGAATGTGCATCTATATGATTTTAAACCATCTTAGAGTGTCATAATAATATTTATTTGAAATTCATGATATTTTCAATTTTCCTATTGTCAATGCTCGCTGTCTAAGTAGGTCTTGTAAATGTACTTCTTGTTTGTTTAGTTTGTTTCTATTGCTAGAAGCCTTGAACTTCATCTTTTTTCTTCTTTTTTTTTCTTCTTCATCATCATCCTTTTCTATTACTATGCTTTGAGTTACTTGGGGATAAGCAACAATTCAAGCATAGAGGAGTTGATACACTCATTATTTTCCACTTTTTCACTTTACTTTACCTCTAATTTATGAGCTTGTTTTATTTAATCTATGAAATTTTGTAGGGATTTGCAAAAAAGTGTAAAAAAAATAAAGGAAGAGCAGCACGAATTTGGAACAAGGATCCTATATGGAAAGCTTTGAAAGAAGAGAAATTAATATTGCATGCAAGCATGAGAGGAGAAAAGCTAAGGAGTCGAAAAGGTGAAAAAATAACCATATATTTAGATAAGGCAGAGTTGTGTGCAGCAGTGTACCACAACCATGCATAAATTCTAAATGGAAAAAGGATACATGACTTAGCTATGTGAGACTGGCACAACCATACGGAGTAAGACCGAGAACAAAGAAGATGAACGGCCTGGCTATGCGAGACTAACATAGCTATGTAGAACAATGTCAAGAGTAAAAGGATGCATGATATGGCTATGTGAGGTTGGAAAAGTTGTGCACTCAGTGATATAATTAATAGGAAAATGCCGCACGATCTGGTTGAGGGAGACTACGATAGTCATGCAATGGTTACTACATGATTTACATGTCCTGTTAAAGTTCTAACTGAAGGGAATACTGTTAGACAAAAAGGGAAAGGAGTGGCATGTGAATGAGAGATAGGGATTATTTTCTTTTATCTCTTCTCTCTATAAAACAAACGATTCCATGGTTGTAATTGAAGAATTTATCTTTAACTCTCAGATTTAGTTTCAATTTTAGATTTTTGTGTGCACTCTTGATATCAACTTTCAAGTGTTATTTTATGATTTTATTTTTCTCTTATTATTTTTTATGCTTAAAGTTAATTATATTCCTATATTTTATTTTCTCTATTTGACTACAATTATGTGCATGAAGAATTCTTTTCTAAGATTAGATCTAGTATAAGTTGTTAAATAATGATAAATTAGTATAATTGTAGTCCCAATTGCTTGAATTTTTGTGTTCAATCATTAGTTCTATAATTATGGTTGATTTTCTTGATCACCATCTTTACTCGATATAGGTATTTAATTAAAGAATTGAAAGGTGAAGATTAATAATTGAAAATCTAACAATTGAAAGGGAGAATCAAACCACAAAAGTAGGCTAGAGTTTCTTGGGATTTTATTGATTTAGCACAAAATGTATATGGATTTAATTTGATTTAATACCATAAAATTAGGATATTAAATTAGATTAGGTATGATTATTAGGCCTTAAATGAGACTATTAGTTAATTTAAGTTATTACACCCTCTCATATATAAGTAATTGTTTCGTAATTGAATTGATTATTCATTAATTATTGATTTATGATGATAATCCAATATTAGGCTTTTAATTTGATTCTCTTGACTATAGTTCACATCACTAACTGATTTTATTCTATTAGTCATTATATACCCTCTAAATTTAATTTATCTAGAAAGCTAAAATAGTAAAGTTTCATTACCTAACAACAAAGTCTCTATGGGATATGACCTTGACATGCTATAATAAATCCTTATGCTTGTGGATTTAGCCCATTATGTGTGTTTATTTTTTTTGATTTCACATGATTATTGGGTAGTTAGTATTTTGATGACTCGTGCCATAATTTAAGTTTTGAGAAAATGTAGACTTATGGGAAAATGTTGTTGTTTTTTAAAATTCACCATGATTTGGTACATGAACATGTTTAATCTATAAATCTAGCAATATGGGTTTGATTTGGTTTGAATTTATATTCTAAATGATGTTTGTAAATTCCTAAATATGCTATTTGTGTGAAAATAATCAATTGGTTTACACAAACCAATATACAAGTTCTTAGAATTGTTGAACAGTTAACCTAACAAAATGACTAGTTTGTCTATGGTAACTTTGTTACACTATCTGTTAGAACCCATCAGTTTTATGCTTAACCAATCGATGAGTCTCTAGAATACTCAACTAGCTAACCAAAGTAATTAACTGGTCCTTTGGTGGTAATTCTTGTTGTCTATAGTTAAACCATTTGATTAGTTTGTCGAAACTAATTGAATGGTCTTCAAGTAGCTGACTAGTTTAAGCTAATGATCGACTAGTTTCAATAAGGAATTATAGGGCTTGGATAAGCCAAATTGATCAACTATTTTATTTAAATCGATCAACCAATTTTTCTAGATATTATTAATCTTGCTTATTTTTACCTTGGTATGATTTAAGACTTAGGCATTGTTCTAACATGATTCTTGAATGATGAGAGCACACTTCTTGGCATGAAATAACTAACTTATTGGATGGATTAATTAGACTATAATTCATGGTATTATTATTATATGCCTTTGGAGTATTTGAATGGAAAAATTATAACAAATATGTGATGGCATGACTCTTAAATAATATAAACCCAATTTTATTGTGGATTAACTCAATAGCTGAATTAAACTTGGTTAAGTGTTTAGGGAAATTACAATCGAAGGGTTTTAATGGTGATGATAGTTAATTTGGAATGATTATGTGGATATGGTTGCATTAGTATGTTATGTGGGACTTGTATGGTACATGACCTTAGTGAATAAAAAACTAATCAATTAAAGTGAAAGATGACAGAGTAGTATATAGGTTTAGAATTTCCAATCCTCGATTAGCCATCGGGGATTATTCTACCTTTGGTCATTTATTATGCCTTCAAACTTACCTTTGGATGGGATCCTAGTTGATCCTAATGCCTTACCTACTCTTGACATTAATGATGTACTAAGGATATAAACACTAAAGGTTCGATCACCCAAGTCGTTTATTTGGCTTCAACCACATTTTATGTCCATTAGTAGTTCTCTTAGCTATGGCTAGACTATCTGTCCATTATTATTTGTCTCAGATTTTAATAGATTTCTTGCCCTTGGTATTAGGTGTGACTTTCATTTTATTGGGAGACCATGGGGGTAATCTAGCCTATTTCTCAAAAAGGAAAAATGGATCATAAATTAACAACCTAATGGATTATGTAATATTAGAATATGGATCTAATGGGTAACTTAGGTGAATGGATCTTAGGACGTCTAGTAAGTTAAATAACTTACTTGTCTTTATCATATTATATGCTGCAATTCATGATATCTTAATTTTGATGATTATCTAAATTTGGCATGGTATGAAATCCCAAAACATCCTATGACCATAGTAGTGCATATAAATATATTTGTATTGTGTGAGCATGCTCTTTATCTTGTCTTGGGCTTGAATGCATCATGACTCCCATAATGGAAGTAACTTGAATTACTTAGTACGTAATGTACTGATGTCCCATTTGTTTAGCCACCTGCTAAATCCGAGAGGTAGAGGACCCTATGCAAGTGTTTGAGGGTAGGTTGTAATCCCCCGAAATTTTAAAAACCTGAAATTTAATAAATAGCTTTTATTTAAGATAAATTATCTTTTAAAATTATTTTATGGATTTTTTAGTATACAAATTTGGAGAGGGATATTTAATAAATTAAAAGAAATATTTTATTATTATTATAACATACTCATTTTATTTAAATAAATTTTCAAACCAATATTTTTCTAAAATTAAACTTTATAAATCCTTATTTAATTATATTAAATTAAATTATTAACTAATTTTATTTCCTATAAATATTACATTCTATTATTGTAATATTTTAATTATTTTAATTTTTTCTATTTTCCTTTCCCTTTTCCTTTTTCTTTTCTCTCTCATTTTTCTCCTTTTTCTTCTTCCTTTCTTTCTCTTTCCTTTTCCCTCTCTTCAAGCCACCAGGCCAGCCCCTCCCCCTATGCGCCTAGGCCTTTGGCCCACTCCCTTCCCTTCTCACCTTCTCTTATGCTAGCCGCTCCCTCCCTCTTTTATTTCCCCTCCTCTCTTGCGCTTCACAGCCCATCCCCTAGCCCATTCTTTCTTTTCTTTCCTCACCCCGACCGAGCAAACCCACGCCCTTCTTTCCCTTCGCCAGCCTGCACCTCCCCCTTCTTTCTTTCTTCTTCTTCCTTCTTCTACCCCCTAACCAAGGCCCCTGACTTGTCTCCATCCCCATGCCTACCACCCTACCACCTCCCTACCAGCCTACACACAGCCACAAACCAACCACCTATCCCCTCCTCTTCTCCCTCTTTTTTTTCTTCTCCTCACAAGCCTTTTCCTACCCCATTATTTTTTGAGCCTTCCCCTTTCCCGATTCCTTTCTCCCCTTTTCTTCTCCTTCCATTTTCATCTCTGTTTTGGCTATGCCACTTCCTCCACCTCACCAACCACCTAAACCATCTTCTTCACACTTCTACTCTCGCCTTGCACCACCACAACACCACCCAACCCACCCCCAGCTCCTTCTTCCTCCCATCATCTTTTTTCTCCCATTTTTCTCCCTTCTCAGCAACACCCCTGCAACCCCTCCATCTTCCGTTGTCCCGCCACCTCTGCCACCACCCAAACCACCAATCCACTCCCTACAACCTCCTCTACCACCCTCACACCTCCTTTTGCCGAAAATGACCCCCTCACCCCTTCATTTTCCTTCTCTCTTTTCCTTCCTTCTCAGTCTCGTCCATCCTTACAGCCCACTTCGCAGCCTTTCTGCTGCCGCCTCCACCACCCTTAGCCATCAACAACCTACACCCCCTCTTCTGTCCTGCACCCTTCTTTTACCCCAAATCCTCCCCCATCTACCTTCTTTCCTAGCCTAAAGACCCCAACCCAAAAATAGCCTATCATTCCTTTTCTTTCAACCCCTTTGAGCATCTCTCTTTTTATTTTGTATGCAGATCATACAGCATGCCTTGGTTATTTTGGTTCAAAAATTTTAAGGTATTATAGCATTGTAAGAAAAGTATTTCATTAATTAAATTTTATAAAAGTTTTATGCTTCGGTTTCTCATCACTAATATGATAAGTGTTTATACTACTTTTAGGTGTTAAATTTGTTTTTTAAATCTTGAGTATTTAATTGGAATACTAGTAAGGTTCGATTTTTACAAGAGTTAAGGTAATCGTTAAAGCCCATTTAAATGCATGGATAAACGCATGTTAGCACATTAGGATTTTTAATATATTATTTTACATGATTTATCTTGTTCAATATGTTATATGTAGTTGCTTATATTGATTGGTAAAAGGGAAAGCATGCTAGTTTATGTGCCATGTGTGGACATATTGCTTAAAGGAGTTTGGTTGTTGATGAAAATGCTAAGTACTAATCCATATCGTATTATATTATTGTGACCATTGATGCATGAATATTATTATCGTGAGCCCTAGGGGCATTTTGGTAATATGCCTTATGCAAGAATGTGGCCTAATATGTGTGGTTGCTAATAAATATTATATTCAAATATAATAGTTGGTGGAGTTAGATAATGTGAATGGAGTATTAATATTAATATTTTATGTAGTGATGGTAATTTAATAAAAGTGGTATAATAAAGGGAAAAAATGGTAATTCTGGAAGTAAGGGGTAAAATGGTAATTTTGGACATAAAGGGTAAAATGGTAATTTTAGAAGTTAAGGGTATTATGGTAATTTTGGAAGTAAGGGGTAAAATGATAATTTTATAAGTAAAAGTAAGGGAAAAAATGGTAATTCTATTAGTAAAAGGGTATTATGATAATTTTGGACGTAAAAGGAAAAATGGTAATTTTATAAATAAAAGGGTAAAGTGGTAATTATAATTATCGTGAGCCCTAGGGGAAATTTGATAATTTAACCAACAAAAGGTTAATTTGGTAATTTTAATAATGGAGAAGGGTAATTTGGTAATTATGATAATAGAGAAGGGAAATATGATAATTTAACCAACTAAAGGGTGATTTTGTAATTTTGATAATGGAGAAGGGTAATTTGGTGATTATGATAGTAGAGAAGGGAAAATTAGTGATTCAACCAACTAAAGAGAAAATTGGTAATTATAATAATTTAGAAGGGTAATTTGGTAATTTATCCAACTAAGGGGCAATTTAGTAATTATAGCAAAGGAGAAGGATAATTTGGTAATCTAATCAACTAAATGGGAATTATGATAAGTATAACAATTATAAAGGGTGATTAATGACCTAATAAGTGTGGGAGATAACTTGGTAACCCAAACTAAGTAGAGATGTGGCTAAGAACAACAATGTGTGTATCATATGCCTCATGTACCATGTGTTATACCATATTGTGTACTTTATGCTTAATGATTAATCATTTGTAGCACAACTTTGAGTGATGTATGCTTATGTTACTTTCTTATGGCATGTGGATGATGACTATATATGTTGTGCATATGATGTTATATGATGTGACTCTCTAGGACATGCATGCTAGGATGTTTAATAATATGACATAAGTGAAAGGATAAAAAGGAACAAGGGGAAGAGAGTCGACTAAGGGGAAACGATATTGAACTTAATATCTCATGATCCATTAGGGGGAAAAAAGAAGGAGATTATAATTAAAATGAATGAGTGATGCATCTCTTGCATGGGAGGTTTCTAGGAATTTTATGGGATAATCCTTACGTAAGAAAGGTGTTAGGGTTTGAGCGGCCAACTAGGGTTTTACGGTCACATGTATGATTAGTGAGTAGAGTGATGGAATTTGGGTTGAAATTAAATGAGATGAGGTGTTGGACGATAAAAGAAAGATTAGGCCACATAGGTCTTATTAGGGTTTCAAAGGAAAACCCTAGAGTGGTAGTGAGAGAATTTGAATTTCATAAGGTGTTGGGTCTCAACCCACACCCTTAGGAGTTTGGTTTTCGTTATAAGTAAATGTAAAGGGGAATGGATGTCAGGGTGTGATAAGAGGCACAAATGTCTCAAGATATCGGACGGCCAACTCGGGAGGATAAAAGTAGAGGTCAGTGACATGCATGTCAAGGGTGAAATACTTTCAAATAAGATATGAATAAGACACTAATTACTTAAAGAGAAAGATTGTTGAGCCAGACCCAAACCAGTCCACAGGCGAATAATAGTGGTCAGGAGAATTTTTCCCTACATGACTAATCTATGAGCTATAGTAGTGGGGGATTATGTACTCAACAAACCAAATGTTACGAAACTAAGATATGGGAAATAAACTAAGTACTTATAGTAAAACACCATGTGAGTCGAGGTTAGACTAGTCCATCGGTGAATAATAGTAGCTAGGAGTATTTTGCCCTGCATTACCGATCCACTAGTAAATAGTTGTGGCCGGGAGCATTTTGTCTAGTATGACCGGTTCACTGGCTATAATAGTGTGGTTCTCGCACTCAAAAGGATATAAATTCGGAGAGATAATTGAATAATGATGGACTAATGGCTTAAGGCCCAAAATTATCAATTTTGCACTATGACATTGCTCAAGGCCCAAAAGTATCAATTTTGCATTATGACTCATTAACATTTGATGGACTTGTTCAATATGTGAATATGTAAGTATGTGAATGTTATGTATGCACATCTTGTTATATATGTCTATAGCTTTGTATCATATGTTGCATTGTGGGCCTACTTTTAAGTGTGTTTTTAAAGGGTTACTCAGTACCATAGTACTAAAGGGTTCCATTTAGGGGGGGTCCTACCTATTCAACGGGTAGTGTCCCTTGCAGGTCTTTTTGAAGTGTTATTCAAGTGAGCAATAGAAAAGAGCATAAGGATCGTCTGGAATTTTGATAAGGTTTTATTATTCCATTTTTAACTCTTGGTTTAAATGTAATCATTGTTCTTGTAACCACCATTGGGGGATTTTATTCTGTGCTGCTCTGATTTTAATATGGTTTGCATTTCTAGAAATTGGTATTTTATTTTCTAACCTTAGCACTTGGTACTAGAACGGTACGAGTGAACCAAACTGGTACTAAGTGTGGCAGTAATATCCCCAGAATTCACAAGTCTTGTTATTTCACTTCCGCTAAATCTTTTAATAAAATAAAAATTTTCAGTAGTGAATTTTTGGGGTGTTACATAGATACTCAGTCTACCTTATATTTTGGCTAGGGGAAAATAAGTGTGGACACCTAAAGATTTCTTTTGTAGATCTTGAGAGACTAGTGATTTGGTACTATCCACTTACTGATTTCATGTATTTCAATTGTTTTAGGACCCGATGTGGTCTTGTTTGTAAACTCCAACATTTAATACCTCTATGTTATATAACATTTACACACTCTATTTTCTCGTGACTTTTTTGGTTGGTTTCTTAGCCTTGAATCTAACATGGGATGGATGGTGGACATCTATCTTATATTAGATGCAAGGGTAGCACCCCATTTTTTCATAGGTGAGTTTTCTTATATTTTTGTTTCTTTAGCAATATTTAAAAAAATGAAAAATTTTAGTTATGAACAATGGGGTGTTACAAATTTGACTGGTTTCATCAAGCCAATCGAATAGCTTAACCAACTAGGCTATAGGTTGAGATAAAGTTCAAAATGGTTAATTCTTAGTGACTAAACCAATCTAATGGTTTGAAAATACCATCGATGGGTCAATGTGACAAATCAATTGGTTTGTTAAACCATTCAATTGCTCATATATGTTCAAAGAACGAAAAATGTATGGCACAAAACTAATCGACTAGTTTCAATAACTAATCATCCGGTTTATGCAACGATAATATTTTCACTTCATGTCTGAATAAAATTTGTTGACTGGTTTAACCAATTGATGGATTGATTAGGGTAATCGATTGGTTGGTTCCTGAAATGATCAACTATTTAGCATTAAATGCTCAAATGTTTGCCCATTGCTCTTGCAATAGATATATTTTTTTCACTCTAATGACTATATTGTTGGTGTTAGTATAAATAACATTTATAAGGTAGAAAAAGAAACAACCATGAGCTCTTGATTATTACACAACTCATTTCTTTACTTCCACTTACAATTAATTCTCAACTATTCAATTTCACAATCATCCCAAGCTGATATATTTTCAAAAGTACTTTTGCACATTATATTTAGCTAGAAATTACTCTTTGATTGTAACACCTACCTTTTTTTAGCTAGATTACACTCACAAATTATTTTTTAAATTTTATATCTATATAAATTATGATATATCTTAACTATAACTATCCTCAAAATTCACTACATTGAGGTTATGTGTTGCCTAGCATTCCTAAAAGAGGTAATTAGATTAAGAGATCTATAATCCTATAAATGATAACTACGCAAACATGCAAATTAGCTCCTAGAAGATCATTAAGATAGCAAACACATAAACTAGGAGATAAGTTATCATCAATAAAACAAATAGGAGATTCAAAATCCAAAAGGCGAACATTTTTGGTAATGGATGTTGAGAAATTTTATTTTCAAACCACTATATATTGTGGGTAAAATTTTAATTCTCATTTTCCATTCTTAATAACCCCTAGTCACACCCCCAAGGTTCTTTCATAATATTTTTTTAAATTATTTTCATAAATAGAAATTTGTAATGATATTTTTTTTATTTAAATAATTTGTATATATCTTTTACCATTATATACATATATATTTCATTAATAATTTGATTATTTATTATATTGATTTTTTATCCATATTTTTTTTAATCTTTCATCCTAAATCTACTAATCTTTCACCCTTATTATGATGATGTTTTATCCCAATTCTACTAATATTTTACCATCATTAGGTTAATCTTTAACCACACATATCCATATATTTCATCATACATGTAAGCATTTTTTACTAATGTGTCGTTCAAATAATATCTACAAATTATTTCATAAAAATTTATATTTTTCATCACTTGATATATCTTTTAGTATTATCTACCTAAACTTTCGCCATGGTCCTACATATTTTTCAATATTATTATTATTATTATTATTGTTGTTATTATTATCATTATCATTATCATTATTATTTTAAAATCAACATTTATCTAAGTATATCACTTGTTGTATGTATATCTTTTACTATAACTACACATATTTTATTATATATTTTAGCATCTTTGACCATAATTGTATATATCTTTCACCATAATCTACCTAAAATTTCACTAAGGTTCAACATACTTTTTTACTATTATTTATTTATTTATTGTTTTGAAAATTTATATTGTTGATATATCCATATATCATCACTTGTGCTTATCTTTTACATAATATACTTATATTTTACTATCCATCTAAAAAAAATTACCATTATTTTTACTTAAATTTTAATTATCAAATGATCTTTTACCGCTATTATATTAATATTTTAGTACAATTTATTATGTTTGAAATATACCAATATGAACATTTATTTATAGAGTTTAAATTTTATAAATAAATAAATATATTTTAATACCCAAAAATAAAAATAAATGATTTAAAAAAATAAATATAAATATAAATGTTGATATCTTGTTAAAGTCACCTGTAGAACATATAAGAGAGCATATATGATATATTCGGATGTCTCTAATAAGACACATCCAACAAAAAAATGGGTGATTATTATATCCAAAGAAGTAATTATATATTATGTACAACATTGATAGTTATTTTGCTTATGCCAGTGATTATGCTATCTTCATTAGTGATTATATACTATGGATTTTGGTTTTTCGGATTCTGCGTTATAAATGGATTTTTTTTTATTAATCAGAATTCTGAGACATATTTTAAGTGATTATCCCATTTAGAAAAGTAATTATTTACTTGCTTCTATTTTATTTTTTTTCTTATTATTATAATATATTTATGTTGCTGTCTTGTATTCGATATTTTATATTTAATTATATGCATATTTTATGAATAAAAAAAAGTAATTACTTCCTTGGTAAAATACAAATGTTGATAATTATTCTGTGCAGGCGACGGTGATCATGTTGATAGCGTTGATAACTATCATATTGGTACCGTCTTTCCGCGGCAACCCCCCTCACCCCACCGATCCCCTTCCTTTCTCAGCCCTATATATAGAGGGTGGGATAGGAAGTGCTGAGAAGCAAGAAAACTAAGAAACCAGTATACTTGGCCATACCACTCTATTAGTTTCTCTTGGCAAAATGAGCTTCGCCGACGATGAGCTGAGCTTTGAAATCCAACAAGACGCAGGTTTATGTTTTATTCATTTCTCCATTACTATGAACATGCATGCTCACTGCATATATAGCGGAAGTCTCATACGGATGGATACTTTAGTCATTATTTCTGAGGTAAATCCCACATATGGGAGCTGTGTACTCGACAAAACTGATTGCTATATGCCTCATATTTTGGCTACAGAGGAACGAATTTGCCATCCCTTTTTCTGGAGTCATTCTGGGGGTGTGTGTATATATAAATCCCTTTTTTGACGAAAATCTAAATTTTATGTTCCCATCCCCCCAGAAAATCATTTATATTCCATCCATGTCTTTCTTCTCAGATGTACGCCTTAACATAGATACTGATAGCAATTTCTAATCCCTTTCACATTCCTTACTCCATAGTCAAACTCAAATTATTTGTTCGTTATTTGCCAATAGAAAGTAAATAAATATTTCTAACTAGCTAGTTTATTGGAGGAAAAAACATGAGTGAAATTGAGAGCTCAGTAATACTATTAATAGGAGTAGAAATACTGCCAAGTGACGAATTGATTCGAATTTAATGAAAGTAATTCTCACTCTGAGTGATTGAAAAAATGGGGCCTCAAACAGCTCTCCTTGCTCTTCTTTCTCTAATTAGCTTTGTCATGTGCTAAGTGAGGAGGCGAATCCAGTGCAGGCGGTGTCATAGGTCGATGGAGCAAAAGACGGCCTCACGTATTCACCGTTATTTGATTCGCCTTCGTTAGTGATAGGTAGAGCGGGAGGCGGTGAAGGAGGAGGAGGGAGCGACGGACACAGATTGGTGGCATTGAAAAGTAATTCCAGTCGTCGTGTGGATCAAGTAGTTCTAGTGAATCTGGTGAGGCGTGCGTATTTTATACAAGACAGTTCACCGTAATTTCGGTTAAGAATCTGGCGGTGATATATATAAACTGACAAACTGTGTAGGAGTAGGATAGATAGAAGGCTTGATATGATATTTGATGGGGCCGGAAAACAGACTTTTGTTTTCATCTTCAAAAATTGAGAAACAAGTTTTTATAAAAAATAAAAATAAAAGAAAGTCTTTATTTATTTATATTACAAAGTTAATTTTTAGTTTAAAATTTTAAAAATATTTTTTTTAATTGAACGATGATGAAAACTATAATTAATGATGGTTGCCTATATTATTCGTAATAATATTATTAATTTTAATAATAATAGTATTTTTATCATTAATATTAACAAAATAATAATAATAAAACTTATAATAACAATATTATTTATATATTAATCTTAAGAATGATAATGATAAAATTTAATTAAAATAAGTATAATATTAATTATAATAATAATGATATTAGCATTATCATTACTATTAATAATTTATAATATTAAGGAAAAGGAATCCTGTTATTTTCCTTGATTTTGGTTTGAGAAAAATAAGAACGAAAGGAAAAGGAAAAGAAAAAAAATAAGAGTAATTAATTTTTTTCTTTATTTGGTTGTTAGAAAAATTTCGTAAAAAAATATAATTCTTGAAAAGTATTTTTGGTGTTTGGTTTATAGAAAAAAAAATCTAAGAAAAATTGATTAAAATTATTTGAATACTCTTATATATTTAATTAAAATTAAAATATTATATTGATATTTAAAAAATTTCACAAAATTTCTAAATTTTTTTTAAAAACTCCATAAAATCAATACTAATTTAAACTTTTTTTATAGAAATATTCTAAAATATTACATGAATAACTTATAATAATTTTTGTTAAAAAAAATTTAAAAATATATAAAATATTCTATATTCATTTTTTATTTCAAACATAATACAACAAACATAAAAAGGAGAAAAAAAATTATAGCTTGTTACTAATGTACTTGTTAATTCCATAAAATATTAATTAGGGATGACAAGGAATAATTACGGATCGAGCGGTCCTTATCCATTACTCAAATCCCATTTAAAAATTTTTTGGCAACAAAACATGGAAAAATAGATTTCTATCTAACCTTTTTTCCTTTTCATCTGGTTTTCCATAAACCAAATGAAGCCTTAATGAAATACCGTAACCGGCTACTACAGCATGAGCAAGGCTATGATGGCCCAAAAAATCCAAGAGCCGCGCATATTGTGAGATGAGTACCAAGTTTTTGTTTCTGTGCGTATATACCAGTTCTCATGTGCGTATATATCATATGCGTATGTTAGGTCCTGCGGCGTTTAGCTTTCATGAAGGTAAAGCAACTGCCGAAGTCGTGGCAAAGAAGGATGCACCGATTGAGGAAACCAACTACAAGGCACTTCTGAAGCTTACCGGAAGGGGGACTGGCGACGACAGACCTGGAGTGGATGTTGTGGCAGTCCTAGATGTTAGCGGGAGCATGGGAACCGAGGACAAGATCGGGAAACTAAAAATTGCCGCGCAATTTCTAATCAGGAAACTTAGCCCCATTGATCGTTTGTCAATTGTCAAATTCTCTACTAATGCGGAGAGGCTGTGTCGACTGCGACAGGTAACTGTAGACTCACAATCTGAACTGATAGATCTGGTCCAGAATTTAGCCCCCGAAAGTCTAACGAACATCAAAGAGGGTTTAGAAACGGCTCTGCAAGTGCTCAAGGACCGTCGAATTTCCGACGGCCGGGTGGGTGCCATCATGCTTATGTCTGACGGTGAGGAGAATGTTGGAGGAAGAGCTGCTGAGGTTCCACTTGGGAATGTGCCCGTACACACATTCGGATTTGGCACCGGCCACGATGCCGAGGTATGTAGCATGTAAATAATTAAGAACGCTAGACTTAAGATTGTGTGTACATCAGAATTCTAATATAGAAATTGGAACCAGATGAAGATTTCATAAATAACTGTATCCTAAAGCAAATATTAGAAGGTGGGAGAGATAGTTTACTATCCTGCTATTAAAAGCTAGTCTTTGCTATATGAATAAATCCATAATTCTCAAAACATAAATAACTCATAAGTTGATCGCTCCATTATCAACCAACACACTATGACCTCACATGCCTACTTGAGGTTTCATTACAAAAGTCACTAGTTCACTTAGTTTATTTGACATGCTAATTAGTTTTGATTTCTGGTGTCGGACAACCGACTCGCGCGCATGCGTTACATATATAGGTTCTCAATGCCATCGCAAAAAACAGTCGTGAAGGAACGTTTGCGCTGGCCGATGTGGATAATAAGACGGCCTCAAGCAGCTTGAGCGTGGCTTTCTCCCAATGTTTGGCTGGGCTTCTCACCGTGAGTGTTCAGGACCTGAAGGTGACCATTCAACCATTCAAGACGGTAGTCAATGGTCAAGACATCACGCCCAAAATCGAGGACGTCTCTGCTGGAAACTATCCACAATCAGGGACCGATAATGACGGCTCTTTTACCGTTTCTTTCGGCAATCTTTATATTAAAGAGAAACGCACGGTTCTTGTGAATCTTCTGCTGCCTCCTCTTCGTGTACCGATAACGGCAAGAGTTCTCACGATTACACACTCGTACAAGTAAGTATACAGATTACTAAATACACTATCGCACATTGGATGGATGGATGGATGCATGATTGATAGATACAGTAAGAAGGGGACGAATGATTGATAATTTATTTATTTACGGTATTTAATTTGTTTGCTATATTAACAGGAATAACCTGAAAATAGCTTAAAGATGTGTGTATTCGATTATATTCCTATTGTCTATGACTGGTCCCCTATGATAATTAATGACGTTAGGGAATTGATAGCCTTTATTCTCATTTTTATTTCAGTTCTCATTTTCCCTGAGCAAATATTTATTTCCCATCATTTATATAGGGTCCCTCCTATTTGGTGGGGCCATGACAACAAACGAAAAACAATTATTAAAAATTAGAAAAGAATAAAATGGTACAAATGTTCGATTGCATATAGCCCATTTTAAATTTTATAAAGAAAAAAAAATTTCCAGAAATTAATCTGTTTTCCTAATAATTTATTCCCACTAAACAAATAACCTTAACTCAAGAAATTTGAAATCCTTTTAGGATTCTAACTATTAGGTGTAAATCCTTTGGCAAAAAATTTAGAAATTGTTTATTCAAATTTCTTGTGCTTATTGTTATCCGAACAATAAATCTGTTACTTATAAAATCCATTCATTTCTGAACTTTCATATCCCTGTAACTAATTATTCACAGGTCGGGGAGCAAGATATTCAGTAGTGCTCCCATTATGGTAAGCGTGACCCGCACTCCACACGCCTATGATGAACAGTTAGATGAGATCCTCGTAGAGGAGAAACGCCTTGAAACTGTAAACATGATGAAAGACGCAACGGACATGGCTGACCGTAAGAATCTAGATCCTGCTAGGAAGAAGCTTGTGGACGCCCATTCCATGCTTGTTGACGTTGTGCTTCAGGACCGTACCTGCCAACAAATAATTGACATGATGAAATGGGACGTGCAAGAGTACAAGAGTTATATGAAAACACAAGAAATGTACGAAAGCCAAGGCCGCGCTTTCGGACTTGCTGCTATGACTACCCATGCCCGCCAGCGTTTCGCTGCAAGGGGTGACCCGAACAAGCAGCGCCAATTCTCGACTCCACGTATGGAAGAATACCGCAACCAAGCCATTAAATTTGACGAGGATCCCAGCCGGCCGCCGCCTACTGCCCACGAAAATGTGATGCCAAAAATCTCACTCTATCCTGAGAAGAATGAATATTGTATATATATATAGAATAGCTTACGTGTATAAAAGAAAACAGCCTACATGTATATATATAAAAAGGCATACGCACTGTATTTCAAGACATACGAAATAAAATAAAAAGAGAGTGAGGTTTTCACTCTGTGCTTTTCTCTTTCTCATTCTTTCGAGTGTTTACGACTAATCTTGATTAGGTATTTTCACATGGTATCAAAGCATAGCTTACCTAATCGAGTGCTATTTATCTTGTAAAATGCCTAATTCTAGCCATTCCAATTCGTCCTTACCGGCAATGATAGCAGAAGAAATTCCCGACGCCATGGATAAGAACTCTGAATCTTATCTCTTCAATAATCAAGCCTATAACCATCCACTATTCTTGTCATTTGGGAATATAATTGATTGTTACACCTTTTAATGACACAAATTTTCTCAACTGGAGTTGTGGTGTAAAATGAGCTTTAGGAGCGAAATACAAGCTCGGCTTTCTTGACTGAACATGTCGACAACCACACAAAAATCAGACCAACTACCAAACATGGATTAGGTGCGATTATATGGTTACCTGTTGGATTCTTAGCTCTATGCAACAAGAATTCGCCAATGATTTCATGTATGCTAGCTCAGCTAAGCAATTATGGGATGAAATCGTTGAGAGACATGGTCAATCCAGTAGACCTCTACAACATCAACTTAGACACAGTCTTAGCCTGCTAACACAAGGAAACATGTCTATTGCAGAATATAACAGCAAACTCAAATGTATTTGGGAGGATCTTTGCTGTGTTGATCCAATTCCAATGTGTACGTGCGGAGTTATGGAACAATGCTCCTGTTTGTTGTAAAAACAAATACATGATTGAGATATGAATCACAAATTACATGAATTCTTGCTTGGTCTGAATGAAGGATTCGACATTGTTTGTAGCAACATATTATCTCAAGATCCACTACCTACGGTGAACAAGGCCTATTCTATTCTCCTACAAGTCAAAAAACAGAAACAACTTAGTGGATCAATTTCCTACAATCAAGAATCTAATGCGTTGGCAGCATCACAAAGGAGTAATTTCTCACATTCCAGTAAAAATAGAGATAATAGACATATATGGAAAAGCTCAGTGAAGGTGTTTCTATTGCCAGCAGAAAGGGCACACTGTGGACCAATGTTTCAAAATCATTGGATACCCTGAATGGTATGACAAAAATAGAGAAAAGCATTCTCACAAATTAAATGCTACTGCAGCAAATATTTCGAAAGATAATCCTCTTGAATCATCTTCCCATATGGACATTGATCCTGCTGTCATGGATGCCTTTTATAAACAATTCATGAAATCAATGAAGCATAATAGTCAATCTTCCACAAATGATATACCTCATACGTAAGTCAACTTTTCAAGTACCACTGTTATAAACTCTTCTCACACAAATAATTGTTAAAATTTTACTTAGATAATTGACACAGGAGCCTTAGATCATATGTGTCATGACATTTCTGCTTTCGTTAATTTACATTACTTAAAAGTACCAGTCATAGTCAGTTTGCCCGATGGTACGAAACAGATTATTAATCAAGCAGGAGACATTCCTCTCAATGACACTCTGGTTCTTACAGATGTTCTTTTTACTCCCACATTTCATCATCATCTATTAAGTGTGGGTAAGCTGCTAGACACTTCGATGATCACAATTTACTTCAACTCTTCTGAATGTTTTTTTCAGGACCCTGTCTCTAAGTGGGTACTTGCTGCTAGAAAAAGAAATAATGGACTATATCTTTTGCAATCTGATGGCACTTCTCGATCATCTAGCCCTTTGTCATGTTCTCTTAATGCGTGTAATGACTCTTTAGACATTCATACAGCTCATGCTAGACTCAGAAATTCTTCTTTATCTAGAACGTAACATATTGATATGTGTAATTCTGATGGAATGTCTAACTATTTTTGTGAAGTTTGTATTCAAGTTAAGCAGCATAAAATTCATTTTACACTTAATAATGCTATAGCACCTACTCCATTTAACCTCATACATGTTTTTTTTTTGGGGACCCTATAAAACTCCTTCTCTCAGTGGTGCTTCGTACTTCTTTACCATCCTTGATGATTATTCAAGATGTACTTGGACCTTTATTTTGCATAATAAACGACAAGTTTATTTCACTATTGTTGGTTTTATTGCTTATGTAAAAATTAGTTTCAGAAAACCATCAAGCGCATCCAAAGTGACAATGGAAGTGAAATAATCAGTGAGGCATGTCAGTCCTTATTTAGGACAGAGGGTATCAATCATCAAAGGATCATTCCTTATAATCCACAATAGAATGGTAGAGTGGAGCGTAAACATCGTCATTTACTTGAGATGGCACGAGCATTACGTTTTCATGGCCAACTTCCAATACAATTTTAGGGAGAATGCATACTGGCAACTACTCATCTCATCAATTTATTACCTACCCCTATCTTACACTGGAAAACTCCTTTTGAAAGGTTACATAACAGACCAGCAAGTTATGATCATCTTAGAGTCATCGGGTTTTTGTGTTTTGCTCACTCATCCACACTAGATAAGTTACAAAGTAGAGCCATTCACTGTGTTTTCATTGGTTATCCATGTGGTCAAAAAGGTTATAAAGTTTTTGATTTGGAGACCAAGAAATTATTTGTTTCTCGAGATGTTATCTTCAAGGAAGATATTTTTCCTTATAAGTAATCACCTCCTACAAGCAATACATCTCCTCTTTATGTGAATCCAGCTACTTGTAATAGTCCTTATGACAGTCAACCCCCACAAATCAATACATCTGTACCTATACATAGACCATCTACACCTGTTATTCACAATCCCATGCATGTGTCATCTCTTACACCTGCAATATCCACTTCAGATACCCCACTACCTTCCACAGAAATGTCTCCATCAATACTTGTACACCAAAATCTTGAACCAGATCCCTCTGTAATGGATTAGTTGGCACGAGGGATAGTTTTAATGGATTAGTAAACAACAACAATGCGTCTGTAGGGGCACTTATCACTTGGGCAAGGTTTATTGTCATTTTATTTTCATCCAAGAGGGCGAGCGGGTTAATATTTGAAAGAATTAATGGATACTCTGATTAGAATATTTAAAGATATGATATCAAATTAAAACATTGAAGAAAGTAAAGAAGGAATTTGGGAACAATAAACACATGGTGTATAGTTATTCAAGAGCGTTAATAAAGTATCTCCTCATCAGCTATAAAAAGGGTTCTATTTGTAATATCCAACTTCTCTAACCCTAGTTATCTTGGATAATACACCTTATTAATCAGTTTAAATATTATAATTACATTTATTCACCTCTTTCAATCCATATTTTTCCATTCATTCCAAATTATTAAATCGTTAAAAAAATCATTTAAGTGATTAGATAGTTTTTTCAATTTCACCCATTTTAATTTTTTTAGTCTCTGATTATTTTCTAATATCTAATACATACATACATATAAATATATGGGATTTTAAAACTATTCTGAACCATTTATTAATTCTTCATAATTTTTAGAATTTATTTATTATTTCCCCCAATGAATACCAATTATTTTACTTTCTACAAAATTTAAAGATGAATTTTGAGAATCGAAAAATAAGGTTCACCGATTGAGAGAAGACTCAATGGTGTCATCGAATATTATGTACCGTTCTCAGTATATACAAGGATATATGATATATGTAAGTGTGTATATGTGTGGAAATGAAAAAATAAAATCCATATAAACTTACGACTATTAGTTGATGTTATGTTAGGCTAATATATCCGTACAATCAAATTTAACTTACTAGATACTCTATCAACCCCCCTCAAGCTTGGCTGGGATGTTGTGTAAGCTAAGCTTGGACCTAATACTTAGAAAATGATCTCATTACACGGGCTTTGTCAAGATATTCATATATAGGTTGATCTAAAGAGCCAATGAAGGCAGCACGTAGAGTGCCAAGGGTAAATGTTTCATGAATTAAGTGATGGTCAAGCTTAATGTATTTGGTAGGAGCATGGAAGACAAGTTTGATAGTCAAGTACAAGGCATTGGGATTGTTGTTGCATAATATAGGGCATCTCCACAAATGAACTCTAATGGCATGCATGTTGTACATTACCCAAGTAACTTTAGCCGTCATAGAAGCAAGAGTGTGATATTTGCTTTGGCACTAAAGTGAGCAACCATAGGCTACTTTTTGGAGGCCCTGGAGACACAATTGGATCCTAAGAACACATATTAACTAGAGGTTGATCTACCAATGTGGTGGTAACCTCCACAGTTTACATCAACATAGACACTCAAATTTAGGGAGGAGGTTGCTAAGAAGAGAAGCTTAGCTAATGGCATATCATAGACATGATGCGAAATATGCGTCACCACTTGAAAGTGAACAACAAGTGGCTATTACATAAATTGACATAAAAAAATTAACATATGTAACATCAAGACGTAAAATGGTAAGGTATTATAGTTTGCCAACAAGACTACAATACATAGTGGCATCAAGTGGTAAAGAGTCTGATCAAAACAAGTTATGCTTCTATACTGTAGGTGTGGTTTTGGGTGTACACAGATCATTCTGACCTTTTCTAACAAGTCATGGGCATATTTATGTTTGTTGATTAAGATCCCATTAGTAAAAAAAAAAAGGTTGCCTCAATGCTAAAGAAATAGTGTCATTGTACCCAAATTCTTCAAGGAACATACTTGATGAATGCCATTGATAACTTCTTGCAAGTTATGATGAGAGCTTCTTGTAATAATAATATCATTCATGTAGAATAAGAGCACTATAGTGTTGCTAGATTCACATCACACTAATATGGAGGAATGAGCATGGCTACACTTAAACCCTATATGAAGGAGGAAGGAACTAAGTTCATAGAACCATACTTGGGAGCTTGCCTATACCAATAAATAAATTTCCATGGTTGACAAATGTAATTAGGGTAATATGAGTATAAGAACCTTTGTAGCTGTTGTATGTAAATAGTCATCTACAAGTCCCCATGCAAAAATGTATTTTTTACATCAAGTTGATGGATTTCCCACTATAGAGTTAATTCGATAACTAATCATGTTTAGATGGTTGTACGCTTAATGATCAAGCTGAAGGCCTCATCAAAATTGACACCATTAACGTGGTGAAAACCTTTGGCCACTAAGCATTCTTTAAAATTCTTGATAGTTCTATCCAGCTTTAGCTTATTCGTAAAGACCTAATGAAATCTAACTATGTTCATGTTCGATGTCTATGGGACTACTGCCCAATTTTCACTATCATACAAAGCTTACATCTCTTCTTGCATGGCCTTCTCCCAATATAGTTTAGAAAGGGCCTTATGGATGATCTTTGGTTCAAGAATGTCAAAGTTGTTTAATGTGATGTTAGTTTTAGGTTATCTTAACTTGACTTGAGTCACCATATTGTGTGTGTTTAGTAGCTATTGTCGCTTGATAGATAATGATCAAATCCATATGTAGCTAGATCCCATTTGGGACATGAATAAGGTTATTAGCGTACAGGGTTGTTTGAGACACAACTATGGCTTCCAAGTGAGCAATGGTAGATAATAACCCTAATTGTGAAGTGTCTCTTAACACAGAGAACATAGGGGTGTCTTCTAGAGAGGGTGGTGAAGCATCATCTTGATGGCTAGTATCATATGGTTACTGATGGATAGGTTTTACGTCAGACAATATTTGAGCTATATGAACTGATGCATGCTCTCCATCAATGCTAGCTGCTCAAATCTAACTTTATAATACCTCAAATGAAGTGGAGTATTATAAGGATTGATCTAGATATTTATATTAACATAATATACCATCTTTTTGGTGATTCCATCCAAAGAACTTCAAAGTTAAGCTTATTAGCTGTGAAGCAATTTTTAGGATTAGTGACACTCCTAGAAAGTTTTCAAAATTTTCTAAAACTTTCTCAAGAGGAGCATGAGTGAGGACAAAGAACACTGGAAGGACTCGTATTGATTTGTGGGATCAATTGATCAGTCCGAAAGCACTCCAAGGTATCCCCATCTGGTTATATTGACTTGGGATGTTACAAATGGTATTAGAGATAAATCGCAACCATGAGTTAAACTTGTATGAGTCAGTTAGCTACCTAGTGGAATGATTCTTGGGATAAAATATATTGAGACAATTAAAGGTTAAGACGCAACACACACATTACATTCTTTGAGTGAGGGTGAATGTAATACCCCAAATTATGTAGAGTGTTATAAGGATTGATCTAACTACTTATATCAACATTGTATACCGTTCCTTAGGTTGCTTCATCATAAAAAATGTACAATTAAATTTGCTGGCTGTGGAGTAATTTTTAGGATGGGCGACTCTCCTAAAAGGTTTTAGAAATTTTTTAAAATTTTATTATAAAGCGTGTGAGTGAGGATAAAGCATGCTAAAAGGACTATTATTGATGTATGGGGTTATTCAATCAACCCGATAGTGCTCTAAAGTAGTCCCTTCATGGTCATATCAACTCAAAGTATTACAAACTTTTATTCTCAAGTTGACATGGAAGACTACATTTATCTTTATCAAGGAACATGTCAAAGGTGGATGCAAATAGGTCTTCAATCAATCTTCTAATGTTACTGTGCCACGAAGCATAACCGTAGTTAGTCTCATCAAAGAAAACATGGTGTGAGATATAGTTTCATCTTAAAGGAGGGTGGTAACAATGTTATCCCTTGTGATGATTGTTATTCCTAACAAACACACATGGAATAGATCATGGTTCAAGTTTATTGGAAGTCATGTTAAGTATGTAAAGGAAGCATTGACAACCAAAGGCATAAATACACGAATAGTTAGGTGATTCGTTAAATAGTGTGCAAAAAAAGAGTTTCAAATTTTAATATTGTAATATCACAAATTAAGCTAAGTGTTATAAGAACTAATCAGGCTACTTATATCAACATTATATACCATTCTTTTGCTTATTCTATCCTAAGAACTCCATAGTTAAGTATGATAATCATAAAGTAATTTTTAGGAAGGGTGTCCCTCTTAGAAAGTTTTGAATATTTTTTGAAAATTTATCAAGAAGTGCATGAGTGAGAACAAAGCGTGCTAAAATGACTCACATTAATCTATGGGACCAGTCGATCACTTTGAAAGCATGCACTGAAATGAATCGTGTTAATTTGTGTGACCGGTCGATCAATTTAATAGTGCTTCATGGTAGCCCCCATGTAGTCGTATTGATATGGGGTGCTACGAATGGTATCAAAGCAAAACCATGACCGTGATCCAAACATGGATGAATCAGTTAGTCACTTAATGGGATGATTTTTGGGATAAACTATATTGGGACAATTAGTGGTTGAGGCTTGATGAGGACACCGAGTTCTTTGAATGAGGGTGAATGTAACACTGTAAAATAAACAACATTATAAGAATTAGTTTGACTACTATATAAATATGATATACTCTCCTTTTGGTGATTCCATCCTAAAAACTCCACTAAGAAGTTTTAGAAATTTTCTTGAAATTTCTTAGGAAGTGCATGAGTGAGAACAAAACACATTGAAATGACTTGAGGTGTTACAAATACTATACTATGTGTTTTTTTAAATTCGATTTTCTCAAAATTAATGACTTCAAAAGCATAATTTGATAAATAATAGTTTAAATACATTTATTTTTATTTTTGTTTTATGGTTTGTATCAACGGTTTGAATTTACATTATAATTTACTTAGTTTTTGTCATTGCAGATTATTCTAGATAAATTCATTCTTGACCATGATTTTATTATATTCACATAATTATAATTTGCATTTAAAACCCCATTTAAAAATATACAATTCTACTTTTTTGTGTACTTTTATTTTTAACATTTAATATTAGTTTTTTATTATAACTTCTTCTTGTGATTATAAATTTGTTTTGGAGTTATATTTCATAAATGAAATAAATTGTTTAAATTATAAAGTTCTTCTAAAATAGTATAATTATTTTGATGATTTATTTGTAGAAAACATTTTAATCTTTAATTTTTTTTACGAACTCATGAAGACATTTGGAGAGTTTTCAATTAAAAAGATTTTCATAACCTTTTATAATTTTCATTCTAAAATTAATTTTCTTTCATTCTTCTCCTTTTTTTTTAAGGAAGACATTTTTTAAAATTTTGTTGAACTAATTCCGGTCTCTAAGGATTTTATTTAGATATTTTTATATATGGTTTTAAATATTATTCAAGGTCTTATAATGTATTTTTATTAATAATATAGAATCTTGCATTTATTGATATTTTTTTCCAAAAGCTTATCGCAAAATTTGTTAAATAATTTTTGTAAGATATATTATTGGTCCATATATTACCATATATTATTGGTCAAGTAAGCCATCTAAAAATATATATATGTTCTCTTATCAAGTCTCATTCCATTTGTGTTAATTTTTTGAACATTTCATGGATCATTTCTTTTGTTTGTAAAAGACACATTTATTAAAAAATTTCCAATTCATATATTTTTACTCTATTCAACCCTTTCAAAATTTATGAATAGATCTAAAAATATCATTGAGCTCATTCATCCATTCTATTCATTCATGTTTCACCCCTTTCTAAGTTGTTAAATTACAAAACAATCCATTCATGCATTAGATCGTTTTAGCCATCTTTGTTATTTTTAGTATGTTGGTAATCAAATAAATTATAAAACCAAATATTTTTATATGTTTGGTTTTATAAAAACATTTCATATCAATCCGGGACTATTTGAACCCCTAATTATTTGTTCTATTCATTTGCGAAAAATGCATTTTCACAACTTATTTATTTTTACCATATTTGCTCATTTTCCATCCATCAAATTTCAGACCAATTCTAATACTCAATATATTTATATATTTAATTTTATAATATTATTCAAAATATTTTCATAATTTTTTGTTTTTTAGAATTTAACTTATTATTTTTTCAATAAATGCCCATTATTGAATTTTCTTGTAATTTAATTAAGCAAAATAATTTTTAACCAATCTACAGACTAATATTTCAATCCCACTGTCTCCTAAGTAAAAAAAATCAAATTTATATCTTGTTTATCATAATTATGGTTTTATGACATTTCTCTTATACACTCAATCATATAGTCAAACATCTCTCTTATACCCCTAATTCTAGCACTCAAGTGAGGCTAAAGTCAAACCAAAAAAATTACTCTACAATCCTTCCTATTAGACCTCACTCAAATTTTTTCCTAATTGTGCATTCCAAATGCAAACACATAAATTTATAAAATTTCAGTTGAGTGCAAAGTTGATTTATTTCCAACCCAAAGCATCTTGTTCTCCCTCTCTGGTTGTTATTTTTCTTTGTTTTTTTTTTTCTTTTGAAAGATTGCATTGAATACTAAAACTCTATACCGTTTTCATCCCATAAGTCAAGCTCCTTCAAGATTATTTTTTACCAAACTTTTGTTTCCTTACTAGCTTTACAACGATAGCAAAACTGATTTTTTTTTTAGTTTTAGAAGCTACAATGCATCAACCTTGGTTCATTTACCTTTATCTATGAATCTTTTTACCCAAGAAATTGTGCCATTGCCCTCTTCTTTTTCTCTCTTATAAGCCTTGCCAAGCAATCTTAAAATTTTTGCTGCCATTATTTTGTCTGTTTTGTGCCTTTCCTCTCTTCTTTTGTCCTTGGTTTACTTCCATTAATCCTCCAAAACCTTGATCTATCATTCGTTTATGGTGGTTGTTGTTTTTTTTGGTGGTTTTCACTTTCATATTCCAAAGTAATCTTTTCCATTTCACTTCTTCTATTTCAATTCCATTCATTGCCATTTTTCTTATTTAATGGTATTGGTTTATCTAACTCTTTTATCTTGTATTCTTCAAGGTGATCAAGTGGGTTTAGAGAAAAAATTGCTAGATTCTTTATTTTAGATTTGCTAAGGAGCTTGGGAATTTTGGTAACTAAATTAACCTTTAGAAATAAGATTTTGTGTCAGGTGTTTTATTTCTAATTTTGTGCATAATTAGCTTTATTTAAATTATATGCATCAAACATTATCTTGAAAAATATTTTACAACACATGTATGTTTCTATCTTATGTACTTAAGGATGAAAATTTAACGAGAAGATGAATTGTATGAATTTTACGTGTTCTTATATATGTTGAAAAGTTTATGAATATTTAGTAAGGTAATATTGAATGTCTAGTAGAATTGTGATGAATATTTTGTATATTCATGATGAATATACCTAGATTTAAGTTGTTTAGCTCTTTTCCTTGTTATTTATAAGATATTTGGTTATTTTAACTATTTCATTGTATTTATAAAAGTATATATAGGCTAGGCTATGAATTTTGATCATTTATAATTTAAAAGAATTTAGTTAAGGTAAGGTATTAAATTTTTTTTTCTCTTTCATGCATTTTAATCTATTAAAACTCATATTCTGTTTTTATTATTATAACTTCATTGTGTGATTATGAATTTTTTTATGAGTTCTATTTCATACACGAAATAAATTATTTATATTATGAAATTCACTTTAAAATAGTAAACTTATTTTAATGATTTTTATCCTTAGAAAATATTTTCATCATTGAATTTATTTGTTTCTATGAATTCGTAATGATCTTTGGAAAGTTTTAAATTAAAAATATTTCCGTAACTTATTTATAATTTCCTTTCCAAAATTATTTTTCTTCTATTCTTCCCCTTTTGGTTTAAGGAAGATACTTTTTGAAAATTATTTAAATTAATCCCCAGTTGTTAGGATTTGATTTAAATATTTTTCTATATGGTTTTAAGGTCTTATTACTTATTTTCATTAATAATACGAAATATTTGATCTATTGATATATTTTTTTGAAAGCATTTCTAATATCCTTTAAGTTATTTTTATAATACCCCATTTTCTCAACTCTTAATCACCATATATTATTGTTCTAATAGCAAATATATATATATATATATATATATATTAAAGTTATATATTAAAGTTTCATTATGTTCATGTTAATTTTTAAAAATTTCATCGATCATTTCTCTCGTTTGGGAAAAACACATTTATTTAAAAAAAATTCAATTCGTATGTTTTTATTTTTTTCAACTCATTCAAAATTTATGAATCGATCCAAAAATATTTATGAGTTCATTCGTCTATTCTATTCATTTATACTTCACAATTTCCTTCCAAATTGTTAAATTGTGAAACAATCTATTTACGCGATTAAACAATTTTAGCGATTTTTTATATGTTTAATCTATTATTCATCAAATGATTTATGAAACCAAATAATTTTATATATTTGGTTTTTCTAAAAATATTCTATATCAATCCAGGGCTATTGAACCTTGAATCATTTGTTTAGTACATTTGCAGAAAAACATGTCTGCAACATATTCTTTTTTGTTATTTTTGCTCATTTTCCATCCGTCAATACTCAAACCAACACTAATACTCAATATTTTTATATATGAGTTCCTAAGATTATTCCAAACATTTTCATAAATATTTACGATTTTTAGAATTCAAATGATATTTTTTCTCTATAAGTGCCCATCATTGGACTAATTTCTTGCAATTTAATTAATCAAAATAATTTGTAGCCAATTCTCTAACTAATATTTCAATCCTAAATAGTCTCCTAACTAAACCAAATAAGATTTGTAACTTGGTTACCTTTCTCCAAACCAAAAAGTACAAGTAGTACCATAATCATAATTTTATGACATATCTCTTATACATATAACCATAGTCTAACATTTCTCTTACACCTCTAATCCTAGCACTCAATTGAGCCTAAAGTAAAAAAAAAAAAAAAATTCCCCACACTTCTCCATATTAGATTTCACTCTATTTTTTTCCAAATTGTGTATTCCAATTTCAAACACATATAAAATCATAAAATTTTAGTAGAGTGCAAAACTGATTTATTTCCAACTTGAAGTAACTTGTTCTCCATCTCTAAATGTTATTTTTCTTTGGTTTTTGTTTCTTTTGAAATATTTCAATGCATAATAAAACTCTATACCATTTTCATCTATTAAGTCAATTTCCTTCAAGCTTACTTTGAACCAAACTTTTTCTTCCCGTCTAGCTTTACAATGGTAGCAATGCTATTTTTTTTTTTTTTGTAATTTGCACATGCTACCATGCAATGAACTTAGTTCATTTACCTTTAACTCTTGCTGGGTTGCATTCCTTACATGTTATACTTCATCTAGGAACCATTTTTACCTAACAAACTATGCCCTTACCCTCTTCTTTTTGCTCTCCTATGTGCCTTTGTCGAGTAATCTTGGAATTTTCGTTATAGTTATTTTGTGTTCCATGTTGTTCCTCTCTTCCTTTATTCTTGGTTTCCTTCCCATTAATCTCCAAATTATCATTCCTCAGTGGTCGTGGTTGTTTTTTGTGCAGTTTTCAAACCTCCATATTCAAGAGTAATCTTTTCCATTTTAATTCCATTTTTTCCCATTTTTCTTATTTAATTATTTAGGTTTATCTAACTCTTTTATCTTGTATTCTTGAAGGTGAAAAAGTTGGTTTAGAGAAGAAATTGTTAGATTCTTTATTTTAGCTTTGTTAAGGAGCCTAGGAATTTTTAGTGACTAAAATAACCTTTAGATTTATGATTTTGTACTAGGTGTTTTATATATTATTTTATGCATTATTAGCTTTATTTTAATTATAAGCATGAAATATTATCTTAGAAAATATTTTATGACATGTGTATGTTTATTTATTTTGTGGTTAAGCATGAAAATTTAATGAGAAGATGAATTGTGTGATTTTTAATGTTCTTATATCTAATGGAAAGTTGATGAATATTTATTAGAGTAATGGTGATTGTCCAACATAATCATGATGAATATTTAATATATTCGTGATGAATATACCTGGATTCAAGTTGTTTAGCTCTTTTCCTTATCATTTTATATGATTTTTTTGTTTTAAATTATTTTAATTATTCCATTGTATTTATAATAATGTATAGAGGCTAAGCTACAAATTTTAGACTATTTATGTTGAAATAAATTTATTTAAGGTTTGAACTTATTCGACCATGGGTATATTTGGCATTACGGAATGTTTTTGAAAGTTGTAAGTGTATCATTGTATTAATTGGGTCTCTTACATGAAATTTGGTATATTATATGTTAGGGTTTGATATTATTTAGAGCAACTTATGAATTTTAGAAGGTTAAGGTAATTGTTAAGTGAATAAGGACAATTATAGCCATTGCATGGAATTATGGGAATTTTGAGACTTAAGTGAATATTATATTAATAAATAAGTTAAAATGCATAAGTTGATACTTCGGTGACATTTGATGAGATGGCCTAGATATATTAATTAAAATAGTTAATTAAGAAAGAAAAAGAAGAGGAGAAAGAGACAATTTGGGTATATTATGTAATCTTACTATTTTATCTTGGTGTCCCATTTATGTTTCATCCTAAGAATCTAATTATTTAAGTATCATAATTTTAGCATGACTAAAAGTTTCTTAATATTAAGGTAATCAGTAGGCCTTAAAGATATTTTATTCATTTTATCTTCCTTTAGATTAGTTATTTAATTTAGTCTTATAAGTGAACTCTTGGTGGATTAAATATTGGCTATTGATCCTTATCTCCAATAATTGAAGATAATACACATTAATATCTAATTTTATTGGGCCTTTCATGGCATGGATATTAGGCTTTAATTCCTTAATAATCATATTTTGGCTTTAATGCCTCATATAATCAATTGGGCTTTAATAGCATATTAATGGGTCTGTGTGCTCTAAATGGTTGAGTCTTGATTCCTCTATAGATGAAGTGCATAGATAATATTAGAATGTAATAAATAATTGGTCTATGTTCATGGAAGTGATTAAGTGATATTTTATGGCATTTGTTCTTATTTGACTTAAATCTTTGATAAAACATTAATTACTTAAAGTGAAAGATTTTGATTTGGGACTTCTACCATATAGAATAGCTATCCGAGTTAGGTTTGGTATTCACTTAATATCATTTCGGTGTTTTCTATCCAGTGATCCTAGGTGCCTTACGAGATTTGAAGAGGCCCTCTTCTACTCTATAGGTGTCTCGATATATTTTTGCTCTATAGGGGATATACATACTTAAATGATTAGGTGGTATAGTTACATTTCTATGCGAGACAACTAGGGCTAGTACCATTTGAGTACTAGATTAGTTATTATTGTTCTTTGAGTCTCTATCCTATGTTAATATAATATATTGGTTGTGATCACAATAAGAAAATATAATAATCAATGAACTCTATTTATCCATATATTTGTATGACATTATTTTATACTTGATGGTTGAGTTTTATCGTGCTCAATTGACATCTATATATAAGCATGTTACACGTTATGTGCCCTAGATTATGGATATCTCTTTTGGACTCATCATCTCTTTTATCCTCCTTATCTCTTTTTATGTATTCTATTATCTAACGTATGTACTCTGTTATTATGTTTAAATTATTAAATTATTTTACTATTTATATCTATTTTTCATAAATTTTGACTTATTTGTTTTCATGTTTTAGCCCTACACTTAATATGACAAAGGTATTGAATAGACTCTACCTAAGTGTGGCAGTAACAATTTTTGGGGTTTTACAATTTTTATATTATTTTTATACCTTTAGATCTTTACAAAAGGATTTTATTAAATGAGTTTAAGATAAAATTATTCATAATTATTGTTTAAGGTATTTTATACTCTCTTATGTATATTTATATTTATAAAAAAATGCCTTTGCCAACATTTTTTTCCAGATAAATTCTATTAAAACTTTGTTTTAATAATGGTTCCTTCTCATAACCATTATTAAAAATACTTAAAATATATATTATATTAGGATTTTAATAATGGTTTAGGAAAGAACCATTATTAAAATATATATATTTTTTTTTATAAATTGTGCAATTTCGTTTTAATCCACATACATAGTTGTATGTTCAAATATTTATCAAATTTTTAATGTGTAAAATAATGCTTATTCATACATATATTCGTCCAAGAAATATTTTCATGCATATATTCCTCCAAGAAATATGGAAATTAGTACGCATACAACAAGTTCATAACTTTATACTCCAAAGTCAATGTTCATTGATCATAAATCATTGATAACTATATATCAACAACTAATAAACACTTGAATGCATCTATGTATGTACATCTCCTATTGCATAAAAGAATGTAAGACACATGAGACACAAATCAAAACATTCCTATAAGTAGATCCCTAATAATGAGTGAATGACCACACGAAATTAACCCATTCATCTCTAACTTTATCAATTTCATCATATACATATTTCTCCCCTTGTATTTATCAACAATTGAAAAGGTGAAAATTGTTATGATTCGATCATCAGGTTCATAATTAATATGCCATAAATTAATTAATGAAAAAATTATAGAATAAGAAACATACATGGCTTAGATTTTTGCTTATATATTTGTTCTTGAGTATGGGATCCATTGATCTACAAATATAGTATCCACAATTATTATCATTTTGTTGACCATATAAAATGAATTTAGTTAGCTTGTTGTTCTATCAGATATTAATTAGAATAGAAATAAAATGCAAAATACTTATTGCTCTGTATACCATCATAGGATCATACTCAAGATTCCTTAGGTCTAGCATACTATTTCTACCTCTACTCATATACATCATTCATAGTGCTCTAATAAATAAAATTGATACAGAATATATTATAACTTGTAATACCTCAAAAAATTAATGCATGAATTTATGCATGAATAAGCTAATGAAGTAAGAAGTATACTAATATGTCAATTAAATCTTTCCTTTTAGAACAAATGATGGGAAAAGGAACAAAATAATTTTAGAGGGAATCAAATACATATACATTATTTTGATTAGGAAGGATGGTGTAAAATACTCAATGTTCATTTTTGAGGTGAGGTATGAGGTAAAGCTTGTTGTTATGTCCTTCGCTTAAGATGCGATTAGCTAAATAGTTTATGTGTTTATACTCATTTATTGTAGTACAGTTAGATATCTTAATAAAATATTATTTTAAACTAATAAAATACCAATATGAATAAATAAAATATCTGTCATGAAATTAATAAACTTATATTAGCAAAAATTTATCATAGGCACATCCTCATCATACAAGTAGTAGCATTTTATTGATAAGAAATTAAATAAATTATGTAATATTTTTTTAGCAATATATTTTACCATAATGCATGCATATATTTATAGCATTTTTTAATATCAAAAGCATCAAATTATAGCCGTGCATGCATGTATTTATATAGGGAAAGACCCAATTTGTAACTAAAAAAGAACAAAACACTAAAGGCAACCATATATCATAAAAATAAGAACACATGTAATACTAACTAAATAACATACATGAATATATTTATATTGAAAGAAAAAAATATATTATACCTAGTTGAATTTGAAAATTATGTAAGGTGGATAAAATAAGAATAGGTTGGCATCGCATCAAGAAATGGATGGACACTATGGCAGTGGCAAGCAAGAAATGACAAAGTACAGATGAGTAGAAGAGAGGTATCACAAACCAAAAGTGGGCACAACCTTGGCTAAGAGGAAGAGATAGAAAATGATGATGATGATTGGAGAAGAAAAAAAGTGATGATTGATAGGCAAGAGTGAGATATGGAGGCCATAGATCAACGAAAGAGGGACAACATGTGACAAGAAAAATGAGGAGGATGAGTGAGAGCAAAAGTAGATCAAAATTTTCAAATAGATATAATAAGCAAAGAGTTAAAGAATGTTAACATTTTAATAACAATGATATTTAAAATGTGGTATTTATAACCGTTATTAAAACTTGGGCACAATTTTTTTTGTTAAAGGAGATTATATTTATAACCGTTATAAAAAGAAGAGCCACTTTTTTCCTTCATTTTATTAATAGTTTATGTATAAAACTGTTATTAAAATTTTCTCCACATTTCCATGCCCAAATTTTCATACTGTGATCAATGAGTTTAGATAAACTTTCATTTATGTGCTACTATTAATTGATGATTCCATAATAGTGAGAGGCAACTCCCAAACCACAATAATAACAACCCGTTTTAAATTCTTACACAATAGTTACTTCTATTTTAAATTACTCAAGGGGGGTATAATTAACATAGGGATATTGAGGTAAGCATAATTATATTGGTAACAAAATGTAACACAGTACCCTAACTCTAGAACCCAAGGATACTTAGGCACGCTTGGTCATACTGGCACATATAGGAAACACAATATCCTCCTACCTCGATTACCTAATATTTAAGTATTGATACTCCCTATAGGGTTTGTAAGTAACCTATAGATTAGATTAGGGCCTTACTAAGGAAATAATACATAGTAAAGAACTAAACCCAAATTAGGGCTACACCTCATCTCTAGGGTAGCTAATCTTAGAGAGCAACAATTCCAAAATTTATGGTCTACCACTTTAAGTATTAATGTTTTAAGAGGTGATCACGAATATTACATATTGCATAAATTTTCCATTTCCATACTTAACCAATTTCCTTTATTTCTAATTGTAAACATAAAATCTAAGGTCATCAATCTATGTTAAAGCCAAATTCAACACTAAAGTCAACCTATCAAGGTCTAAGGCTATGCTATGTTCAATTATTCACATTAAGCGCATTGTCAAAAATGATCAAAATTTCCTCACAATCATAATTTCACCATTATTATCTAATTTCATATAAAAAATTATTGTTATGAGAATTTGCCATCAAAAGGATAAAAAAAATTATAATATTCTAGTACATGGATAAATTTAAGACTTAGCGATTTACTATATTTTCTACTTTATATGCATTTAGTAACTTACGTATACAAACCCCGACCATGTGTTCCTAATGTGTTATATATTCTATGAGACAAGTAAAAACATATTTATATCATAATATGGCATTAAATAGGGAAATTTATATCATGGTATATGTGAGGGAGCTTTTCCAACCTTATATCATGTGAATAACAATTAGCTTAATCTCACCCAAATCATGCTCCCATAGATTCATGTTATTTATATCAACTCTAGATGCACATGCAATGATAACCATAAAACTCTTACCATAGCATAAATATATTATCTTCGTAAAAAAAATCTAGCAAAACCCAGTACTTGTATATGTTATCGTTTATCCATTTATACAAGCATTTCATAAAATTTACAAAACTATAAAAGTTTACCTTGATTCCGGATCTAAAAAATCTCTTATGCTTACACATAAACTCTACCATATTAGGAGTGATTAGATTTATCTAAATATAATCTACACAAAATTACACAATATTATCTTCTCCATGATACCTCAAGGATTACTTACGAAATTAATGCTAACAACACATATATTAGCATTAAATATAACACAACAATAACCCAAAATTAACTAAAATAACTCAAAAAAAGGTTGAAGAACAATTGGAGAAAAATAAAAATGGAGCAACAATTGATTCAATGTCACACAAAAAAAGGGCTAGGTGAAGGATTAGCAAGTGAAGATCATGGTCATGTATGGGTGGCGCATGGTCTTACATGCAACACATGAATAGTCCAAGAGAAATAGGAAGATACACATGTTGACTATATGTGAGGTACACAAGTGTGAAAGAAGAAAACAAGAAGAGAAGCAAATGGCTATGCAAGGGTCGTGTGTGAGTCATTTGGATCATGCACTTCAACCAAAAAAATGGTTACAAAATTTTGGGGTGTTACATCAATAAAAAAGCCAAACTTAACACTAAGTCAAATCTAGAAATCCATTATGGTCACCTTATGCCCAATTATTATCACTTTGGTGCATTAGGTAATAAATGATCAAAATATCTTTGACATCAAAAATATCACAATAGTTTCCATTGTAATGCTAACTTCATTATTAAATAACAATTTATTATGAAAAAGCTTAATTATGATAAATTAGAACACTTTAGTATATGGGTAAGTTATAAGATATAGCAAATAACTATTTGGCCTCTATACATGATTGGGCATATAAACCCTAACATTTGTGTGATTCCCCACTTCTAAAAAATATATTTTATAAAATAAAATAATGAGAAAATAGTTTATTTAAATATTTATTACATATTTTACATGAAATTGAAAGCCTAAAAATGTTTTTGGATTGTTTTGTCTTAGAATTATTATCCTTTCTCACAATTTTGATTATATATATGAGACCTTCCTAGCCACTTTTGGCTATCTAGCTTTTCTTGTATCATTATAGATTGACCATATTTTAATTTTTGAAATTTTTCTAATTCTTTTAGACATTGTCAAAAATAGAAAATGAAGGTTTTTAATGAAAAGCACCAAGTTTATCTCATTTTATTTGTATCGCGTTGTGCAACTTGAAATTATATTTTTAATATCTACAATTTACAAAAATTTGAGGATTAGTTTATTTCACTTTTTAAAGTTAAAATGAATCAAATATAGTTTACCTTTATTTTTATTATTTTCATATAAATTATCATTTTTCAAGTGAAATATGTTAATGAAACTTAGTTTCAGTACTTAGGTCTTATCCTTATATTTTATGATTTAATCGTAGCCCTCCATAAAACTCAAGATTTAATCTTATCCCTCTATTCTAGCGTATCACACCACCACCACACATCCACACCAAAAAATTATTGTAATTATTTGATTCATATAGCCTATCCTACTCATTCACCCTTATTATCCTCATAACCCATGTATATCTCCCCTTTCTCCATAAATTCCCCTTGCTTCCATGTGTTGTCCAATTATTATTGGCTCCCCTTTCCACAACCCATGTCCACAAAAAATAATCATGACACAACCAAATTCACCCCTAATTATCTTCCTTCTCTTCTCCAACATAAGCCTTCATTTTTATTTCATTTTCTCCAAGCCACCACATTCATCAAATTCATCCTCTATACCAAGTCATTATTTATAGGACTGTGCAATTAATCATTAATATTAGCTTTTCCTTTGTTACCACCACCAACCAAATCACCTAGTATGTCTTCCCTCCTCAAACATATGCACACTTTCGGCTTAGGTTTGACTTCAGCATGATATACCCACACATAATATTTCTGTATGAATTCACTCCGTAGTATATGGTACTCAATCTCATCTATAAATCACTAGTACATGTTATTTCACTTTGTGCATGGACAATTAATGCAGCCATCTTCCTTCCAAACACATGGAATTGCCTTTCTATTAAATATTTGAATCTTATTCCAATATTCATTTAATTGTTGATTCTTTAACAATGTCTAACTTTTATCGATGAACATTTTATCCATATGAAATCTTATATTATAATAGTTAATTATAAAATGTTTCTTATATTAGAAGAAATTGTTTATGTACATCAGATAAAAATTTTACAAAGTACCAACACTATTGACCTTAATTAATGATTAAAGAACAATCATTATACATCAAATAGATACTATAACTCAAAATAGAGTAACTCATTAAATTTTGTTCATCATCCATTTAGTCCACTCTTCTTGTAGAACAATATGCTCTCTCACTTCCAAAAGAGGGTGCATCTACATTATAGGAGTCACTAAGGTGATCAAGGTATGCAGTCACTAGAATCCTATATCAAGACCTCAACTCATCATCACTTTCAACTTCCTTGCTATCTAGTCATAGTCTCTTATAAATTGTCGACCATCAATGTCCTTAGGGTGTATAATATCATTGATAAAAAAAATCTATATATCTAGCTCTCACAACTAGCCATTGATGAATTTGTGGCAATATCAACAAAATATAGTATGACTTGAACATAAATGATCCTAAATATAAACCCCTCCCCACCATTTAATATGGCATATTATATAACCAACTCACATATTTTATGATATCCCCATTTAGAGGAATACTATAGTAGTACAAAAGGTACTTGTCTAGTAAACAATGCACAAACCCGATAAAAAGAAAAAAAATAGTTACTTTAAAATATTTATGTCATTACTACAACTATATAGAGTAATGGATTACTATATTAGTAATTTATTTGGGTATGATGCTTTTAGATAGAGTTAGGGTTTATAAGTATTCCACTTATTTAATAACAAATTGTTTAAGGCTAATAATATTTTATGATTTTAAATTTTTATTACCTTAATAATACATTACCGAAGGTCACAAATATTTTATTATCTTAGAGCATTATTATGATATAAGTCTACATATTGGTTAATATTATGTTATCTAAGACTACTAATAACTTATATTTATATCATTTTATTTAAGAATTTTTTTTAATAACAATAATATTATCTTATTTTCAAGTATTATTATCACTTATTTAATCCTCAATTATATCTTTCTTGGTTACATAAATTAGTAAATTTAAAATGTTTATATTATTATTACAACTATACCTAGTAATGGATTACAATATTAGTAATTTACATATGGTTCAGTTTCCAACATAGTGTGAACATTAAATTATAATTTTTATTTTTTAAAACTAAATAATATTAATAGTATATACCAATGTATTTTTTATTTTCAAATATTAATATTTTTCAAATTTCCATGAAGCGATTGAGGCCATCTTCAAACTGGATTCTACTATAGCTAAAGGTTCATTTTATTTTATTTTTTTCTTTTGTGGAGATAGTGGGAAGGTGTCATCCCATATTTGGATTACAAAGATAAGAAACACCTTTGTTTACTTAATATAATTGTATTTGTAATTTTACTAATAACAACCCTTAGGGATATTGATAAGTGTTTAATCCAAATATTTATATTATAATTTGAATTACGTTTTAAATATATATGTAAAAATATAAAAAGGCACCTAATTATAAATGGAAGGACCACTAGAAGATGAATCTTTCCATTAATAATTCATTCAATTTGATGGGGGTAAACTTTGACTATAAAAAATCCCACGTGCCTTGTCCACAACTTAAGCAATTAAGTATATGGGGTAATTAACAAATGCTTTTAAAGAAGAGAAGAAGAAGAAGAAGAATGTGGAAATGTATGATGATGGAATCTACTATATAATTAGTGCTACAAAAGATTTCTTGTATTATAAGATATAAGAAAGGGAGCTATTATGCATGAAAGTCAACTCTACAAGTGAAGAGGCCTAGTCAACTTTTTAAGGTAACATCATTGTTTTTATTAGGGTTCTTGTTAGTTATTTTCATGTATTAATCAACTTAATTTATTTGTAATAGTATTTGTTGATTCATTTATTATATAGTGTATAATTACATTGTTAATACTAGCTTATGTGCTAGTTATTCATGTATGTGTCATGTGGCTAAATTAGTGTGCTAGTTAGCAATGTAAAACCTCCTATATAAGGCATGGGTGTCGATAATATTTTACCATGTGGTTGAGTATATTGAAATTTAATACAAGTAATACAATTGGCTAATTCTCTTTTTATAATTGAATAATCCTACCTAAGAACACTTAGGGTAATCTTAAATAGGGTGACATTAAAAGGTTGAATTCTTGTTGAGTTCTTTATCAATTCTTGCTTGAATATCTTCACTCCTTCTCCAAAAATTAGCCATCAAACCTACCTATTTCTCCCTTCATACGATTCTTGAAGCTTATTAGAATATTTATTTCATTTTTATATCAAAGCTTAGGTTGGCTTTCCACCAAAGTTGAGTGTCATCCATTCCTTTCTTCTACTTCCACACTTATATTTCTCTTCTAGTGTTTCCCTATGCATGTCCATGTATACTAGCCTTTCAATACATCTCGAACCAAGACTCCCATACATCATCATACTATTCTTCAAATCTTCAAAGTTGAGTTTGAATATTTTCTAATCTTCAACCAAACCTTTGACTAGTGAATGTAAGTATTCGATTCTTATTTTATTCTTTTGATCTTACAACTATTATTCTTCACCTTCCATTAGCTATCTTCAAAGTTATTTAAATCTTCAAAGTTCTCAAGTGATTCATGATCTATTATGTGATAATCCTTCTTTTTTTTTTCCCTTAGTGATCTCCTCCTTTCTCCATTATTGGTTCAAATGACATTTTGAAAATTCAACACCAATGTTTTAGTCTTGATTGACTTGAATCAAGAAAGAACATCATCTATTTGTCTATTTCATTTAAGTGTCATTTTTATATTCAACTACTCTTTTCTTCCTTAGAATTTACTGACACTTAGAGAAGAAAATTGATTCAACTAATACACATTCTTTTTAATCGTTTTCTTTGCATTCTTCCTTCAAGAAAGATTCCAATATCTATCCACCAAGATTACATCTAGGTGTATTAAGAATTTTTGATTTCACACTCTAGAACTTACCTTTTATCACCATCATATTTTCAAGTTCAAGAAGCTTTCAATGTCCTTGCCACACCTCCAATAATCCATTAAGAAGTGACTTCAAAAAATAATCGAGTTGTGTCAAGCAAACAATTCGCAAAAACTACAACCATGGGTGAAGAGGTGTTAATGAAGACTACGTATCATGCTCTTTAAAAACTTGCAGCAAGGGTACATGCCACCGATGCACAACTGCGACAACTTCCTTCCATTCAAAGCTAACTTCAAAGGCTAGAATCAAGGGTAGTAGACCAAGAGGCTCTTCAACACATGTATAATGGAATATAGGCTACAAATGACAAAGTAGAAGGTATAGTGAGGAGGGAAATCCAAGCTCAAGGTTCACACATAAATATTTGAATGAAGTATGAAGAAAGAGCACAAGATAATGGATCTAATTACTTCATCCACAATTGAAGAGGTGATGAAAATTATCCACCAAGGTATAACCAATTTGAAGATAAAGGTATAAATCTCGACCTTATAGATTTCTATGGTGAATTAGATGTTGCATGATTTTTTGAATGGTTTTATCAAATCAAAGCAATATTTAAGTTTAGTAAGTATGATGATGAGCATAAGTGTAAATTAGAAACTCTCAACTTTAGAAAGTTTTCAAGGGTTTGGTATAATAATATTAAGAGAAATTGTGATAGGCAAGACAAAAGTAAAATCAAGTCTTGGAAAATATTAAAGAAACACCTAAAAAACATTATACCTAAGGAGTATGATCAAGAGATGCATATCAAATTAACTACTATTAGTTAAGGACTTCTTAATGTAGAAAAATACACTAGAAAATTTGAAAGACTATCACTCTTATGTCATATGCAAGAAAGAAAAGATAAAAAGTGTGCTAGATACTTAAGTGGACTTAATATTGTAATTAGGGATAAAGTTGAAATGTTTGCCTATGATTATCTTGATGATATCACTAAGTTGGAATTAAAATGTGAAAGAGAAATTATGTCCACCAAATCCTGTAATAAGACTAGTGCTTTAACTTATACATTCAACAAATTTAAATCTAATTCATCTACATCAAAACTTGCAGAGGATGGTGAGGAGTAGGACAGTAGTTGCAAGGTGAGGGTTGTGATGGTTGTATATATGTGTGTTGTGTGAGAAGTAAAATGGCAAGGGGAGTTTGAAGGTTGGGTAGGGTTAAAGGAGAAAAGGGAGAGGAAGAAAAAGAATAAAGTAAGTAAGGTGATGTGTGATTGATGTCTGCAAGAGGTGATGGGTGATGGAGCAAATGAGGAGGGTGCAAGTTACAAGTGCAAGGTGCAACAATTTCAATTGTTGCTACTTAAGATTAACAAAAGGAGGATAAGAAAGAAATAAAATAAAAGGAAAGGAGAAGGGTTAGGAATTATTTTAGATGATTTTTGATTAGCGATAAGTAGTTAGGATTAGTGTAAATTTTAGCTGATTTTTATTTTGGTTTGGGAATTACGGTTTATCCGAGTTAAAATTTCAATTTTACTTATAGTTTTGGAATTATGAAATTTGGTTAAGGCTAAAATAAGATTTCTTGAGATTATAATTAAATTAGGGAATTAACGTTGCAAGATTAGGCTAAGAAATTTTTTGGGGTATTATATAGGGTGACATTTAAATGTTGAATTCTTATTGAGTTATTTGTCAATTCTTACTTTAATATCTTCATTGTCTCCAAAACATAGCCGTTGATCCTACCTATTTCTCCCTTCATATGAATCTTCAACCCCATTAGGAGATTTTTGTCAATAAGGCCAGCAAAAGATAATATGACTTGAACTTAAATGTTCCCAAATATAAACCCCTTTGCACAATGTAATGTAGCACATTACATACCCAACTCACATATTTTCTAATACCCCCATCAAGAGATATATTATACTAGTATAAAGAGCACTCATCTAGTAAATAGTGCATTAACCCTATAAAAAGAAAAATGCAGTTACTTTAAAATACTTATATCATTATTACAACAATAAATATTATTGGGTTACCATATTAGTAGTTTATTTTTTATGCATCTTGATAGACATAGGATTTAGATGTATTCCACATATTTAATATTGAATTATTTAAGGCTAATAATCTTTTATGTTTTTAATTTTTTTATTACCATAAAAATACTTTATTTAAAGTCACAAATAGTTTATTAGCTCAAATTATTGTTATGTTATAACTCTATATATTCATTAATAATATTTTATACAAGGCTAATCATAATTTATAATCATATCATTTTATTTAATAATTTATTTAACAAAAAAATATTATTGTATTTTTAAGTATTATTATTTGATAATTCCCCTTATTTAATACGCAATTATGTCTTTTTGGTTACATAAATTAGTTATTTTAAGATATTTATGTTATTATTACAACTATATATAGTAATGGATTACCATATTAGTAATTTACATGTGGTCCAGTTGCCTACATAGGGTGAATATTAAATTATAATTTCTTTGTTTTTTCAAAGTAAATAATATTAATAGTAGATAACAATATCTCTTTTAATTTCTAATATTACTGTTTTTATGTTCATTCATTCTTACAAGATTTTGGAAATTCTATGAAATGATTGAGGCCATCTTTAAAATGGGTTCTACTGTAGCTAAAGGTTCATTTCATTTTATTTTTATTTTTTAGAAATAGTGGAAAATTGATGTTCCATATTTGGATTTTTTTTATACTTGTGAAAGCAATAAAAAGAAAATACAATGATTGAAAAGAAATCATAATCGGAAGAAACGGTTCAAAAGAAAGCCTCCACGACGTGAACTACCTCATTGGGTTTTGTATGAAAAATCCTCTCACCTATTCTTGATCTAAAAGTTGATCCTCATTTTGATAAGCATAACCATCCACCTAATACATACTCTATGACTTTCACCTCCAAGCCAAGCAACCTTGTTATCCACTGTAGACATCAGCATTACCCACGGGTAACCAAAACACTCACAAATCTCATACCAGATATTTTCCATCACTATGCAATGATGGAACATTTGATTAAAAAACTCTTTCTCAATCTTGCAAACATAATAACTAGATTACCTTATATCAATGAGCTAGATTTTAGCTAATCCATCTATTATGTTAAGTCTCTATTGAATGATGAACTAGATAAAAAGTTCAATCCTCGGTGGTGCTATACCGATCCAAACTCTATTGTAATCGTTACTCCTGCTTCCGTCCTCATGAAGAATTGATACAAGGTCTCATAAAAGGACCTAACTGAGAAGATCCCCTTATCATATAGGCCAAACTAATTGTATCCTTCTTATTCTTGCTCCACAATAATTGCGACCTCTACTGAACATCGTCATAGAAGCCTATATCCACTATTCTTTCCTTTTGCTGACCTGATACTAGGAACAATCTCAAAAATAAACTATTTAGAATACCCAATACCATCTACTTATCATGCCAGAACCTGACTACTATATAGAACAATCCTTATACTTGAGTTAAAGATGGAATTATTCCTTCAAAGATTTACAATGTCCACCCATAGAGTCCACCCTTTTATTTTTTTTGATATCTCTAAGCTTCCAAAATAGTCACCAAAATAAATAAAAGATATAACTCATTTCCATGAAAGCCTCTATATGGAATAAAACCTTCACCGCCATTTCAACAAAAGTGCATTGTTCCTCATAACTAGGTCCCTGACCCCTAATCCACCCAGACTTTTAGGATACTGGATCACACTCCAACTAAACAATGGTAACTTCTTCCTCTCCCCCACTACAACACCAAAAGAAATTCCTTTTTTCATTTATAGTCTCCTTAATCACCCCTTTTGGTATTCTAAAAAGCCTCATGTAGTACATTAGTAGGATTTTCTAAACACTTTTTAGTAGCATCATTCACCCTACTCTAGAAAGGATATTTGCCTTCCATCCAGCCATTCCCTACTTAATCTTATCAACAACTAGTTTCCATACCTATTTATTAATTATGTTAGCCCCCAGTGAGAGGCTAAGGCACTTGATGGGTAGAAAGCTGATCTTATAGTTCATAATATCTACAGCCTCCTTTTTAAACAGTGAATCCACCCCTAAGACAGATAAGCTCAAACTTTGTGAAATTAATGCTCAGCCCTAACAATAGATAAAAACAATCCAACAGCCTTTTCCAATTCCTGATATTATCATGTGACGCTCCATAGAGAATCATAGCATCGTCCACAAAGTGCAGATGGGTCAAGTCACACTTATCTCTCTCCACTCTCAATCCCTAGATCAAGATTTTATCAAGGCCTTTTCTAATAAGTTGATTGATTGCCTCTACTTCCACCATGAAAATAAAAAGGGAAATAGGGTCCCCTTGCTTGATACCCCTTCTCATCTTCAGGGGAGTGGAAGGTAACCCATTAACTAAAATAGAGATACTAACAATTGAGATGCACTCCTTTATCGATCCTCTCCAGACGTTCCCAAATCCTACTATGCTTAAAATTATATGCACAAATGCAACATCCCCAAATTTCATTCTTGAAAATTTTCATTTAAAAGAATAATGTGGAAGCTAAAATAGAATTTGGGGGATGTTACCACCACATCTAACATAATATAAAGATCTACTATCTCTATCATGCAATATGTTAGGCTAAAACTCGTCCAACAAAATTCAACCAACACATATGCCTTAAGGATAAACTCCTATAATAAAATATCCACAAGGAGATGCCAAGTGCACTAAATAAAATCATTGCTGAATAAATCAACAAAAACCTATGAAATAATCCTATATTTCAAAAGCTCATCCAAGTAATGGAAAATTGAAATTCAATTATAACACTCTTGAAATTTTAATACAACACTTGAAAACTTTTAGAAATAATTACAGTTAAATAAAGATAAATCTTGATGAATCAAACTTTAGATTGCTTACTCTCTTAAGCCAAAGACTTCAACCAAAAAATAATATCCGACCTCAAACCTACATAAGAGGTTGGCTCCCCACCATCAGTGGATCATCACAAGACCCATTAAACTAAGGAAGTATTAGTATGGGTTCAGTGCTGAGTTAATTATGAATACCTAACTCATTGAAGGAAACGTGATACACATAAGATACATTAATCTTTATCTTACAATACTCATGCTTAATTATACACATGATATATATAACATTCCACTCATACTATAACACATGCTCGATTATACATGTAATACATACACCATTCTAATCATATAATAATTTATGCTCGATTATACATGTGATACATACACCATTCTACTCATATAATAACTCATGGTTGATTTTACATGTGATACATACAATAAAACAAAGGGTTAGAGATGCATACTTATGAATATATGACTAGACATGACAATATATGGGCTACAACGTACAAGAAAATCATGACCACATGTTAAGTAAAACACTACCCTAAAAGATAGCATTATACACATAAGGCCCACATGCGATTTCAATAATAGATCATGTGATAATTGAATAAGGACATATGTCATATGGCAACACTATTATAAGAGAGACAACCAAGAGACATACATATGAAACATAAATATAAAGCCCATGAGTGAGCGAGAATAATTCATTATTATATTTCTTTATCTTGATCACAAAAATTTAATTATATTATCTTGAGGATAGAGACTCAAAAAGATCGTAACAACTAATCTAGTACTCAACTAGTACTAGCCTTAGTTTACCCACCCAGAAATGTAACTAGACTACCAATAAATAGGACACCTAATCACTTAAATATACATACTCCCTATAGGGCCTAAATATATTGAGACACCTATACAGTAGAAGAGGGTCTCTCTAGACCTCGTAAGGCACAAGGAATCACATAATAGAAAAACACCGGAATGATACCAAGTGAATACCAAACCTAACTCGGATAGCTATCCCAAGTGATATAAGTCCCAACTCAAGATCTTTCACTTTAAGTGATTAATATTTTATTTGAGGATTTAATAAATTATAAATCAAGCTCATATAATAGCACTTAGCTCACTTCCATCAATACAATGAATTTCCATTATTTTATCAATTTTAAGTGGCATTAAAGCTGATAAATTTCAAGTGGTAGTAAAGCCAAGCCAGTCCATGTAGAATTAAAGTCGAACTAACCCAAGTGGCATTATAGCCGATTAATTACAGGGGTATTAAAGCCGAACCAATTCAAGTGGAATTAAAGTTGATCAATTTTAAGAGCATTAAACCCAAACTAGTTAATGTGGCACTAAGGCAAAATAATTTCAAGTGGTGTTAGAGCCGAATAAATCCATGGCATAAAATACATCATAAGATATCATACAATTTCAATCCATACTCACACACATACAATATTCAAGGGTCATATTAACACACATTTGTCTTGATGCTATAAAATTATACATACATATAATCACCACACAAGAACACAACATATGCTTGACATAATTAAGTAATCAATAAACATACTCATCACCTTCTACTTGAAACGAACATACATCCAGATTCTGCCGTAGGTAAAGGTGAGGAGTTACTGACCTAGATCCGAAACTAGCTAAGAAAATTGAGAAAGAGAGAGAGCTATTGAGAGCTCAACAATCCACAAGAAAGTTTGTTTAGATTGCTGATAGAAATCGAGAACTAGGTTAGAAATTATCTTATCAATCAATAATTTAATTATTATAATTAAATCAACACAAAGGGACAAAATTCATATTTCTTGGCAAATGTATCCAAAACCTAGGACTCGTAAGTGTAGCTCTATGAAGATTTAATATTAAATATAAATCAAACTAATGAGGGAATTTTAAATGAATTTAGAAAGCTCAGGAAAGGATAATAGAAGATAAGTTATTTTATTGAAAATAATTTACTAGTTAGGTTTTACATCCCAAAAGACAAACCAACCATTTGTAGATAACTAATTCCAACCCGATAATATAAAAACATAATTTAAATGATTTAAAATCAAAGATGGAAATTGATTAGGTAAAAGACACATAGCGTAATCAATTTTAAAACACCATATCCGACAATTAGGATTTTTAATGCCCAAACTACGAACCGACTAATTAACTTTTATTATCTCAAATTGATAGATTAAGAGTACAATTAAACAAATTTTAAATAAATTTAGATAATCAATTTTAATGAAATAATATTTTGAGTAGTAAATTCAAGAGTATCAGTTTCCGAAATTAAGGTTTCAAAGCCCAAGACACAAATCAGATAATTCAAATCAATTAATTCTAATTGAAGGTATTAGAATGCAATTGTGATCATTTCAACTATTTCTATAAATTTAATTTTAGAAAAAACAACTATACAAATTACCGATTTCATAATTTCATTGGGAATCTAAGGTTTTAGGTCCAAAATGCAATTTAGTTGAATTTTATTAAATTTATTAAATTGAATGTTTAGAAATGTAATTAGATATATTTTATAAAATATTATATAATCAATTTATCAAATCAATAAAAAAATACCCAATTTAGCATAATTGAAGTTTTTGAGTCCGAAACGCATATCTGATAAATTCTTTCTAAAATATATAAATTGATGGTTCAGAATTGTAATTAAATGTATTATAATGTAAATTATATAATCAATTGAATAAAATAACATAATTACCCAATTCAATTTAGACCCGCAAGAGTTTTGACCTAAAAATCTATTTCAATCAATTTCACACAATTTTTCCAAATGAACACTTCCCATATAAAATTTAATACATTTCGAATGATGTTGTAAAATTAATTGAGTGAAATAACTCAATTATGCAATCCAATTTCATCACATACAGATTTTGACCTAGAAATTCAGTTCCGATTAATTATGCCCAAAAATATCAAAGCAATGGTTCCGACATGAAATTACATATATTATAAAATATAATCTAAAATTATTTTACCCATAATAGCATAATTAGGAAAATTTGAAAAATTCGGGCATAACCCAGCTAAAATTTCAATTTTCCAGAATTCCAACATAAACCATACAATTAACCTATTTAAATCAATTTTACAACACATATATACATAATCAAGAAATCAATTTAGCTTATCATAACCTAATTCATACTCAATTAATCAAAACAAGGGTTAGGGTTTTTAGAATTTTATACCGAACATAATTAGCAAATTGGGACAAGTGAAGGCTGGAGAAGATTCGTCGAAGGTTGAAGACCACTCGCTGGTGACCAACTAGACTCGTGGTGGCCGACTAGTTGTGGCACAACCTTCTCTCGCTATTGTTGGTGCGCACGGCTTTCTTGCTACCTCTGTTGTAGTTGTTTCATGATGCTAGCAGCATCGGTGGTGTATGGCTGGAGTGGCTTTGTCGATGGTGGCCGACAGTCAATTAGTTTGCAGTTGAAAACGGAGGAGCTAGAAGAAGGAGGTGAAGGTGGGGTTTTGGGTGCTGAGAGCAGTGAACTTGACAAGAACGAGAAAAATAAGAGAAGGGAGTGAAGAAGAGAAAAAAGGAAAAAAGAAGAGGAAGATAGGGGTCGATCGGGATTTGGATTTTTTTTTTAAATACAAATATACAAAGAGATACTAACATCTAAACATATTGTTGGAAGATTTTATCTAAAATTTATTTAACAAAAAAAAACCATTTTGTAAGGATCTAAAAGCTTAAAATTGATATAAGAGGTATATAAAGAATTTCGGAAGAATTTACTAATGAATGTAAATATTTATATTATATACAAAAGCATATTATACCACATCAAAAAATTATTTAAGAGCACATAAGAAATATTTAAATTAAATTCTAATAAATCGAGACTAATTTATATAGTTTTTGAATCTGGTCTTCTAGAAACTAAAAAGGCTAAAATAGAAAAAAATTAATTTCAAAAAGAAATTCATAAATAAGCTTAAAAAATCTTTCTAATTTAAAACTTTCTAAAGATCTTCACGACCTTGAACATGAATAAATTCAAAGTCTAAAATATTTTCTAATGATAAAATCACTAAAATAACTTTGACTATTTTAAATAGAAATTTATAATTTTAATAATATATTTTATTAATGAAATGTAAATTTAAATTAAATTCCTATTCATATAACGAAGTTATAATTGAAAATAAATCTAAAATATTAAAAATCAAAATATGACAAAGAACGAAAACACATATTTTTAACCAAAAATTAAAATTATATGAATATAATAAAATCATAATCATGAATGAATTTATCTAGAATTATCCACAGCGACAACAATTAATTAAATTTGAAATCATTGGTAAATCCATAAAAAGAATTGAAATTAGAATAATTAAATATTTACGTCAAATTAAGATAATGAAATAATTAAGCTTAATAAAATTAAATTTAAGGATATAGGGTATTATAATAAAGTCCAATCTGATGATGTGATACACCTTTTGAAAATCCAGCTTGATCATGACGCCTATCGATCCTTTCATCTTCTTAATCAAATAAACTATTTCATTGGTGACTAGAGCCCCATCCATAATGCTTGTACCCTCAATAAAAGCTTATTGATAATCACTATTCAAGCAATCAAGTACTTGTTTTAATCTATTTGCCAATATTTTCAAGATAACCTTATAGATACAACCTATCAACTGATATATTTGAACTAACTTCCACCTCCTCCACTTTGGAGATCAAGGTAATCAAAGTGGTATTAAGCACATACGACAACCAACTAGAGTGGAAAAATTCTAGGACAAAATTGGTGAACTCCTCCCCTATGACTCCCCACATCTTTCGTATGAAATACATATGATATTCATCGTACCCAAGAGCTTTTAGAGGATCACAATCCCAAACCACCTTTTGAACTTCCTCACTTTGAGGTATCCTTTCAAGAGCCCTACTTTGCTCTATGTGTTTGTGGAAGCCATCAACTGATATACCAATGTCAGGAAGATATGGCTGCTTATAGAGACATTTAGAATAAGCTATATTTAACTACTTTATCCCTATCTGATCTCATATTACGTTATCTTTCTCCACAAGCCTACTGATAACAACTATCTTCTTTCTCATGGTGGAAACAGTATGGAAGAATCTTATGTTCCTATCTCTTTCTTTGAAACCTATTAATCTAGAGATCTGGAGCCAATAAGCTTCTTTCCTATTATGCCACTTCATAAGTACTTGTTCAAAGCTACTCTTCTAGCTAACAGAACTTCGTCAAAATTCTCATTGTCACCTGGGATATCCACCTTCTCTTGTTCTTGCTCAAAGGTCTTGATCTTCGATCCAACATCTCCAAAAATTTTGTTGTTCCACTCTCTAAGCAAGCTCTTAAGATACTTTAATTTATCTGACACGAGGTCTCCTCTAGCTTGGACCAACACTAGGCCATAAAACCATGAAACTGTAGATGAGAAAACCACGTCTCCCAAGATCGATCTAAAAGGCTTCAGGCCACCTCCAAACTTCTTGTCACAAAGATGAATAAGAGCATGATCAAGCAGAGATCTTCCAAGCCCTAAGCAAGAAAGGGTCGGGCATACAAAAAACCAAGCTTGATCAATCAAAAAATTATTAAAAAAACTAGTCGAACTGGCTTTTTGCCAAGTGTACTTCACATCAGTGGTGGGAAAATCAATGAGCCCCATCCTATCAATCCATTCATTGAAGGATCTATTACTGCTATTATCTAACCATCCCCTTTATTTTTTGCTAGGTCGCTTTACCTTATTAAATTCTCCCATAAAATGCAACGGGCCACATCACTATCTTCATGTTTATTTATTTGTATGTTTATTTATATTTCTAGGAAGTGACTAAGCCATCTTTAAAGTGGGTTATTCTAGAGCTAAATGTTTATTTTTTTTTCCTTTGGTTGAAATAGTGGAAAAGTAACATTCCATATTTGGATTATGATAATTAGAAAGACCTTTGTTTATTTAATATAGTTTTATTTAGAAGTTTACTAATAACAACCCTTGGGGATATTGATAAACATTTAATCCAAACGTTTCTATAATCATTTGAGTTACCTTTTAAATTTTTATGTCACAAGATTTAAAAAAAAAGACACTTAATTGTAAATGGAAGGAGCACTAGAAGATGAAGCTTTCCATTAACAATTCATTCAATTTTAAAAATAAAAAATCTCATGTGCCAATAAAAAATAAAAATAATAATAATCCCATGTGCGTCGTCCATAGCTTAAGCACTTAAGAATATGGGTAAGTAAAACCTGTTTTAAAGAAAAAAGAATGTGGAAATACCTGATGATGGCATCTGTTGTATAATCAGTGCCCCCTTCCTTACACTGGACCAAAAACGAATAATATTATAATCGTAATTATAATAAGGTTCTCGGTTCATCATTATAAATCTATAATCTGCATACTCCGTACTTGTTATAGGACCTAGAGAGCACCGACGGTTGAATTTTCTTTCATCCAAGTTGCATTTTCTTTATTCAATATTATTGACTCAAGAAGTCTTAATTCAGTACTAATTAAATTCGGAGCTTTGAATTAACAATTGTTCAAATCCATAAACAAATATAAGTATAATTTCCACTCTTCAAACGTTAAAGTGTATGCAATTAAACATCATTCCTAACTACCGTTGTTAGCAAAACACCGTAATCAACAATGGCACAACCACTACCCAAAAAAAGCAGTTTTAATAACGGTTATTTTATACTTTTAATAACGGTTTTTAACCGTTAACAAAAATATAAAAAAACCTACCAATATGAGCTTAAACTGTATGTTTAATAACAGTTTTTTAGAAAAACCGTTGTTAAAAGAGAGGGTTTTAATAACGGTTATACAAAAACCATTGTTAAAACATCATCCAATTACACTTTTTGACATTATTTAGGCATTTGTTAAATCCTAATACTTTCTGACATCCAAATATGAGATTAAATGTACATTTTTAATAACGGTTCTGATGAAAACCGTTATTAAAACCTAGGTTTTAATAACGGTTCTTGTGAAAACCGTTATTAAAAACTCTAGTTTTAATAACGGTTTTAGAAGAACAGTTATTAAAACCTATGTTTAATAGCGGTTTTCAACAGAATCGTTATTAAAACAAGGTTTTAATAATGGTTTTCATAAGAACTGTTATGAAAACTCCAGTTTTTTTTTTAAGTTTTTGTAGTTTTATTCCTGCCCACATACACAGTTGTATGTTCAAATAATTACCAAATCTACATTGTAAAATAACATCAATTGATAACAAATATGCAATCACACCATAATTTCAATCAATCCCTTGTTAATGTGCATGTCTTAATACACTAGACATATATACTCAAGAATCAAAATTAGTAGGCATACCGCAACTTGGTAGCTCTACACCCCAAAGTAAAACGTTCATAAATCTAGCTTAGAAGACTTAAAGACATAGACAATATACAAACCTGAACATGCATGTAGAATATATAGATATCTACCTAATACCGAATGAATGAGTGCACATACTTGGCCCATTGCTCTCTCACTTCATCAATTTCTTCAACATTGTATTGCTGGCCTTGTGCATAATCATTGTTGAAAAACTTAAAATTACAAGTTTTGATTAATATATAGTTAGCACTTACGTCAAGTACCAAACATATATGTCATGATTCATTAATGGAAAAATATCGAAAAGAAAACATACATGGCTTGGATCTATGTTGATCGATCTATTTTGGACTATCAGATCCATTACTCTACATACATAGTATCCACAATCATTGTCATTTTCTTGTTGTGGACACTGTCAAATGAATTCAGTTGGCTCTCTAACTATTAGATATTAATTTTACTTAAAATAAAATACGAAATAGTTACCTTCCTACTTACTATGACAGGCTCATATTGAACATTCTTTAGGTCTGGGACACCATTCCCACCTCTCCTTTGATACGCTATCCGTAGTGCCTTAATAAATAGAGTTGGATACACAATATTGTAAGTACGCATATATACCTCAAATAATGAAAGCTAGGCGAATATATGTATAAATAAGCTAATGAAGTAAGAAGTGAAAAGTATACTAACATGTTGATAAATTCTTTCCCACCATGACGAGCGACTTCAAAAGGCACGTCATAGGTTTGAAGGGAATCAAACACATAGACTTTATTAAGATCAGGTCAGATGACGTACAAAACCTAATGTTCAGTTGCGAGGTGAGGAATGAGATAGAGCTTGTTGTGTCCCTCAAACAAAATGCGATCCGCTAAAGACTTTATGTGCCTACCCTCTCTTATTGTACTACCATCAGCTATGTAGTATGGACACACAAGTACAATAGATGACAGCATTCCCTCCATCGGAGCTCGAGTAACTACCAACCTATAGACGACAAAAACAATGCATATTTGTTAATAACTAATAACTCATATAAGAGGTCATAAAAATTCCCATTTTATAAGTTAAGAGTACTAAAATCTCAAAATGAAATAATACTTATGGTTGACATCCATTCTTGATTATAAATGTCGCTTATGTCAGCCGTTGATACCATGTAAGTAGCATCGTCCCTCCCAACATTCTTAGAACGATAATCAATGAAAATATAATTGTCCCTGAAGTAGTTTTGGGCATAAAAATATAATAAAGCTAATGCTGGTGGAGGTTGGCTTTGCTGATCTGAAGAAGGAATCTTTTGTGGGGCAAGTGATTTTTCAGATTTAGCTCTCTTTCCTTTAGCAGTGCCCTGTTTTGTGTTGCTCGTTCTACTAGTACCTCTCTTGGTTTTACTAGCAGAAGCAGTCTTCTTTTTTGATTCCTTATTTGATAATATTAAACAAAATATATATTGAGCATATAAATATATATATGAAAAAGGTATGAATAGTGTAACTACTAAACAAGGTCTAATAAAGATGTCAAATGTCAATACCTCTTCAGTAGTAAGACGTATTTGATCTGCAGGCCAAGCCACGAAGCTTCCATGAGCTTCTAGTACTGTGGTTGGTTGCCTCATCGCCCTCTTTATAACAAGGCAAGTGTGCACTGTCAATGATTAGAGTGTCAATACTCACCGGCCTTGTATTTAGGGCTAAATTGTACCCATGGATTGTTTGTGTTTCGGTACTATGACTAATGTGGACCCTTTCTTTCTCCAAAATTTTTGAAAGGTCATTCGCTAATAAGTCACATTTATGCAAACCCTAAACAAAAATATTACACATTATTAATAATTTATTACACCGAATACATTTAATAACAATTCATAGTTTGTAATGCTTACCTCGGGAAGAGTAAAAGACGTGCATCAGCTTCACAACTATCTCTGACGCTATTTACATTAGGTATGTGAAGTTGATCATGGTTTACTGAATCGGATGGCTTATACCCTTGAGATTTAATAAATGACAACTCTTGCTCCATTGTTGCCATCCGTTCAAATGCCACGTTCAATTTTTGGGTGAGGATGGTGACTTGCTCATTAGTGCTACGAGAACAATGAGATCGACCACATATGCTCGTTCTCATAACACCCAATCTAAGGCCCCTATGTCTTCCAGGGTGTTCTACAATTTCTGTAGCCTGGGGCACAATGCTATATTGGTCCACCTCCTCACCATCTGACGTTTCAAGTTTGTCTTGTAATGTATATAATATATGTAAATTTAACTTATAGGAATAAGTATAATATAATAGTTTTCTAAAAGAAAACTAAGTAAGGTTCTAGATATCTACAAACTTACAATTTTGTTGGCTGCAACATCAACATATTCATTAACATATCCATCTCTTATTGTTCTACCCTTCTTCCATAATGTACCAATATTGATGGACAAGGTACATGGGTCCAAGTCTTGGACTAGGAGCTACAAATAAAAAAAATATTCTTAATTAAGAATATTATTATAAAATTTGACATTCACATGTAAATAGATAATCACAAAATGCATACCAACTCCTCTTCAAGGCCCGTATAGCCTTTGCGAGCCATATTATGCCGGTATTTATTTTGCTTCGTAATCTCTTTATTTTGGGTACTTTTTTCCTATGTGACAAGCCAAAACATAATGACATGGTTATTTCAATATTAAGAATAATACTAGGATTGATACAAAAAGTTTCATTGTTATCTAACAAGTACCTTAAAATCCCCCGTAATACGATAAGCACTTAATTGGTTCCAACTTTCTTGATCGATGAAACCATATCATTTGGGTGGGTTCTATCATAGAGAACCATCCCTCTTTCTATACATATTTCTACAAGCTAAATATAACCTAAAGGTTCTTAGACACTCCCCACAATGTCTAAGAAGCCATTTCTTCCTACTCTCTAGGACATTGAACACTCTGTACAAAATAATACATGTAGATGTATACCGATGTTAATGTAATAAAATTAATAACATTTGACATACAAAAATGATTACATAAAATAGCATATTTACCATGATTTCCTGCCAAATATGATCCTTATGACCCTTTGGAACCTACTTCCAATTATTATAGGAGATAGGAACACGGTTACGGGTCACAGGTGAAATGTAAGTCAAGAACATATCTGCATAAGGGCTGATGGGAAGATTGTAAATATTCCATCCCAACTTGACTACTTCTCCTCTATTCCTCATGTCTGTGATAATTCTCATAATCGTAGGTCCTCTCTTTCCTTCTTCATCACTGTTGTCCCTATCAATGTTTTTGTTGGCCATATCTCTACAAAAAATAAATAAATAAATTATGTTAGAATGTTATGTATTGAGCATAACAATGTAACATTATATTATCGATACGAAGTATGCTTAGAAAGAATTAATCTCAAATGTATCATGCTATTCTATATATATATATATATATATATATATATATATATACGAATCATGTTAACACGTTTCCAAAAAGATATTAACATTAACCCTAACCCTAACCCTAATTAATCATAATAAATGATAAACCCTAACCCTAACCCTAACCCTAGCTAATTAACCATAATTTATTATAATAAAACCTAACCCTAAACCTCATAAAACCCTAATCCCTAAACCTAGCTAAATTTAATTAGAGCATAATATATAAATCATATTATTATTATTATTATCATCATCATCATACACAATTATTTCTCTCTATTTAATTATTAACTCTTATATATTCCTTATTCTCTATATCTATTTAATCCTCGTCAAATAGCAATGATTAACATATGCATATGTAAAATATATTTGCATTTCATTATATAACATTTCCTATATCTTATTGCTAGTCTCCTATACTTATTAATGAAAATGTGTGTGTGTGTGTGTGTGTATATATATAGTTTTTATGAGTGAAAATGTATATAATTCTACACTCACATTCATATTATATATATATGTAAAGGTCTCGGCCAACACATGCATTTGTTAATATATAACAATAACGCAACAAATTCAACAACGAACAACAAAATTTTCAGCCAACATATTCAACAACACATTTTCGAACGACAAACCACAATCTTTCAATAACAAACAAACGAAACCCTGTAGCAACATGCATGCATTTATATATATATACATATATAAGTAGATAAAAAGTTACGAGAGGAAGAACAAACACATACATAAAGTGAGCTAGCTACAAACAAGACGGCGAGAATGTTGAGAGAGACAAAGGCTTCAAACTTGACGGAGGACGAAGGTGCAAGTGCTGGCTAGCTAGCTTCGGAACAATGACAGCATGCACATACAGAGCCGAGAATGGAAGAGGCGTGGAGGAGAGTTGGTGGTGTGAGGGTTTCCTTTACTTGAGAGGAGCCGGAGTGGTGGTGCATGGTGTGGTGGTGCGAGGGTTTGCAAGGAGAAAGAGAGTAAGAGAACGAAGGTGCAGAGAGTCTGAAAACTTTGGCACGAAATAGAACTAAGTGAAGTAAAAGTTTGATTTTGGTGTATTAATAACGGCTCCTGGAAGAACTGTTATTAAAAATGGGTTTTAATAACGGTTCGTGATAGAACCGTTATTAAAACCTTCAGACTTTTGACAACGGTTCTAATATGAACCGTTATTAAAACCTCTTTTAATAACGATTTTATTTAAACCGTTATTAAAACATCCATGTAAATTTTAACGTTGCCCTTTCAATAACAGTTTTTAACTAGAACCGTTATCAAAACTCTCCGCCCATTAATTTTCACACATTTGACAACGGTTTTGGAACCACCGTTCTTATTGTCCTGTTATTATTTTTTGTTTTCGTAGTAGTGAAGAGAGGGGTAGCATTGCCTTCTTCACAACCTATCATCCTCCCGTGCTGATGGACTTATACTCGTGCCCAAATCCAGTAGAGTCGCATCGAGATGAGATCCACATAATTGACGGAGAGTCCTACAATTACAACGGTCAATTCATCCCACCCCAAGCTCTGAAGGTCATTCTCAGGCGCCCCAAACTGGCTTCGCTTGCCGATGAAGCCGATGTTGATCAGGTTGTGTCTAGGGCATGGTTTTCGTCTCCGAACGAACCGACGGCCTTGAAACGCTTCATATTGCGCTTCGCTATGAAGAAGACCCGCCGGAGGTGAAAGTCTTCAACTTCTCCGATGTTTACGACGCATTCAAAGGTGTTCCCATGGAAGGTAATGGATGCATTGCTGAGGATTATCTCATTTATGTCTCCACTATGGAGCCCAGTGACGAATGCCCGCAGCCCTGGACTGCGGTTTATAAGACCAACCTGAGGACGGGGAAAACCGAGCGCATCATCCCGAAAGGTGCTCTTTTTAATCCTCTAATCTCTTCTATTTTTTTTTTTTGTAAATATTTGTGTCCCTACTTGGTATTTTTGATACGATCAAATTCGATAATATTAAAACACTAGTGTAAACTACAATAGAAGCATTTTTAATACATTTTAAATATTGTTGCTTAATTTTCATATATTTCATGAAGATCATCGATAGAATTTTTGAAGCTCCTGCCCCGAGAAAATATCCCTTCTGCCAACTCGTGGGCAGTGAAGCACGAGGACGACACGTCCCCCCTCCCGGCAATATTTCCCATCCCGGAAACTTCGTGGAAACTTTTCCACATTAAAATTTTTAATTAAAATTATTTAATTAATATTTTTATTAAAAAAATATTCTTTAATCAATTTTTTTATTAAAAAATAATTATTAATAATTAAAATTAACTAATATATGAATTAATTTTATAAATTTTTATTTTTTTTCTCTTAATTTTCATAAATTTAATCTATTTTTTTAAAAAATATATATAATATATATATAAACTTTTAACGTTTCCTACCATCCCTATTTCCTATACTTTTAAGAAATGGCGTTTCCGCATTTTATTCCGTCCTCGTTTCCCCATCCCCGTGCAACCTTGCTCGTGGGGTACTACCTATTTTTAAATTTTAAGGAAGACCCCCAAATTATTGTTTCAAATAAGATTTGAGCCTGCCATATAGCCCGGTGGTATCCGCACCTGAGGCGAAATGCATAATTTCCTATAATATGCTTGTCTTATCTTTTGATAATTATAAACCGATCAGTAAAATTTGAATAATAAAAAATATATAATATTATCAATAATAGTTAAATAATTATTGTTATGATAATAATATTAATAGTAATAATAACAATTTAAAACAATTTCATTAAAAATAATGAAAAAATAGAGATGTTAAATGTAGATCACAAAAAATTAGATTAAATCAATTAAAATATACAAAATAATATACTTGGAAATGTAATAACTTATCTTATCAAATTTTTTTTACAGAATATGACTTTCACTCTATTATGGATTGATTTGATGGAAAAAATTCACAAAATGTTTGGCTATATTTAATGACTAATGTCTTAACTTACATGTAGATGTAGCAAAGATGACCAAACCTAACCCAAATAAGCCAAAAAATTAAACCCGATCTCATTCTAAAAGTTTAAAATCTGAATTAATTTGAAATTGACTCGAATTTAGCTAACCTAATAGTGATCAATATTCAAAATAAAACAAACTAAAATAACCCAAATTAAAAAGAAATCGACACAAACCCGAATTGAAACATAATATAGACCTAACTCCAAGTTACCCAACATAAACCCGACATATACTTGAACATAATTTTAAATTTAATCTATAAATGTAACATTTTATCTCATAAATTGATATATAAATACCAAATAAACTATCTTATTAATAAAATTTTATGTACACAAAAAAAATGAAATTCATATAACAACAAATGAAGCAAAACTAGCAAAAATGTATTCTTATCATTTTATTTTAATATCATATTAACATCAAGCATATTAGATAACAGAAATTTAAGAATTTGTTGTTGTTGTTGTTATGGTAACACCCCTATATTCAAAATATAAAATAATTATACAATAATATTGAAGCTGAATATAAATAAAGAAATTATCGTTACGTCTAGCAAAAATAAAGAACATTATTTTTCTTACATTTGATGCTAAGACTAAAACCTAAAATTGAAACCACAACAATATTCTACAACATTCTTAATATAATAGGACACCATAACAAAGTGAAATAACAACATTAAAAGTAGTTAACAACATATTGGTACATTAAATAACTATACTATATTTAAAACCCATTAAAATTGAAACACCATCAAAAGATAGAATTCTGGAAGCCAAACTACTATCTCAACTCATCTTGCAAGCATGCATCTGCCATCATGTATGGTCTCGATCTATCTACAGAAGACTATTAACGCATTATTTATATCACAAATCATTGTAAGTCCATTTAAAACAACGAGTTAGTTAGGAGAACACCTACGCAACTCATTATTTAGAAGGAAAATATCATAATTTATACAATTTCTATAATACACCAAATGCAACCACATATGATTCAAATGATAAGACAAATATTAGATCACCATTTATAAAATCCTCTTAAATTAGTAACCACATAAACACACAATCTAATTTTATTTATTTAGTAGGCAAAACTCAACTAGAAGAATCACCTAGAAAATAAGTCTGAAGGCATTTAGTAACAACCAAAACAAACGTCGGTTATCTAATCCTTAAGTATGCATACCCTCTAAGATTTCCAAAGATCCTAATAGAGTAGACATGGGACCTTAGTGGCTCTTGGCCAAATAAATAAACCAAGTGACTATTTATAACTAAAATCCAAGGAATGACTATTGCTAATCCTTAACTCTAAGAGAAAATTTCTAGAGGATCCTATCCCATTCTTATCATCCATTTTGAATTTTAGTGTCTTATTTAAAGTGATTATATAATACATCAAAAACACACAACCATATTTGTTCCTTTATTATCCACCTTTCTAAATCTGGATACATTCCATATTTAATACTTTCCAAAAATAGCAACTTCCATGAATAATATTTTTCATAATTAACACATCTCATAAATAATAGTTTTATAAATTAATTTGTTATTAAATAAGACTTTCCACAATACTATTTTCTAATTTTAATAACTTCCATGATGAGTTGACCACTTAGGTCAAAATTCAATCAACCATCATTGTAATTTCACACTAATTAGGAAAATAAATATCATATATTCATAATAGTTTCATATGACTCCATGTACCATAAATTTTATATGATCATTAAAAATATATAAAATCACATAAACAACCTATATCTATTTTGAATAAATTACCAAAAGAAATTTATAAACATACATATGAATATATATATATATATATATATATATATATATATATATATATATATATTGTTAGATAAAATAGTGAATTAGGTTGACGAAACACAAATGATTTTAACATAAGGGTTACCCCATATATAAAATTTAAAGCACCTTAAATTACATATTATAAAAATAGTATCACATATATCAAAATATATTTTTGAATATACCAATAAGTAGTTAGAAAAGTAATTAGACTATCTAAAGTATGATTCGATCATCGACGCTCATTAGTCAACAATTCCTAATGTCGATAATTATATATTATTATTGCGAGGCGAAATACATTAAATAAATTTATTATAATTATCTTAGGGTCAACGTATCAAAATCCTTAAGTTTAATAATATTTGACTCTACCACATAATATTTATATATGAGCACTTAATTCTAGAATAATTAATGGGCATAGAATTACACTAATAAGTAATTTGCTAAGTGATCATTTACCCAATTAATTACCTCTAATACCTAATATTTAGTCGTAAATATTGTTCGAAAACTAAAATCAATATGATAGCATGGTTGGAGGCTATTATTATATAAACTAATCAAATTAAAATTCTCAAAACTAAGTACATCGACTTTATTATTGCCTACTACTACTATGAGACATCATTAGTGTAATTCTCTCTCTCTCTCTCTCTCTCTCTCTATATATATATATATATATATATATCTTATTTTATAAAGTCATCTATTTGTCTTTATATAGTACATCTACTATCTGCTACTCCAACTAATAGCATACATTATAGTTAGATGAGTAGAAATTATGACTTATGGACTTAAGGCTATGAATTAAAGACTTTGGCATTGCTTAGGTATTATAAAAAGAAGAGTTGTGGTGCACAACACCATCTAATTCCCCTCATCCTTTTTTTATTCTTGTAAACATTATAAAGCTATTATTAGTTATATATACAAAAGATATTTGATCAACAACAAATCACATTCACTAATAAGGGATGACATCATACATTCTTATACAATAATTTTATATTAAAATAATAAAGAGGGACATCATGATATATGCATATAGACTTTAAAATATTAGTTAAATACCTATGGATATTGTATGATATTATTCTAAGTACGTCAATGCTAGCTCCTATATTTTATTTTTCTTGAGATATGTGACTATCATGCTGATTATGTAAATTTTGTAGGTTATTTATAATAGCTAAGTACACTCGAGGTTATGGTGCTTAGTAAAGGATAATTTCTAAACTTAATTGTTTACCAAAAGACTCTATTTGTTACTAAATATAATTTGAAATGGTTAAGGCTCTATTTCTTGTTAAATACAATTAATAATGTAAGCAATTTGATAACTACTTATTTAAAAGAAAATAAAATTACATGCTACTAATTACTTGTGTAATTAAATAGAGAAGTTTGTAAACCCTTATCCGCATATATTATTATTGTTGTTGTTGTTGTTGTTATTGTTGTTTACAGGTGTTAACTATTATAAACATAAAACTTATAAATTTAAATATAATTATAATATGCATCATTATAATAACAATAGTAAAATTTATATTTTTTTTATTTATATTAATAATAATGGTTATTATATTCCTAAAGAAGAAGATAATGATTATTATTCTTATTATTATTATTAACATGATAATAATAATTATTATAACAATCATTATTATATAATAATATTTATAATTATATTCATAATATCAATTATGATAATAATAATAATAATAATCATATTAATTTATTATCATTAGTATTATTATTACATATTTTATAATAGCAATTTGTTTCACCATTACATAAATTATGATAGAAATTAATAATTATGATAGCAAAATAATATTATTTTTTCATTATTACATATTTTATGATAATAATTTATCATATCATTACATAAATTATGATAAAAATTACTATAATAATCATAATAATAATAATAAATCAAAATTTTAATTTATTAATTATACAAAATTAATAAAAATAAATGTTAATATAAATTTTAAATTAAATTAAGTTGGTCCAAACCTGATACAACCATATTTTTATAGACTTTAATCCACTTAACATGAACTTGATCTGACTTGGAGTTTGTAGACCTCAATCCAACCCAAACTCCAAGAAACTTGATGGGTTAAACTTAGACTCAATATGATGTTCTCTTGACCTAACTCAATGCATACTGAGTTTGAATTACCATTACCTAAATTAGACCCAAACTTGAAAGACACTCAAACCCAACCCAATAGCATAGCAAACAAAATTTAATCTAACTTAAATTAATCTGAACCTAACTCGACCTATATAATATATTCATCACCTTTATTTACATACTATAAATTACTAAAAAAAAATCATCTTATAGCATGCTATAATAAGAAAGTGCATGGAACATTTAAAATATAATGATCATTCTTCTATCTATAATTAGAGGTTATTTACTCTCTAAGTATTTTTCTTTTATCTTTTATTTATTAATTGCCAATTATATTTTCTTCTTATTGATTTGTTAACAAATTCGCGTTATTTGATTTATATATTATGAATCGATTAAAAGAAATCAAAACTTTATAGTTAAAAGTTTTAAATAATAATTTAAAATGAAAAGAATAATAAACGAATAATAAATGCATAATGTAAAAACATAAATTTTTCAAAATTTCTAATATATAAAAAAACTCAAAAACTCAAAAGTGGATAAATAAAAAATACAAAAAAATATGTCTAAAGAGTTCAACACACCTAAATCCCCATAAGACGTCTAAAGATCCACCAAAGTATTGAAGGTGATAGGTAAGTATCCTTCAACAAATTATGTGTTAGTCTTAGATGGAGGAGAGCTTGCATACTATGATGATACCTATAATGAGAAGTGGTTGGTTGTGATGAAGGAAAATATTAGCTTTATTAAAAAGAAAAAAAAACACTTATAAACTTGTGGAGTGGCCAAGGGGGAGGAATGTATTGAAGAGCAAGTGAGTTTTCAAGATTAAGAGTGAAAAAGGAAAATCAAACTAAAAAACTATGTAAGTTTAATGATCAAGGGATTTGGCTAGAGATAAAGAGTGATTATGATGAGATTATTTCTTTGGTTGTGAGTATGACATTCACTTGTGTAGTTTTGGAACTAGTTGTCACTCTAGATTTAAAGGTATAGCAACTTGATGTAAAGATTACTTCCTATATAGAGACCTCAAAGAGCATGTATACATGGAACACTTGGTTGGATTTGGTTTTTATGATATGGTGGGCAAGCTAAAGAAGAGCTTGAATGGACTAAAGCAAGCGTTGAGGCTATGGTATATAAAGTTCGTGGCTTTCATGGCTTGATAGGAGTATAAGAACACATAAGAAAACCACTATGTATTTATGCAAAGGTTTAGGCCCATCAGCATTATCCCTCTACTTCTATATATACCCAATATGTTGATAGCGGTTGAGTTTTTAAAAATCAAAGACTTGGATCATAAAATTTAGATTTTAGGCATACACATCACATGTAACCCAGTTCAAGAGAAGTTGCAGTTATCTAAAGAGGATTTTATAAAGAAGATACTTAAGAGAGTTAACATAAACCAAGTGAAGTTAGGCAGGTTTCTCCTTTCTCCTATATTTGAGCTAAGCAAGGCATCACATTTTATGGATGAAGATAAAAGGATAAAGATGTTTTAGATCACATATATGGCATATATTGAAAGACTGATGTATATAATGGTGTGTGCAAAGTCTAACATTACATTTTTTTGTCTACATGGTCATTTGGTTCATGTCCAATCCTGAAAAAGATCATTAGAAGACAATGAAGTAGATAATAATTTATCTACTAGGGTCAAGTAAGTTTTGATCAGTTATAACAATTCTTGTTTACCTTTTATGAAGGAGTTGTGTCGTGGAAATCTTGATTGTAGAAGTATGTGGGCCTATCCATGACCGAGACACAGTACATTACCATTACCAAGCGTGCTAAAAGGACTCGTGTTGATCTGTGGGGCCAGCCAATTAATCCAAAAGCACTTCAAGGTAGCCTCCGCGTGGTCATATCGACTCGGGGTGTTACAAATGGTATTAGAGCTTTTGGTTTTAAACACTACTAGAAATGAGGCTTTTAACGACCAACAAATTTCGTCGTTAATGGCCAAATTTTGGTCGCTAAAGCTAATAACAACCAAAAATTTTGTTGGTCGTCAGTGGTCGTTATTGCTCCCTCGTTAAAGGCTTTAACGACCAACTGAAATTTTTTGGTCGCTAAAGCAATAACGACTACATATTATGTTGGTCGCTAATGCAATAGCAACGGTGTATAATTTTCGTCGCTAAAGGTAATAACGACGGAACAAAATGTTGGTCGCTGAAAGTAATAACGACAACTTATGACATTGGTTGCTAAAAGTAATAGCGACAACGTATGATGTTGGTCGTTAAAAATAATAACGACGAATAAAATACACTATCGTAAATAATATTAACGACCAATTTTTTGTATCGTAATTAAAAAAATATTACACCAATAACGACTAATTTTTCTGTCAATACTAAAATTCATTCATTATTTACGACATAATTTATTGGTCGCAAATGACATAATTACATATTCAATAATATATATAATCAACATTTCAATATTCATCTATAACCCTACACCTATATGGATATACATATATCCATTTCAATCTTTTGAAGACCTGTACATGTATGCATACATATATCCATTTTAATCTTCTCAAGACTTGTACCTGTATATATGTATATATATCCATTTTGATCTTTTCAAATCCTGTACCTGCATACATATATATTCATTCTAACAAATAGATATAATTTTCTATATATCTGTTTATAATTAAACATTCAACTAAATATTCATACAAATAATTTGTATCAAATGTCCGATACAATTTTCGGCTATGATCAAATATAAATATATTACAAAAGAGCTACAATATGTCGTTGCATTACAAAAATATCATGATTAGCAGCCGCTTAATAATTAATCATTCTATCCATCGGATACAATAAAATTCGTAAATTTATCAAAATAACTGGATCTGCAACAATAGAAATATAAAAATAATAATTAATATAAGTATCAAATAAACAATGACATATGATATCAAAATAAAAGAAAAACATTACGCCGAATAATAAACAATGACAGCAATTCATGAAATCAGATATATAAAATGAAATCTCCAAATACAAGGAAAATAATGAAAATGGAAATAAATATGATTCAATAACATCCGAACTTATTAAATGTGCTCTACTACGACAACCTAAATCATGCATTATCATTACCGTTATTCATTTTTCCTTAACTTCTCATTTTCTCTTTCTTTGTACCTTGGTCAAACTTTTATTGGACCAAATCCCACTGTATTTCAATTTTCATGCACATGGTGCCATATTGCCTATTTTTTGGCTAATTTTGATTATATATAGAACAAAACTAAAAACCCTTAAATACCAACAACCTATTATGTTCTGTGAATTGGTTGGGGCACAAGCAACAAAACTAAAGACCCTTAAATACCAACAACCTATTCTGTTCTATGAATTGGTTGGGGCACAAGCAACAAAACTAAAGACCTTTAAATAGCATCACATTTAGTTATTATTGTTATTAGAAATTAGAAAATCTGCATATTAACTTAGAAAAATATTACTATAATGTCCATCTTTCCAATTTTTTAGTTTTATTAATTTGGAAAGATACTTTCCAATTTTTAGAAAAATCAGATTTGGGGAATTGACTGATTAAGCTAATTCTTCCACTCCTACTACAATCGGCTCTCTCTCTGTATCTCTGCATCTCCTAGCCCCTCCCCCTTTCCCTATTCTTCTACTGTTTTGTTCTAACTTAGTCTCTATCCTCAACCATGGGGTGCGAGGGAACCCACAACAAGAAAGAACTTCCAGCAGCCCAAGAACCCAACTTTACAGGATATAGGAGCAGCCACGAAACCAGAAATCCTTGGTAATTAAGAAACGCCCATCCTGCAGTACCCCAGAAGATGATGAATAACAATGTCAGAATTAACAGAGGGTTGAAACAAAGATCACAGGATTAAGATACGCAAGCTTCTTTTATCCCCTAATATTTCATCCTTTCTTCTTGCACGTCACAATATGATTGTTTACATCATTGTCCTTTTTCCTCTGCTTGTAACCATAAGTGCTTACTATATTATATTCCAGTTCATCCACAATAAATTTGTATGAATACATTTAGTAGATTACTACAAGCCAATAGATAGTTAACAATATTGCATAATCCATAGAACTAGAATAATTTTGTGTCATTCTTAAATGATTCACTTACATTTAAATTCCAGTTTTTTTTAAAAAAATTTCAAAAACATGACAAAGGCCTAACAATAACAAATTATACACCACCAGCAAGTACAAACATCCATAAATCTAACATGAATAAATTCTTATGACATTTCCTCTCCAACTTCCCAAATTCCTTACTAGCAAAGATACTACAAAGTAGAATAAAAGAACAATTATCTATGTGAGAAGTTCGGTAAGCAAGATCGCTGACTAAGTTCACAACGACCGGCCAATTAACTTCGAATGATTTATATAGCTACAGACAAGATATGCAGAGTATCAAAAAAACACTCTTCTCCTGGTACATGTAGCTCAGACTTCCAAGATAAAAACATGTAAGACAGGATAATCTACAATTGCAGAAAGAACAACATAACAAGTAGATATATTTCAAACACCCCATGCACTTATTCTCAACATATCTCAAGTACAACAAAGATGCAGAATCAAACCTGATTGCTGTGTCCACATTTCTTCTTCCGGCAGTTAACAGCCCTAGGGTGGAGGCGGGCGTAACATCTAATAATTCCACGTTTACCAAATCAACATAGCAAACGGAAATAGAGTAATCATACACCAAGACTATTGCTATATAATTTATGAAGACAGCATAAAACCTAAAGGGAATGGATCATGCCAGGGAGAAAGTAGTATCAAATGAGATACAACCTTCGTATCTTTTGCATTAATTCGTGGGTGATAGTTTCTCATACAATCTTCGATCCAACCTTCCGTTTACTTTCATAAAACCACATCAAGACCTTTTTCCCATAATTAAAAATTTTGTTCTAATGATACATGAGGAAGAAAAATAAGGTAATGGAGGTGAAATTACTGCATAAAACATGAAGAGAGGTGTGATCATTCATCTAATTCAATGCCCCATGCAAGGCTAAGTGTAGTAGATCCAAAATTTTACAATAATAAAACCTTTAATAAATAAGATAATGATAGGGTAGTGATGAATATAATTGTATATAATGAAGAGAAAGAACATAGATAAATGAGCAAGTAGTTAAGGAAATTAAAATTCAACAAGCCTAGGCTATCATCACTATCCCAATCAAAAGCTTCAACAAAAATTTTACAACTTGAAAAACATCACTAACTTCTCCTCCAAATAAGCCAAAGTCAATACAACTCCACAAATACATCTGTATAGTAAGGTACTTAGTAAGATATAACCTCTATATACACTTAAAAACATTTCATATTTGAAGAAGACATATCTATCTCATGACCTTAATAATTGTATTTATCATGCTTTCATATATACGTACTATAAGACACATAAGCAAAAAATATCCATAGATCACAATAAAAGATTTAAGGATTCCCTTTATAGTAGTAAAATCCCTAATACACCCCTAAGAATTTAGTTAATTTGTACTGATTCCTCCATATATCATCCTCATCATACGTATACCCAAAAACTTAGACCTTAAATAATTGTTACCAACACTATTTTAAGATGACATTAAAGTCATTATCAAAAGTAGGTTCTAGCTTACACTAACTTATCAAATTATAACTTTGTTTCTACTGACACAATATATATTATCCATATAATGAAAATTTTTTATGCTTACACCAAACTTAGTCACATATTATTTATACTAAACATTACATCCATGTCACTATAGTGTTTTAAGTTGATGTAAAACATATTATGTGGACCAACCAAAACAATACCACCACATTAAGTTGTACACACCCACAACTCATATTCTTATGCCATGGCAATCAAGATAACATACATTGCATACTCAATTGATTAAAACAATAAAGAAAAGATCAAATTTAACATAATTAGGGTTTTTTAGCTCGAACTACAAATCCGCTCAAATTTTGCTAAATATTTAAATTGATGGATCGACAATGAAATTAAACATAATCTAATGCAAATTATATAAACAATTTAATAAAATAACTCAATTACACAATCTAATTTAAATCCGCAAGAATTTTGACCTACGAATCCAATTTCGATTAATTTTGCACAAAATTTTCAAATTGATAGTTCTAAAATAAAATTAGATATATTTTAAAGCATATTGTAAATTCAATTTATCTAAAATAGCTTAATCGGATAAAACCGACAAATCCGGATATAACCGGGTCACAAATTCAATTTTTACAAATCAACTACAACTAATACAATTAACCATTCCAAATCACTTATATAGCACATCTATATATAATTAAACAACTAATTTATCTTATTATAAGTTAATTCATTCAAAATTAATCAAAACTGAAGTTAGGGTTTGAGTATTTATACCAAACGAATTGCTGCGAAATCGGAGAGGATGAGGGCTGCTGGAGCTTCGTCGGTGGCCAAAGACCACTCGACGGTGCCGAACGGTGCCGGAGGTTAACGGGTGGTGCCGCACCGCTGCTGCCTTCGTGCATTGCTGGCGGCTGTTGCTGATGCTGATGCTCGCTGCTGCTGCGCTGGAGGATGACGGCGACGAGAGGAGGGTTGGTGGTGTGCTCGAGCAGCGGTGGCTGGCGTGGTGGTGCGGCCTGGGTTGAAGATGCAGAGCAGGAAGTGTTTGGCTGGTGTGGTGGTGCGGCAGGGGCAAGGGATCGGGGGTAAGGCAGGAGCCAGGAGCTGTTTGGTCGAAGCTCCACAAGAAAACTGAAAATAAGGCAGGGGTTGGGCGCTCGGGCGGGATGTTGGGTTTTTTTTTTTAAATTTTGAGGATTTGAGGGGGTTTAAGTGTTTTTTTTTCATCATATTTTTTTTTTGGATTTTAAAAATTTTAAAATATATATATATATATATATATATATGAGACTTAAATAATTTTAACGACCAATAAATTAATGATTAACGACCAAAAATTATATTAGTCGTAATAGATATACCAATAACAACGACTTTTAATAGTGGTCGTTAATAATATATCAATAACGACCAAAAAAAAATTGGACGCTAAATTGGTCGTTAATGTGCCAGTTTGTTGTAGTGAAAAATTGGATTTTATGTTTTCAAATTTTAAATTTCATTGATCTATAATTCATTTTAAGTGTTCGATTTGACTTTTGATAAAAGGTTAAGTGAGTTTTTAAATTCAGATTAGCTTGTGAGGATAGTGTGATTGGGTAATATAAATGGCCTTGTGATTGGGGGCGAAGTCCCTTTTTAAGGGGGTAGTAATTTAATACCCCATTTTTAACTAGTTATAATTATTTGTAATTAATTACATAAATCATTGTAGAATATTTTAGAGCCTCAAGATTGTTTTGGATGATTCGGTAGTAATTACGATTTTGCAGCTAGGCGTACCATGTTTATAAAATGCTGTTTATATATGTGAACTTTTATGTTAAAATTTGTAACATATTCTTATAAAATTTTATTTGGGTACTAAATGTGTTTGGATGTAAATCTAGAAATTTTGGTTTAATTTTATTTGTGTTTGTTATCCCTTTCGAATTTTTTATGCAAAATATATAATTACGGTATGCTAGCTAAATATTATATCATATGTGTGTTAAAAATTATAAAAATTTATATTTAGGTTTTAAATTATTAAATATGATGATGGGGAAAGTCTCATGAGTTTAGGAAACATTTTGTTATTTATGTTATTAATTACCTTCTAAGCTCATTAATTAACTATAAGTTCAATTTTTTATATATCAAATCTTGTTTTCAATTCATAAAATTTTATAGGTGAGTTTAATATATTATTTCAAGGCTGTTTACAAAGTTTAGTAATTTTATGAGTTTATTTGCTATCTGTATTGATTTTATCATCTTTATTGATGTTTCCACCACTAAAAATAATTTATAAATCCTAAAATTACTGTTCATACACGAAATAACTTCCTTACACTTCCATGATTAGATTGTGTATCAAGTTGACCATTGTATTATTTATTCAACCAAATTTTGAGTTAAAGTTACTTTTATACACTTTCTACATTTACTTGTTGTGTCAGTTTGGCTTTTCTTGCACTCAACCATCTTCACTTACATTTCCCATGATTAAAGCTAACTTTGAAATTTCACACCATCACCTGCCCCATCGCTTGATTGATTCATTGGTTTTCATAACTTTATTTAAACCTAACTACACTCCACCACCTTACTCACTCAACCATCATGTCCTTTATCATTCAAGTGTTGAACAAGCTATCTCTCCTCCCTTCTTGTGGCTGCAGATTTTTGGTCCCTCCATCTTCTAATCATAACTTCTTTGTCTCTATTTATTTTCATTCATCATTTCTCTCATTTTCTCCTCTTGGTTGCTCCCATATTTATCTTCATTTTTGTTATTTTTGCTAAGTATTCTTAAGCTTTGTTGAGCTTATAACCAAGACCCATCCTCCTCTCTTTATCCTTATTATCTTCTTTTTACTTCTAAATTTCCTTCTATCAAGCCTTTATTTATTTTTAAATAAGTAAAGAAGGTTAGATTTTTGGTTAAGTTGTGAAGTTGCTATCCTTTATCTTCTCCTCTTGTGTCTCCATCTTTCGAAGGTGTTGATATTCTTTTGGGATTTATTTGTTTTATTTTGATATTTGTGCTTGGAAAGAGGTAACCCATATGCTACTACTAAATATATAAAAATCATGTGATAGCATATTTAAAGTTTCTTATGTTATGCTTAAGTGTAATTTATGCCTTCTTATGATCTCATAAAAAAGTGTGCATGCACCATATATTGATATTAATTTCTCTAACTGTGTGACCATGTATTTTTATGCAAGGCTATGTTAAATTTATATATATATATGATATCATATTAAAATAGGGTTCCTTGTGTTAAAATAAGTATACATAAATACGGTTTAATGTGCTAAATGAGCTTAATTGTGTTTTAGGGGCAAAATGGTATTTTTGTTACTCTTTAAAATTTATAGAATTGTTATTTCATATTAATGTACCTATTTTTAATGTTATTTATTCATACCATAAATTTTTCTTATTTCTAATAGCAATTGGTATTAAAGTGGGAAACTATTGAGTAAATAACATATAATGGCATTTTGGTTGTTTATGACTTATTATGCCTTAAAGGGTGAATAACTGGAATAATATGACCTTAATGGATTCCTATGTTGACCTTAGAGTTAACTTTGATTTTGTTTTGGATTGTTGACCTTATGATCGACTTGAATAATTGGAAATAAAATAAAAAAGGTTAAGAATGAAATTGGAATCATTGTGTATTATGTGATATTTTATGATCACCTTATTAAGATATTAATATTTAAAGTGGAAGACCCCGAGATTTGGAAATGGTTTCTCTCTAGGGGTAGCTACCCTAGAGACGAGGTAGGATTCCTTGATTTGTTTGGTTTTCTGGTATGCCAGTTGTGCCCTAGTAAAGCCCTAGTCTACTCTATAGGTGACCTACGGGCCCTATAGGGGATATTGATACTTAAGGATAAGGTGTCCGAGGATGGGAGGATATTGTGTTGCTTTATTGCACCAATATGACCAAAATACTTTTATGTCTTTGGGTTACAAGTTGGGAGGATACTGTGTTGCGTTAATGCGCCGGTATGACCGGTGTACTTTTATGTCTCCGAGTTATTATTTGTATCCCCTAGAGTAAATAAAATATGAAAAATTATTGTATAAGGATGTAAATGGATTTTTGTGATTTATCGATTTGGTAGTTGCCTCAATGCACTACTTGGTTTTGGTATGTTGGTTTGATAGTTGCATTCATGCACTATTTGGATTTGGCACATTGGTTGGTAATTGTCTCGGTGATTTCCTTATCATGTTATAAGTGAAATAGATATGGTTATTATGAAAGGCCTTAATTATGGTTTGGTGTTTTTCTTTTGGTGGAACACCCTTGGTATAGTTGGATTAATAAAATATTTGTAATATGGTTAAGTTTGTTGTGATGGACATGTGGCATATGGCATGATATGAGTTATGGTATGAATGTGGCACTTTGCTATGGTATGTACTTTTTAATATGTTATGACATGATACTTTGTGTTACTTTCTATGTGCTCCATGTGATATTTACATGTTTAGTATTACATATAGGTTTACTTAGTACCATTGTACTGATGGGTTCCATTTTATGGTCTCTTGCCTATTCAAAGGGCAGTCTTTACCTTGCAGAAGTACTTTGAGGGTACAACTTGATGGCTTTTGGTAGGGTTTGAGAGTTAGGACTATTCAGTGTCCATTCCATCATCTTTTGATCAGGATATCTTTTGGACTCTTATGTCCCCTTATGTATTTCTTTCCTTTGTCAATTGTAATTCTTTTGTTTAATATTGTGTTATTAGAACAATTTAATATTATAATGAAACCTTTCTCTTCTTCTTATGCATTGTTATTCTTAATTTAAGTGGATAAACGTTTTAGCCTTAACATTTAGTGTAAGAAAGGTAGAGGAACCGGACTTATACTAAGTGTAACGGTAACACCCTACGTTTTTTAATTGGCTTAGCTTCCGCAATCAACTCCTTTTTAAAGAAGTTTTCAAGTGGTAAAAAAGGGGGTGTTACATAGACGAGCTTAAGGCAAGACAATTTTATGGTATTTAATGACTCATAAAGTAACATTTATATTAGTAATATTGTTAGCTTCCACAAAAGATCCACACATATCCAAGTGTGGGATCATTAGATATGATATGTGAACAAGGAAATATATCTTTATTTAGAGAAAGTTTGTATTGATAAAAATGGGTATAATATGCTTACAAAGTCATTATCCAAAAGTAAGCATGACCTATGTTGCACCAAAGCTAGTGTAAACATGGTGCATGGTTCATCTCTATAGAGAAGAAGAAGATTGTTCCCTTGTTTGGGAAGGGGGAAAATGTTAGAATTCCTCAAAAAATAAATAAAATAAATAAAAAAGAATGAAGCTAAAATAAAAAGACAAAGTAAATTCCGTAGGCTAGACTAAAGAGCCCAAGGATGTTAACCTAAAGGAATCAATCGGTGATGTCAGACTTACAAAGGGAGTTAATTCAAGAGCACCAATCAATGGCAAAGGCTCATCAACAAAGGGAAAAGGGTGATAACTAAAGGGTGACAACTAAGGGGGTGTTATCCATGTAAAGGGAGGTGACTAGTGTAATACCCCAAAAAAAAATTCGAAAAACTTATATTTTAATAAATAACTTTATTTGAAATAAAATTAGCTTATAAAATTATTTATTTTAATTATTTTATAGATTTTAGAGTATGTAAATTTGGATAAAAGTATTTAATAAATTAAAAATAAATATTTTGTTGTTTATCATATTATTTTATTTAAATAATTTTCCAAAACTAATATTTACCAACTTTATCCTTTTAAACTAAAATATTAGATTATAATAAATTAAATAATTAAATTAAATAATTTACCAAGAATATTACATTTTATGATTTTATAAATTAAATTAAATTATTTTTCCTATTTTTCCATTCCCCTTTTTGCCCTTTTTTCCCTTTTCCCTTTTTCCTCTTTCTTCTTTTCTTTTTTCTTTTTTTCCTTCCTCCCTCGGGGTGCCTCGCCAGGCCAGCCCTCTCCTCGCGCGTTTGGGCCAGGCCCGTTCCCCAGCCACTTCCCACGCTCGCCCAACATTGCCCCTGTCCTGCCTTCTTTGCCCGAACCGCCCCTCTTTTTTTTTTCTTTTCCTCCCTGGACCGCCGGTCCAGCTACCTCAGTCTCCTTCTTCCCTTCTTCTTCTCCCACGCCGACCTGCTCCCGTCCTCCATGCACGCCCGACCACTGCCGCCGCCTGCCACCACACCTGCCCCCTGCTACTCCCTCTCTCTGCCCCGTCCTTTTCTTTCCCATTTCGAGCCAAACTAACCCCCTGCACCCTCCATTTCCCGCCTGAATTCTTTCCTTCTTCTTCCCTATCTTCCTCTCCCAACCGACAGCCCTGCCACCACACCGTAGCACCGATCGGCTGCCTGCTCCCCCTGCCTCACCCTCTTATTTTTCTTACCCTCACCAGCCCTTCATTCCCACATTTTTTCGAGCCTAATCTCCCTCCCCGAGCTCCCTCTTATCTCCTTCCTTCTCCCTCCATTTTTTTTTCCCGTTTTTCTTCTCACCGCCGCTCGCCGCCTCTTGAACCACCAAGCCCAACCCCTGCGCCGCCTTCTGCCACCGCCTACTACCACCCTGCACCACCACACAGCCCCTTCGAGCCCCGCACTTCCTCCCTTCTCCTCCTCTTCCTTTTTCTCCCCAGTTTTTCCCCCTTACCACCGAGCCACCTACAACCACCATTTCCGCCGCCATCCGGCCACCTCTGCCGCTACCTAACCTGCCGTTCGACACCCTGCAACCCCCTCTACAACCGCCATGCATTATTCGGCCGAAAAAAGCCCTTGAACCCCTCCATTTTTCCCTCTCCTTTTCCTTCCTTCACAGCCCCTTCCCCTCGACCCTTCTCGGCAGCCAACTTCGCCGCCTCTCCGCCGCCTTACGCCGCCGTGAAACCACCCTTAGCCTCCACCTACACCCCCTCTACACTTCTGCACCATTTCCCTGCCTTAGAACCTCCCCTAACCACCTTCTTTTCTAGCCTAAAGACCCTAACCCAAAAATGTTAAATTTTGCTTCCTTTACCCCTCTTTGAGCCTTTTCCCTTCTCTTTTCTGCATGAAACTCACCCTGCTCATGCAGCGTGAGCTCCCCTTCATTTTAAAATTATTTGGCTAATTTTTAAGGTATAATGGTATTTTATGTTAAGTGTTTTATTAATTAAAATTTATAAAGTTATATGCTTTGGTTCTTATTTCTAACATAAATATGATGGATATTATTTTTAGGTGTTGAGTTGCTAATTATGCTTGGTAAGATTTGATATTTTTGCGGGATTAAGGTAACCGTTAATCCTCTCTTAAATATATGGAGAAACGCATGCTAGCACATTAGGGGTTTAGTATGATTTTATGCATGTTTGGTGTGCTTAGCATGATATGTATATGGTTTCTTATATTGTTTGATAAAAAGGAAAAGCATGATAAATTTTGTGCTATATGTATGTATGTTAATTAAGAAAGGTGTTTGATTATTGATGGAAATGTTAAATGCTTGTTTATGATGTATTTTGTTGCTAATGTATGAATAATGTTATTATCTAAGGGTATTTTAGTAATTATGCTTATGAGGTATGTGAATCAATGTATATAGTTGCTAATGAGTATTATGTTGAATGATGATAAGTTGGTGGACTTAGATGATAAAAAAAATGAAGTATTAATATTATTATTTTATGTAGTGTTAGTAAATTCATAAAAATGATGAATAAAGGGGTTGAGTGAAAATTTCATAAGTGAAAAGGGGCATTTTGGTAATTTGGTAAACAAAAGGGTATTTTGGTAATTTCAAAGGGAAGGGGTGAGATGATAATTTTATAAGTAAAAAGGATAAAATTGTAAGTTGTGAGAAAGAAGGGTATGATGGCAATTTTCGAGGTAAAAGAATAATATGGAAATTTTATGATTAAATGGCCAAATGATTATTTTATAAGCAAAGGGGTATTATAGTAATTTTTGGGAGAAAAGGGTAAAGCGGTAATTTTGGAGTCAAAGGGGCAATATGGTAATTTTATAAGTAAGTGGTAAGAATGGTAATTTTGGAAGTAGGGGTAAAATAGTAATTTTGGATGAAGGAGGGCATTATGGTAATTTTTTAAGTAAAAGGGGTCAATATGGTAATTTTGGAGGTAGAGGGGCAAAATAGTCATTTCATAAATAAATGGTAATATGGTAATTGTATAAGTGAATGGCAAAAAGGTAATTTATAAGTAAGGGGTAATATGGTAATTTTAGAAAAGAAGGGCAAAATGGTAATTTTATAAGGAAAGATAAAAATGGTAATTTTTGGATATAAAAGGGTGAAATAGTAATTTGTAAAGTAAAAGGAGTATTATGGAAATTTACAAGCAAAAGGGTAATATGGTAAAATTAGATGTAAGGGGGTAAAATGGTAATTTTGTAAATAAAAGGATATCATGGTAAACTTGGGAGTAAGGGGTAACTTGGTAATTATGATAATGATAAAAGATAATTTAGTAATTAAATTATGATTGTAGAAGGGCAATTGGATAAGTATGATATTATAGAAGGGTAATTTGGTAAATTAACCAATTAAAGGGCATTATGGTAACTTTAATAATGGAGAAGGGTAATATAGTAAATATGATTATGGAGAAGGGTAAATTAATATTGATAATTATGAAGAAGAGTAATTTGGGATTTATGATAATTAAAAAGGGTAAATGGCAATTAAAATAATTGAGAGGGGTAAAATGGTAATTATGATAAAGGAGAAGGGCAATTTGGTAATTTACTCAACTAAAGGGGTGATTTGGTAATTTAGCCGATTAAAGGGTAAAGTGATAATTACTTAACCAACTAAAGGGACAAAATAGTAATCATGATAATGAAGGAGGGTAATTTAGTAATTTATCCAACTCGATGGCAATTTAGTAATTATAACAAAGGAGAAGGGCAACTTGGTAATATAACCAACCAAATGGGAAATATGATAAGTGTAGTAATTATGAGGGGTGAATGGTAATTTAAAAAGTGTAGGGAATAATTTGGTAATCTAAATTGGACAAGGGGTAATTTGGTAATTATGCAACCTTAAGGGTAATATGGTAAATTATCAAGTAAGGAATGGATACTTAGCAATTATTTAGGTAAAGGGCAAATGAGTAATTTGTACCTAACATGTCTTTGAGATTGTGGAACATCATAATATGATTCAAATAATGCTGATTAACTAAGTAAGAGTATTTGATAATTAGTATGGCCTTAATGATTTCTCTGTGATATCCTGGATAATCATCCGAATAAGAAACGATTAATGATATCAGAACGATTGAAAGTGAATAAGTATCGGATTATCGTGCTTTTCGTGATCACCTTAATTAAGACACTATTACTTAAAGTGAAAGACCTCGAGATCGGGAATGGTGACTCCTTAGGGGTCGCTACCTCAAGGACGTGGTTTAGTCCACGATTATTCTAGTATTTGCAGGTGAGCCTTTGTGCCCCAGACAGGCCCTATATCTTACTCTTTCTAGCTCTACGGACCTAGTTAGGGGGTATGCATACTTATGGATTAGGTGTCCTTGTCGCTAGGGTACTGAGTTAGCTTTATGCACCAGTACGACCAGGGTACCTTTGCATCCTTGGGTTCATGGTTGAAGGGTACTGAGTAGCTGATATGCACCGGTACGACCGGTGTACCTTTGTGTCTCGGGTTATTGATCTCCCATTCGAGGCAAAGAAATATGATTGATGTGCTGATTAAAGAAAGGAAAGATACTATTATTGAAAGTGGAACATTAATGAGCCGGGCCCAGATGATTATGATATTGAGTACCGGTCCACCGGTTATAATAGTGGTCCAGGAGCGTGTTGCCCTAGTATGTGATATTGAGTACCGGTCCACCGGTTATAATAGTGGCCAGGAGCGTTGTGCCCTGCATGATGATTCTTATATATCCCGGTCCACCGGTTATAATAGTGGCTAGGAGCGTTGTGCCCTGGATGATGATTCTTTATATATCCCGGTCCACCGGTTATAATAGTGGCCAGGAGCGTTGTGCCCTGGATGATGAGTTATATGTATTCCGGTCCACCGGCAATAATAGTGGGGGTCCCGAGCTCAATAAAATCAGTTATGTATGTGAATAAGATTATGGAAAAATACTAATCACTTATAGTGGAACACCATGTGAGTCGGGGCCAGACCGGTCCACCGGCAATAATAGTGGTTAGGTGCGTTCTGCCCTGTGTGTTTATCTTCCGGTCCACCGGCAACAATAGTGGTCAGAGGCGTTCTACTCTGTGTGTTTACTTCCGGTCCACCGGCTATAATAGTGGGGCTCTCGCACTCACATGGATATAAAACATGATACTGATTGAATGATGATGGAATAATGGCTTAAGGCCCGAATGTATTGATCTTACACTATGGCATGGCTTAAGGCCCAAAGTATCGATTGTGACTTATAAATTATTATGTATGTTATTGTTACATATGCACCTCTCATTATTTATGTGTGTAGTTGCATTATGTGCCGTATGCGGGCCTTTCTTTAAGTGTGGTATTAAAGGGTTACTCAGTACCGTAGTACTGAAGGGATTCCCTTTATGGGGCCCCTGCCTATTCAATGGACATTGCCCTTGTAGGTATTTCAGGTGCTACTCAAGTGGGCTACGGGAAAAGAGTGTAAGGAATTATCCGGTACCGTTAGGCCTTTTTCTTTCTCATTTAAATTCTTGGTTTCAAATGTATATGTTAATACTGTAACCACCATTGGTGGATTTTATTCTGGTAAATGATTTGAAGCGCTACTCTGATTTGTATATCTTAAATTTCTTTCAAATTGTATTTCATTTTTCTTAGCTTTAGCACTTGGTACTGGAACGGTATGAGTGAACTAGTCTGGTACCAAGTGTGGCGGTAATACTCCCAAGGTTCAGGTTTTATTAATTTGCTTCCGCTAATTTCCTTTTAATTAACGAAATTTTTCAGTAGTGAATTTTGGGGGTGTTACAACCAGAGGGCATTATCCATAGTCCATCAACCAATGGCAAAGGGTTGTTAGCCAAAGGCAAAAAACAATAGCCAACAAATGATGGCCAGGTGTGTTAGTTATGCAAAGCGCATCAAGGGCGACTACAAATAATGACGATAAATGACCAGTTGATGGGATCAATTGGTAAACTAGACTTGAGAAGCGTTTATCCAAGTCAAGGTCAAGGGAGAAGGTGTGGATACTATCATAGTGAAGATGAGATGTATGGAAGTGGGTAGATTTTTTAATTTTTTATTTTAATATAAGAGATTTGGTACCCATCTGCATGATAACCTATTAGTTGATAAGGGTTAATTTATAGTATCAATCATTAGGTAGTTACTTGTAGGCTTCCTCTCAACTTTAATTGGTGTTAGATAGAAAGTTATATCATGTATGTCACTCAATGAAAGAGCATTTTGGCCAATAATGAGGAAGGGTATAAAAAAGAACACTAATGACCATTTATATGTGTGTGCAGGCTTCTATTTTTTTCTCATATCTTTCATACTCAATAAAAGTTTTTAACTTTTTTCTTTCATAAATCTTTATTCTTATGTTTTTCAACTTATTTTTAAACTATCTTATAATTATGCGTCTAGCAAAAAAGGTTATCATTATCTGCAACACAACCTTGTATACCTTGTGTTTTGGGATGCCATCACGCTCGTAAACCAACTCTATATTGCCACACCTGCTACGCACCTCGAAATTGAAGATGATTACAAAAGGCTTCCTGTCAAGTAAATAGACCTGTCTTATGACGGGATATTAATCATTCATATATAACCAAGCAATTTTGGCATATATAAGGACGACATATATATCAAGCCCTCTTAAGTGGGAGAAATTCTAAGTCCGATGGGCCTAGCTATAATGGTTGTGTTGAGAAAGTTGCCAAAGGTGTCTATGAACCTATCGCAGAGTTGATTAATATGAAAATGCATCAAAATAATTAACATGTTATACATTGCTATGACTAAATGAATTGGAAAATGATATAGTCCTAACAACAAAATATCTACATGAACAGGGGAAGCTCATTTAAATCCGGCGGCGTCACCGTCGGGAAAGAGAATAGCCGTGGCATCGCTCGAGGATAAATGTGGCTGGGACGGAGAGAGAGAAAACTTAAAGACCAACATTTTTGTGCTGAACGTTGAGAAGCCCTTCCGTAAGACGCGGATCATAAGAAACGGGGGTTGGCCGACGTGGGGAAGTTTCCATCGCAAAGTCGGGCAAAACTGGGGTGTGTTTCGTGCCGACATAAGCAACGGCCAAATAAACGACGGTGTCCGTGTGACTCCGGATGAAATTGATGCGGTAACCCCAGCGGCTATTGACGCGGATAACGTTGCGGTCGCAACCATTCGCCAAACGCCAACGTTCGGCGACAAACGTGTGGAAGCACAGTACCGACACGTCGAGATTTTTGATTCATCCGAAGCAGATGTGCCGTCAATATAACTCACTCAAAAAGTTAAATCAGAGGCTGACCATTTCAATCCTTGATTACCTAATATCTATGTTGAAAGAGTTGCCTGGCAAACACGAGTTAGCGATTATATACATCACCTAATTAATGTGACAGATTGACAACAGTATCCCAAGAAAGTTTGCTACAGTCGCTTCACCACTGAGGGATGTTGAACTATTCAGGATTTCTGGAGCATTCCCGACATTTTCAATAGACGGAAGCAAGCCCGCGTTTGTGGATAATAAATTCAAGTCTGTCATGGTTGCCGATAACAAAGGCTTGCGTTGTGTTTACGAGGTAAGGTTGGATCTTAAGAGGAACGTTAGCTGTTTATTTATTTATTTTCTCCCCCTCCTCTGTAGCTTAAGAAAGTGATAATACTGCTACATATTTACTCGGTTATTTCCCCCACCCCCCTACCCCAATTTTTTTTAGTTATTTATATACTTTTTAAAGAAAGTGATAAAACTAACCTTAAGAATATACTTATACCCCTTCAATGGAAAAATGCCAAACAGTTAATAAAAAGATAATAAAAGAAAAAAAATAAAGATAGAAGTGAAAGTTAGGTATTAATTTTTTGTAGAATAACTTTATTTTTAAACCTTTGCTCATAAACACTACCACAATCTCCAAGGGTCATTTCCCAAGGATAGTGGTGGGACTTGGCTTTAGCAAACCGTTGCTCTACAAATTTTGGCTAGGCTCAACTCGAATATGAGGGTGTTAGCCTGGTATGCTTCTATTGCAAGATGTACAAACATCTTCTACACGATTCCCCTACGCACCTAGTGAATATATAGAAGCGAGTCGAGGTGGAGGCGCCTATGCTAGAGCAGCCAAATTTGAGGCAAAATGACGCACCTCAAGGGACTGAACCAGAAAACCCCATTAGGCCGTGGATGTTGGTTATGAACAAAATAGAAGAGGCTAAGGGTTATGAAAGCAAAGGTTGAAGGCAAAACACCAAATTCACAAAAGAATTTAAAGATGGGATTGGAGCCGGAAACTATCACAAACCATATTGCTTAGCCATTGAGTACGACACTATAAATCTATCCTAGTTTGTGATAGAAGAGCTCAATGAGGAAAATAGGGATGTTGACGGACATTCTGAATTGATATGAAGTGGACTGGTTCCTAACAATAGAGTGGATGGCCCCAAAGAAAAGGGTGTTGTTGTGAGCTCCAGTCCCTCCTTGAAGTATAGGATGTAGGGATCTCCACTTTTGACACTTAAGAATCTTCTGTAAACTAAGTTTATGGCTTTTGAGGGAGGTCTCATGACCTCAAGTGCTCCTTTAGAATCAGGGGGCCAAAGTAAAAAATTAACTAGAAGTTATAAGCTACCCCCTTGAACTCTTATTGGTGCATCTATCAGGGCTAGTAGTATTGACAAGCAACAACCCATATAAAGTATTTTAAAGAGTGGTGTTGCACTCTAACCAAAGGTCATTCTAGTTTGCGGAAAGTATGTGATTATGCATGGGGTGTGAAGTAGAATGGTTCATACGAGGTAACAACAAACCTATGTGAAGGCCAAACCTTCCCTTTTGTTTTATTTATGGTTAAACTTATTTTTTAGAATGTTAAGGAAGAAAAAAATTAGGCTTTTCTTGTCAACTTCAAAGATCTTGTACATTGTCAAAATCCTATGGTTATGGTCCTTGTGGAAATAAGGCTTAGTGGTACTAGAGCATGGGTAGTCATTAGAAAACTTGGGTACTATGAAAATATGAGAGTTGATATGTTTATCTTTTCTAGGCTTGTGTATGGTTGCTTTGGAAAAACGTTAAGGTTGACATTCATCTTATTAGAGCTACACACAAACTTATCCATGTGCAATTACAAATGGAGAATTCTCCCTTCCTTTCTCTTTATGAGGGTATATGTTTCACATCTCCTTTTAGTTAAGGAGGAATTTAGGGAGGACCTTTCTCTTTATTGCTGAGAGCATTTAGTTACCTTGGGTCACTGGGGGTGATATTAATAATGTGGCATCATTAGTAGAGAGAAGAGGAGGGAGTAGCCACCAACTACGTATGTGTATCCTTTTCCATAGCTGCCTATAGGGGTGTCAACTTCAAGACCTAGGGTTTGTGGTGTCTAATTTCACTTAGTAAGGCAAAGTCGAAGAACACTTAATTAGCTCACGTATCAATCAAGTGGTTTCTAATCAAGATTGCATTGACTCTTTTTTGGATGATAGTGTCACCCATCTTATGCATACACATGGAGATTACCACCGAATTATACTCAACTTTGATTCAGGACAGATGAGGCATGGATGGAGACATTTCATTTTGAGGTTGCATAGATCGCTAACACTAGCTTGCATGTGACTATGGATTCCCTCTGGAATTTAGGTGGGAACATACATGGTAAGCTTGCAAATTATGTAGATGCCTTATAATTTTGGAGTCATAATAGTTTTGGAAAAATCTTTGGGAAGAAGAAATGGTTGAAATCTCATATTAATGGTGTCTAAAACGCTCTTGATCAGCGATTTCACCTAGGCCTCCTTAAAATAAAAGAGAAATTGATTAAAGACTACAACATGGTGCTTATGTAAGAGCAACTTTTGTGGTTCTAGAAGTGTAGGATGGAGGTCGTTGTGCCAAAGGACGATAAGACGGTGAGATTACTAAGCTTGATGGATATACAGTGGGTTTCCCACAAATCTGAGAGGAAGAGTTTAATCATCTTAGTGGCCTAGTGACCATGGAGGAGGATTGTAACTCAATTTTTAGTATGGAGCTTACAAGAGCTAGTGTATTGATGGTTTTCAACCTATCTTCTTCCTAAAATTCTAGAAAATTATTAGTCTGGACTTGCATCTCATGGTGCCATCTATTTTTTAATCCAAAGGCCATGATTCATGCATAAATAATGTGTTTTGTCTAATCCAACAACTAGAAAATGTAACAAGCACCAACCACTTTAGGCCCATTAATCTCTACATTATGGCCTATAAGATCATTACTAAAACCCTTTCACACCACCTCAAGCCTATGCTACAATGCATTACGGGAATAACCCAAAGTAGCTTCTTGCTTGAGAGACACACTCATGGAAATATTATTTCCATACAAGAAGTTATGTATAAGATGAGAATAGTGAAAGAAAATTCTAGGTTTATGGCCTTAAATATTGACTTGGAGAAGGCCTACGTCTGTCTATTTTAGGATTTTATTTAGGAAACCCTTGTTTCTGTGTGTATTCCTAAGAAAATGATCTACCTTATTATGACATGTGTTAGCACTCTATTCATTTGAATCATTTAGAATTTGGAGGTTAGAAACATCTTCCATCTACCTAGAGGTTTTTAGTAAGGGGGCTCATCTGCCCTTATATTTTCATCTTATGCATGAAACACTGGTCTCACCTTATCCTCCATCGAGTTAACTTGGGCTAATGGAAATCTATTTTTGTTACTTATGGTGGCACAAAGTTTTCCCACCTATTTTTCATTAATAATCTCTTGTTCTTTTCCAATGCTTTTGTGCCTTAGATCAAGGTCATCGTGGGTGTCTTGGAAATGATTGGTACTGCTTCCGGTAAAAGATTAAGGCTTGATAAGTCCATTGTTATCTTTTAAAATAATGCGAGGCATGTGGATCCTAATGGTATTACTAGCATCGTTATTATTCCTTACACACACTCTTTGGGTTGTTATATAGGTGTTCAAATGTGTCAAGGTCAGATAAGCATGGGTTTATTTTCTCATGTGGTTAAAAGGGTTCAAAGAGGTCATTTGCATGGAAACCTCATAGTTTCTCACTTATTAGAAAGTTTATGCTTATTCAATTAGTTTTTTCAACAATTCTTTTGTATTAAATGCAAACTTATATGATACCCACAAATGTGACACAAATTTTAGACAAGCTAAGTCACTCTATTCTTTGGGGTTCAACGATTCACAAGAGAAGAGTCTATCATTTGAAGCAAGGTATGGTTAGCTTCCTTAAAGATAAGGGTGACTTGAGTTTAAGAGATGATTATAATATGAACTATGTTGTCTTCATGAAGCTTGTGTGGGACTTACCGCAAAATAAGAACACCCTTTGATTTTGTGTGCCACAGGAAAGGTACCTTCGGTCTTCCTCACTACTAGCCACACCCAGGCCAAGCTCTTTTTCTTCCCTTTGGTGATAGGTTTGCAATTCTATGAGTACACTCCCAAAGGGAATTAGATGGGTTATTTAGAGTAGTTTAGAGGTTTATTGTTGGCTTGATTTGTGGGTGGATGATTAGCCCTTGATTAAGAAGACTATAAGGGATATTAATAAAGAAATATTTAATTCATTGGCAACTTACAAAGCACCTAATGTAGAATGAGATTAGGGTGATTTCGTTGGTTTTCTCCCTTGGCATACAGTGGCTAACATTATTATTATATGGATGAATGATCATGACATTGGAGCTAATATTTCAACCTAGGGTGCTTATAATGATAGGGGTATTTTTGGTCTCTTCTACTTATCATAACATCAATAGGAATGAGAAAGATATGTTATCGAGTAGTGGATGAAAGAATATTTGGAAATCAAAAGTTAGGCATAAGGTTCATTATTTTCCTATGGTTAGCTTCCCATGATTGTTTACTAACTAACGACAACCTCCTCAAATGTTGACTTTGCCAAGAGGCTTTTGTGGGAATGATGAAGACCTCAACCATGTCCATTGAGGTTGCGAGTTCACTTGAAACTTCTAGTATGCTTTGATCCTCCTAGAAAGGCATACGACCTTTCGGTAACCTTTACAACTAGATTTAGCATAATATAAGACAACATTGTGGGATAGGAAAGAATGAGGTACCATGTGCTCTCATGTTTGATTTAAGTGGTTGGATCATTTGGTTGGCTTAGAATAAGAGAGTTTTCTAGGACAAGGAGTTGTTCTCAAAGTCTCTAACACATCCAATGTGATTTTTTGCTTGTGAGGAATATCGTAGTAGGTTATAAGTCCAAGAGCTAGGTCATTTGAGAAAATGGATGGAAGTGGGTTGGAGTGCACCACCATAAGGGTTCATTAAAATGAACATGGATGGAAGTGCGGTAGGAAATCTGAGTTAGCTTGCAGCGGAAAGTGTTGCAAGGGACTAGTGGGGTGGCTGGCTCTATGGTTTCATGACAAACATTAGTTATGGGAGTATTCAAGTAGCAGTGCTTTGGGCACTTTTTTATGGGCTCTCTTAGGCAAAAGATCAAGGGATACCAGTATGTGATTATCTTTTCTAGTTTGGCTTTTGTAGTTCATAATGTGCATAATAGGGAAGCTCACATTCATCCTCACACTAGCCTGGTGGCAACATACAAAGGCCTCATGTAAGATTTTCAATCATGCCATGTCATTCATGAATACAAATAGTCTAATTCATTGGCAGATGTTTTGGCTCGATGAGCCATTCAAAGGACTTTAGTTTGTGTTGTTTTGAGTCTCCCCTATCTAAGATTAGTGATCATTTGTTTTTTAATTGTACCAGAGGATTCTCGCTTTCTCTTTAGATGACTTAGATAGTGTTTGGGGGAGATCATTCCCTCACTTTTGAATACCAAAAAAAAAAAAAAACTTAATTTGAAATAAAAATCTAGTGTTAAAATGATTTTCTATTTTAAACGAATGTTGTTTTTTAGAGCTTACTAATTTTTACTTTCTAAAGCATAATGAAGTCACGTCTTCTTACTCTATGTGATCACTGGGCCCCTTATATCTAACTCACTTTGCAATTTTATAAAGAGATTATTTACCAAGTTGATAAACTAAAAACAAGTTTATTAACTAATGATAAACTAATTAATCACACACAATCCTTTTCAACACGTATAGTTTTTTAGATTGTTCTCATGAATATTACTCTCTTTTGTAATGTAATATGTTTTTGCTTTCGAGATAAACTAGGACCTTTGCTATATGTGAAAACATATTGATAAGCAAATTATAAGAAAATAATATTATAAATTAAGATACCTTAAGTAAAAATATAATAATAATAATAATAATATATTTTTATAGTATGACCTTCTACATTTCGGAAGAAATTCATAATCAAAGTTTACCCCAAAATTCGTAATGGCTGTTGCAAAATGAAGGGATCCTTTTCTAGTGGAAAATATCATTTATTAAATTATGAGTTAATTAATTATTGATTAAGGAATAAATATTTGGAGTTTGTTTTAATTAATAAAGAAACATTTTTGAATTTATAATGAAGATATATATATTTGAGGTTTTTTCCAATTAAAGAAGTTATACATTCAAATATATATTATTTACAATTAAATATGATAGTATACAAAGTATATAACAAATACATATGATTACATCCTCTTATACTTATTTAATATACTAACTATCTATAAATTACTCCAATGTAATATTATTTTATTATTTATTTGATATTGTAATAAAAGTAATTATTTTATTTCAAAAATATAAACAAATAAAAAATTACAAAAAAATTAAAAATATCTAAAATATGAAATTCAAAAAATATAAAAAGGTGAAAAGTAAAACTTAGAATTTAAAAATAAAAATAAAAAATTTAAATTTAAAAATTCAAAAAATAAAATAAAAATTAAATTAAAAAATAATAATTAAGAATCTAAAAAATAAAATAAAAATATGGAGATTTAAAAGAAATGAAGAATGAAAATTAAAAACAAGAGTTTAGAAAGGTAAAAAAAAACTTAGGAAGCTAAGATTAATATTAAAAAAAATAGTAATATATGTTTTAAGTTGTGTTATATATTTAGTTTTGTTTCTTAATTTTAATTTATTGAAACTAAATTTATAGTTGTTATGAATTTTAAGTTATATAAAACAAAACTTATAACTGATAAAAACAATGAGAGTATTTTTTATATGGTTAAAATTTTAAAATTCTAATGGATTAATAATCAAATATTCATGTTTTCAATATCAAAAATGAAGATGGAATTTTAATGAAAAGCACCTTCCAGAAACAGACTTTACTAATATTTATATATTTTTGATTCCCTTATTATTAGTTTTAAATTTTGTAATGTCAATTTTAAAATTTAAAATTACTTATTTTTAATTGTATTTTTGAATTTAAAAATTAAGAAAAGGAAGAAAAATAAAAAATAAATATAATGGTTTATGGAATTATTTTACTTTTCATTAATATACGAAATAAATATTAATGGATGTAATTTTATATATAACTTTATGAGTTGTATGACACCTTTTTATGAAAAAAATATAGCACTATTTTAAAACGGAGCTGGTCTCCTAAATTAAAACAAATGCCAAACGTTTATATATATATTATAAATTTCACAGTATTTTTTTCTTTAATAGGAACAAATTCAAAATGCTTTTCCTTTAATCAATAATTATCTCACTAAACTAATGACAAACATAAACATATATTCGTTAGCGCTGCTAATAAACAACAATATTATCTATTTGTTTCAACAATTTATTCTACGAGCATTTGAATACATAAATATTCAGCAAAATGTGCTAATAAAGTGGTTTGATGGCTGTAACAAATAACTCATAAATGATGAAGTCTCTATTTGTAGGGTTGAAAATTTATCAATATATACCACGAATTTGTGAACTGAACCCAACTAATAGAATCATAATCAATTCGCCAAATATGGTAACGAGAACGTGTTCTCCCCAAAATAGAAGTAATCTTCGTGCTTGTTGTTGTAATTGACAATTATAGTAGAAAAAATGGCTTAGACTCTGACTTTATATCATAAAAAAACCTACATAATCGAGCCCCAATATAGGTTTATAAATATGATTCTTAGGGAGGAACATATTACAAAAATGGGGAGGGGAAGCTTAAAGGAAACAATGGTAAAGAAGGGAATAAATGACCTCAGATACTGGGAAGGGAAGAAGATAATTCCTCCTATTTCCATTTTCAAAAACAAGATAAGGTGAAGAGGCAGATAAGAGAACAGTTGAAGATAAAGGGTGAGCTACCGTTAGAGAGAGAGAGAGATACCAAGCGAAGTGGGGTTTAGGGTTAGAGGTAGGTAAACACATCTGGTTTTAGAGGAGAAAAAGTGGGATGGGTGATGTTAAGCCCAAGCCTCAATTGAGAAGAGAGAAAGTGAGCATGGGCCATGGATTGGACTAAGTTAAACCGATCAGTCCATGGTTTAAATTTTAAAAATGGGTTTTAAGGAAAGGATTCCATTTTCATTTAATCTTAGGGGAGGTAGTCAGGTTATACTTCTACGAGTCCTAAGGACAAGAGGAAAACTTCAAGGCTATCAAGCCTAAGACTAATATCAACGAGTTTAAAACGTTACCATCATCGGCCACCTATGCACACACCCACAAAGTACTACTAATATAAAAAAAAGGTAATAATAAAAATGGGCTAGTTATTGGGCCCAACTTTCCTATGATCTGATAATCCCTATTCTAACTATAATTACAAAAGTTAATACTAATAATATCCGATCTTCGTGCTTTCAACATGATGCTATTCACTCCTTAATTAGTCTTCATTTTCCAATATGCTCTGCACACATAAAATACAAAATTATTAGGACAGATAAGAAATAAATTAGGATAATTTAAAATAGGATTCAGAATAGCATTTAATGATATGGTGTCCCTATCATGCCTCCTTCTTGAAAGGGTTTCGTCCTCGAAACCTGCACAAAATCAACAAAAGGTGATAGATAAGAAACGTCGAATGTGAGATGTATGACACCATACTTTTCAGGTAAGTCAATTTTATAGGCATTATCATTCATCCATTGAAAGACCATGAAAGGTTTGTTACCTCGAGGTTCTAGCTTATCCTTTCAATGGTTTGGAAAACAATCCTTACACAAATGGACCCAAACAAGGTCGTCTAGTGGAAACATGACTTTCTTCCTATGTTGATTAACGTAAGTAGCCATTTCCATATTTTGCTTCTAAATGTGTGTGGTGACTGATTTGTAGAGCTTTTTGATGGATTTAGCATGTGACTCAGCATTGCTCGACATATATTGGGATGGTGGGGATGGGGATAAGTCTAAAGGTATGAGTAGAATAAGGCCATAAACAACCTCAAACGCAGATTTACCAATAATCAAGTAGAGAGTTCGTTTGTAAGCAAATTCAATATAGGGTAGGGCAGACACCCACTGTTTGGAATTGTTTTCAAGAATAGCTCAAAGAATATTTCCCAATGTACGATTAATGATCTCAATTTACCCATCAATTTGCTGGTGATAAGCGGTGGAGAAAAGCAATTTTGTACCTAATTTCCCCCAAAGATCTAGAAAAAGTAAGAGACAAACTTAAAATTTTGATAAGAAAAAGTAAGAGTGATGGAGGGACAACATATGGGAAGAGAGGTGCTAGGGTTTGGGGTGGCCAACTAAGATTTCGTGGCCACATAAGAAAATGGAAAGTAAAGTGGGATTCTTGGGATGGATTGAGTGGTGTGATGAGTTAGGATTAAAGAAAACATGGGTTGTGCGATGTAGAGGAAGGTTAGGCCATATAGGCCAAATTAGGTTTTCGAAAAAAACTATAGAGGGTAATAGTAAGTTGACTCAAAGATATGGGAAAGTGGGCCTTGACCTACACACTTAGGAGTTGGGTATTTATGGTAAGTGAGGAGAAGGTGGAAAGGATGTCTAGAAGTATTAGGAGGTGTAGTAATCCTAAGAAATGGGACAACCCTTTCAAGAGAATATGAGTAGACGAGTTGTGTGAGGGGGTAGTCAAAAGGACAAGCATATCTATGGTGAAAATATTTATTAAATTAGACATGGATAAGACACTAATCATTTAAAGTGGAAGATTATTAAGTCAGGCCTAAATCGGTCCACTGGCATAATAAAGGGCAAGTGCAGATTGCCTTGGAAACTAATCCACCGATGAATAATAGTGGTTAGGAGCATTCTACCCTGTATATTGTTGATCCACTAACTATAATAGTGGGAAATCTCGAGATTAATAAATTTACAAACCTTAAGTTATGATAAGATATGGAAAAGATATTAATTAGGTACAGTGGAACACTATGAGAGTCGGGGCCAGACCAATCTACCGGCATAATAGTGGCTAGAAGCACTTTACCCTAGAGACCGATCCACTAGCAAATAATAGTGTTCAAGAGTGTTCTGCCCTATATATTTTTGATCCACCGGCTATAATAGTGGAGTTCCCGTACTCGCATGGACTTATAAAGAGCATAGTGTGAAATAGGTACATTGACCAGGGATCTAATGATTAAATTTAACAGGATTGTAATATAGCCTGTACTATCTATATCTTTTGTGCGGTTTATCTGTATAGTTACTTGCTTGTGTTATCTCTATTCTGTGTACGGCCTTAGCAGTATAGCTACTTTGCTCAGTACATAGCATATCGATCACCTATTTTATGAGTGCTGCTCATTCCCACTAGTAGCGGTCCCTTTTGAGTTTATGCAGATAGAAGATGCCATTTTTTATGCCTATGATACATATGAGGCGTCGGGTGGTGCTTAGAGTTAATCTTTTGGCACTTGGCATAGTGGCCCAAAAGTGATGTAGACTGGACTCTTCTTGCTTCTGTTTTTGTTTTATTATGTTGTATCATTTATCCCCTTAAAGGCTTTGACCATATTAACCTTTCTTGATTTTAATGACTTTTAGTCATGCACTCAGATTCTCTCATTATGAATATTTTGATTTTTTATGTTTCTTTGGCTTAAGTGTGTTTAACAATTATGAAACTTTCCATATCCTTGTAGTTGTTATGAGACTGGCCAGGGGATGGGCTTGTATTGACCACAACAGTAGCACCCTATTCTTATGTTTGTTTTAATTACATGAAAAAAATTTACTATGATTTGTGGGGGTGTTACAATTATATTGAGTGGTTGTTTTCTTTTGTAGGAAGTGAGATATTACACTTACCCCTTATATACCCTCCATCACATTTATGGATGTTTCCCTATGTGGATCTTAGTAGTCGTGTGATATAGTTATATGGGGGAGCTAGGTCACTTCATGGATAGAGGTTTGTACTTTGATTCTTGTATGTTTAAATTATATCACTTGTTATTAACCCTGCCTTAGATGAAGCCATGAACCAGGCTTATAATTATTCATCTTGAGTTTTTTCATCACTTATGTACCACAACCAAGGTTTGTTGAGGATGAGGTTTTTGCTAGGAATTATGATCAAATAACTAGAGAGTATATGGTGAGAGATGATCACAAGAGGTTTCGTTATAACTTATATATAGGTATCAAGCTTGGTTATCCTAAGTTTTTATTTAAGTAGATGGACTCTTTAATGATGAGGTGAGGGGATAGATAACAATTTAAGACAAGTGAACTCTAAGAGTGAGAAATATTGGTGATAGATGACTCTCTATAGGATGATTCTTGTTAGCGTTTAGGTTATAGCAACCTTATGATGTACATAGTATTACTTTTGCATTAAGGTTCTTATTATTTGTTAGGCCTTATTTTAACCCCCATAGTATATATATGTTTGTAGTTTATATATATACTTCGAGACATGCAGCTTTGCTGTGTGTTACATTAATATAAAAGGTAAGCCTCAATATTTTTAGAATGGTCTGTTTATATGGTACATGATTTAGTATAAGTGTTGGCTTAATTATGCTAAAGCAACACTAAAAACTAAATATGCTAATGTGTTATACAAATATGAATTAATTTTTGTATACATGATCAATTTGAGAATTTATTTTTAGAGATCTCTAATGTGTAATATTTATTTTTTGTAAGATACATATATATTAGAAAAATATAATTAGGGAATGAATGTATATATATTATAGGTCTAGGGAATATGTAGAAAGGCTAGATAATTTTATCAAGTTTATAGTAGAACATACTCAAGACCCTGGTAGGATACATTTTCCCTATTTCATTTGTGCTTATATTCAACATATTAGTGCTAATGATCTGAGATATCACATATTTATGCATGAAGTTAATAGAAGTTATAGACATTAGATATAACATAATGAGATAAAGTCTGAATATAATAATGAGGAAGATATGAGGAAAAGTAGTGTGCCATTTGATAACTATGATGGAGATAATTTAGAAGAGATAACTTAAAAGTTTGAGTAAAATGTTTAAGATTATCATAAAATATTTTAGAAGTTATTAAGTGACTCAGAAAAAACTTTTATATAGTGGTTGTAGGACATTTACTAGATTTACTACCACTCTAAGTTTATACAACTTAAAAGCATGTAACAGATGGAGTGATAATAGCTTTATGTATCTATTGTCACTTTTGAAAGATATATTTTCTGATGATAATATTTTTCCTGATCATCCCTTTGAAGTAAAGAATATCCTTCCATCCATCGGCATGAGTTATGAGAATATATTTTCATGTCCTAATGATTGCATGTTATTTTACATAGAGTATATGTTCTTCAATAGTTATCCTAACCCTAAGTACAAAGCACCATGATACAAGAAGAACAAGGTGCTCACTATGGTGGTGTGGTATTTTCCTATAACACCAAGATTCAAGTAGATGTTTAATGATATTCAAGGTACCAATAACATGAGATCATATGCTTACAGGAAGATAGATGATGGGATTTAAAGACATCTTTCTGCTTTCTATAGTGGATGATAATTAATGGTTTGTTCCCCAAATTTAGTGAAGAAGTAAGAAACTTGTGTCTTGTACTTTTTATGGATGGAATGAATCCGGATAATCAAGGGGCATATAGTATATAGCTGGTGATTTTTGTCATATACAATCTACCATCATGGATCTACATGAAACATAAGTATATGATGTTGTCTTTACTCATATAAGGGCCAAATAAACTAAGGAATGATATTAATGTTTATTTGGTACCTTTGATTGATGATTTGAAGTTCTTGTGAGAAATGAATGTCTTGGGTATTTGATGCATATCGTGAATAAGAATTTCAATTTGAAAGGCATAATATTATATAATATAAATGATTTTTTGGCATAGGACAACTTAGAAAAATATTGTTTGAATGGCCATTTTGCATGACCAATATGTTAGAAGAATACCTTATTCTAACAGTTAAAGCATGGTTAAGAGATTTTTTTTTATCTTGGTACCATAGATTTTTAATAAGGAATCATCATTATCGTAGATAAAGGAAAACATTCAATGGATTGTCAAAAAAATATGGAAAACACATATTTCATTGACTGGTCAACAATTACATTTTAAGATGTAATGTTTGAAAGTTAATTAGGGGAAGAAAAATAAAACCGATGTTCCACAAGTTGGGTAGAAGAAGATGTCTATATTCTTTGAACCTCATTATTGGGAATCTTTATATGTAGGGTATGCACTCGACTTAATGCATTTCAAGAAAAATATATATGGTTCTCTTATTATTACATTATTATATGTTATACATTAAATGAATATCTAAATATAGGATCAATGATCAAATAGATATGGTAGATATGAGCATTAGGCCAGAATTAGCACAATAAAGCAATGTCAGAGAAACTTATTTAGTGTCAGCTTATCATACTCTCTCTAAAAAAGAAAAAAATTACATCATATGAATTATTTTTTCATGTTAAGGTTTCAAAAGGGTATTATTCAAATATTAAAAGGTTTTTATCCATGAAAGATTTAAAATGAAATAGTATTAAGTCTCATGATTATCATATTTTGTCGCAACATTTTCTATGGACAAGCATACATTGGATTTTGATGAAGCATATTCTAATTAATATCACTATGCTTTGTTAATTATTCAATGCATTTTACTTCAAAGTTATGCACCCTAATAGTTTGGATTCCTTGCAAAAAGGGGTTGTGAGTATTTTATGCTAGCTTAAAGTGTACTTCCCATCCTCATTCTTTAACATTATGGTACATCTAAATTTTTACTTGTTTTAAAAGGTAAAAATTCTTTGACCTATTCATGGGTATTTAATGTACTCCTTTTAGTAGTTTATGAAGTTAACAAAAGGTTACATGAAGAATCGATATATGCTAGAAGAATGTGTTATATAGCTAATGTCATATAGCCATTGTTCAATTGCAGATAAAGGCTAATTTTGATGAGCTAATGGTTGTTGGTAATGTAGAAGGATGGGAGAATTAATTGACAAGATAATCAACATGTTTTTGTTGATAGCATGAATTGTTTTTTGTTTTTGAGATGTAAGTGCAGCTTAAGCTACTTATTTTTGTGAACATATACTACCAAATTGTTATTTCTAGAGATATTTGCAAATTTGGTACATCTTGAACATACATCTGTGTGTGTAGGGTAGACGAAAACCAAATGAATTTTTTACAATGAGAGGTTTTAATAATGGTTGTAAAGAAAAAAATTTTATTAAAAGCCCTTATACTAACAATTTTTGTAAATAACTATTATTAAAAATGCACTATCAGACAATTAGAGGAAAATATTGAAGAATGGTTTTATATTAACAATCATTATTAAAAGAAAATTATTATTAAAAGGCCTTACAATAATAGGGTTTTTTTTATTATAAATATCGTTATTAAAAGTGCGCTATCATACTTAGAGGAAAATATTTAATAACGATTTTCCTTTAATGAAAGTTAAATAACCACTGTTAAAAATGGATTTGATAACAATTTTAACTTAATAAACATTATTAAACGTCAAATTCTAACAAATTACATATTAGTTTAGGGCCTTTGATAAATGTCTCTTCTTATAACAATTGTTAAAAAATGACTTTTGATAATGGTTTTAAATTAATAAATATTATTAAAAGTTAAATACGAATTGATTATGTAACAATTTTAGAGTTTTTTGTAACATATTTTTCTTAATAACCAAGATTTGAAAAGAGTTTTTTATAAAAATTCTTAAAAGTTATAAAATATTTAATAATGAATGTTCAATAACAATTCAACTTCATTACTAAAACCACTTAAAAATTGTTATTAAAGCTCTAATCCATAACACTAAAAGAAATTAAGACTTGTTTGGTTACCAAAACTCTCTTACCTTAGACGAGACATGAATTTTATCGTGGATGATTCATTGATGGAAAACTCAATTTCTTGATCATCTCCTTATTAGCCATATTTACTCAAATTTCAAAATCAACGATCAATTTGGATTCTTTGTGTTTTGTTTAAAAGGTTTTGTCATGTTGAATGGATTATTGTGTCCTATTGTATTTGACGAGGTCATAAGTCAATTGCTATACACTTTCAACAAAGTTTGAAACTTGTCTTCCCCTTCCATAAGAAAACTTATCCTTAGATCTTAAAAGTTCTTAGAATATTTTCAAAATTAAGCTTTAATAATAAAATTGATACCTAGTAAAAGTGTAGGTTTGGTGAATGTGTTTGATAAATATGGATATGAATGACGAACTCTTACTAACTACTCTCGATTAAGATCATATATAAAATAATTAAAGGGTTCCTAGATTACTACTTACACATATAATATAATTTATAGAGAGATTTAGTTTATGACTTATATAAATAATATAAATGTAGAAAAAAAATTCACAAAGATTTTCAATAAGATAAAAAAATCAATTCATTAATTAAACTCAACATGATAGCAACATTGAATACATAAAATTTATATATAGATATATTGCACCCCTCAAATTATACTTCTAGCACGTATAAGCACTCTTAAAAGATCAAAATTTATCAAATCTCAACTAATATCCTAATAGAATTATTAACTATAGACTAAAAAATTAAATAATGTCTGATCGACTCTTAATAACTAAGCTCTATTTTTGTATTGTGCATATAAATAGTACATCATAAATAGTGACCAAATAAAATCCTAGTAAATGTTATCTTATCTTAACTGACAACCTATGATGAGATAATTCATATCATAAGATACATTAACTTAATAATTAAGGAAATAATCAATTAACTAAACCTAACCGTAAGGTGTAGTGTCTTCTTGTATGAAATACTATCTCTTCTCTAGAGTATACCATCCCTTAACTTCTAGGTTATAATGTCCCTCCTATAGGATCCTCAAGCAAACATTGTAAGACCTTATATAGGATATCTTCTAGTTGTAGGGTTTACTCCTGTATCATTTTTGTTTGTATTTAATTGTAAAGAAAATCATAGTCTAATAGAAAGTAGGCAGTCTTCTCCACCTCCTAGATATGCTTGAACTTATTAACTTATTATATATTCTGACATTTATTTATTAAGCTATGATTTTTTAGTAAACAATCTTATTCCTAGCTTTCAATGATGTTAAACTACTATATTTTTAGGATAATTTGTTCATTTTTTCTCACTTATTGATTACATTATGTTGATTTTTGTTAGATCATGAAAATTTTGCTATAACTCCATCATAAGTGCCCAAGGCTTTGCATATTACTAGATTAAATAAATCTTAAATTATTTTGTTACTGACCTTTCGGTGGTACATGTAAAGTAATTTATGCATTTAAGGATATCTTACTATACAACCATTGACCAAAACAACCAATAATAAATTTGAAAAAACCAAATTAGCCTTTTCATTAGAAAAGTAACTAAAATGGGCCTTACTATTAACCCAACAAAAAATAGCTATTTTTTTCTAGTGTAAAATTGCTAGTTAAGTTGTAATTTTCTTAAAAAAATATGTGAGAACATGCCACGCAAACTGACATGATTCTATTTAACCTAAATCTTACCCTCTTCATGCTGACAACCTTATTTTTCGTCATGCATCATGTCTCCTTCTCTTCTCCTACATTTATTTTCTTCCTCTTAGATCTAAAATTCCTCATTTTTCTTATCTCCTCCTATACTTCAAGCTCCCTTTATTCCTTTACTCTTCTCTTCTATCTCTTTCTCTCCATTCATTTTCTACGTTTCTCTTCAATATCTTTGCTTTTGGTCAAAATTTGCAAACCTACAACTTAGATTTAAAAATTTCACATCTTGCTAATTGAAAGTATGCTTGTTATCATTTTTAGATTGTGTTTATTATCTATGGTATATGCATACATACATACATATATTTCCCTTAAATTTTTATAATATTTTAGCTTAAATATTGTTTATTTATTGGTTGAATTTGATGATATATAATAACCTAGTTATACATATTTGAATTATTTATAGTGTATGTTATTTATATTTTGAAATTCTAAAATATAATAACCCATTTAATTTAATTTATAAAATTATTTAAAATTAGTGCATATATATATATATATATATAATTTTATTACTAACTAGTGCATACACCCTAATGTATGCTTATTTGTTTTATTTTTATTTATTTATATTTTTCACTTCAATATCATGATTTTTGTATATATTTTGCAATATTGTATGACACGTAATTAGTTTTTTTTTCTTAAAATACATTTGGTATGATAAAAGAAAGTTAGAAAGTGGAGGCTATACTCTTTTATATGTAATAATATTGATGGTATGATGTCTTCTAAACAACATAATTTTTATCTTGATTTTTGATTGTCTAGCAAGGTATATAATAATATCTATTTGATGTGAATTTTACAATGATTGATATTTCTTTAATTTTGTATTGGAATATATGACAACAATATAATTTAGAGAAACTTATCTTTGAAGGCAACCCCGATAGACTTACAATTATTTCATTATCCACTACATTTAGTGAATAGATAAAAAAAGGTATCTTTATTGGAAAAATTGCATTGGGGATATATACTCATTTAAAATTTTTAGGATATATCATAATGATATGATGAAGAGAATCCTTCTTTGTAATACCCCCAAATTTCACTCTTGAAAATGTTCATTTAAATGAATAATGCGGAAGTTAAAATATAAGTTGGGGAATGTTACCACCACACCTAACACAAGATAAATATCCATCATCTATCTCATTCTAGATGCAAGGCTAAAACCTGTTCAACAAAAAAAAATCAAACAATATCTATGCCGTGAGAATAAACCCTCACAAGAAGATATCCACAGGCAGATGGAAAGTGAACAATTTCACTGAACAAAATTATTTCAAAATGAATCAACGGAAACCTGTGAAATAATCCTGGATTTTAAAAACTTTTCAAAGTAATTGGAAATTAAAATTTAATTTTAACTCCCTTGAAATTTTAATACTACACTTAAAAACTTCCAAAAATGAATACAAATAAATAAAGACAAATTCCAAGGTATAAACTCCAAATTGCCTACTCTCTCAAGCTAAGCCTTCAACCCAACAATCACATCCGATCATAGATATGCATAAGAGGTCTTCTTCCTACCATTAGTGGATCGTTGTAGGATCCATTCAACCAAGGCAGTATAAGTACGAGTCTAGTACTGAGTAAATTATGACTACCTAACTCATGGAAGGAAACATGATATATATAAGATATGGAAATCTTTAGCTTACAATACTCATGCTTAATTATAGAGGTGATACATATACCATTCCAATCATAAAATAACTCATTCTCAATTACACATGTGATACATACACCATCCTACTCATATAAAAACTTATATTCAATTATACATGTGATACATACAATAAAACATGGGGTCACAAATTCATGCTTATAAATATATATGACAATGCATAGGGTACAAGCGTACAAGAATTCATGATTGCATGCTGAGTAACATAGACTACCCTAGAAGATAGCATTCTGCACATAAGGCCCACATATAATTTGAATAGTAGATCATATGATATTTGAATATGGTCATGCATCATATGGTAATTTTATTGCAAGGAAGACAACCAAGAGACATGCATAGGCAAAAGAAATGTAAAGTTAATGAGTGAGAGAGAATAATTTATTATGATATTTCTTTATCATAATCATAACCATTTAATTATATTATCTTAAGGACGGAGACTTAAAGAGATTGTAACAACTAATCTAGTACTCGACCGGTATTAGCCCTAGCTGGCCAGCCTAGAAACGTAACCAAACCACTATAAATAGGACACCTAATGTAATACCTCGTTTTTAGGAAACCCTAATTAAAATTAATAATTATGTGTGATTAGTTATAATTATTAATTTAGGAGGTTTAGTATTAAACGTATTATTATTATTATTATTATTATTATTATTATTACAATAATTTAGATATAAAAATAATTAGGCTAAAAAGTTGATAGAAATCGATTCATTATTTTAATCTTAGTTTTTATTCGTAAATGTTATTCGAATTATTTTAATAATAACCGCGACTCGTAACCTAAAATAAATTTCTAAAATTTATTCCCGATTATGTTTATCTTTTCATTTTATTTAAAACTATCTTAGATCGGATTATTTTTCTATCCGATATTTTAATTTATCCGGACTAAATTTAACATAAAATATATACATATATATAATATTATTTATCTTCTCTCTCTCTCCCTCTGCCATTTTCTATCCCATCCCCGCACTCTCCCTTATCTCCCTCGCTTTCTACCTTTACTCCACCTTCTACACATATACCTACATATACATGCCACACACCCTCACACACTCTACCCCAAACAGTCTCCATTTCTCGCACACACTTTCGGCGCAAATTCCCCGAGCCCCCAACCAAACAAGACTCTACACCCTGTATACAGACACATCTCCACACACTTAACACTCCAACCCTAGCCACGACCCACTGTTCCTCCTAGCTCCCTCCTATTTTCTCTCGGAAACCCACCCCAAGCAGCCCCCATTGTCTATTTCCCAGCCCTCTCCTGCACATCCACTCGCAGCAATCCTTCACCCAGCCACCCAGCCTCATCTTCTTTCTCCTTCTCCCCGCAGCATTAACCACCACCTTCATCCTACACCAGCAGCCACATAGCCCCGTCGCAGAACCCAACCCTGCCACCTCCTCCCTTCATCCTAGCAACCTACCAGCATCTACCACCCACCGTAGCCCTGCACTCCCCACTCCAACCAGCCAACCACCATCTCGTCGCCCAAGCCTGCAGCATCTAACCCGTTGCCTAGTCCCTGCACCCTTCCCCGATCGTAGCACCCTTTCCCGCAGCCATCCCGTTGCCCAGCTATAACAAACAATTCGTGCGAGCCCAGCATCACTACCATCGTAGCCAACCAGCCATCCTCCACCTTCGGCCAGCCACTAGTCTCCACCGCCCCTACCACCCTTTCCTTTTCCCTGCCTTGCCCGACCCTCTCACCCAGCCAACATGCCTCCATCTTATGCGTGACTCACGCTGCATGCATCGTGAGTTGCGTTGTGTTATAATGAGATTTTTGTACCATATTAATTATAAGGGTATTTTAGTAATTTTAGAAAAATAAATATTTTTATACTATAGTTATTATTTTATATGATAGATATTAATTTGATATTTGTGGTATTATTTTTAGGTATGAAATTTTAATTAGCAAGACCTAATAAATTTTAGTGGATACCGCTAATTTTACATTTTTACTAGAATTCAGGTAACTGTTATACCTTACTAAAATGTTAAATATTCTGTGATAGCACATTAGGATTTTTGGTGTATGAAATATGTTTAGCATGATTTATTTCGATATAACTATGTGTTAATTATTATTATTATGAAAACGGATAAAAATGAGCATGTTATTTGATATAAAATATTTTGGGTACAAAAGTATGATTTAAAAGTGATTCTAATGGCAGAAAAATATTTGGTGTGATAATTATGTATTTAATTATTAGTTTAGCATGTTTAGATATAATTGTGGAGTAATTATTAAGAATGTGTGTGCCCTAGGGGCAATTTAGTCATTTTTGTGTATTATGATATTTATCCTAAAAATCATGTGTAACATGTCTTATCTGTTGTTGATTTTGCGATCGTGTGTTTTGTACGTTTCAAAAGTATATAATAGGGTTTCATATGTAGAAATTTGTGTAAGGGCAAAATGGTCTTTTGACATGACTGATCATTTAAATTGTATAATAAATAATTAGATTAATTTGTTTTAGCCTTTTTACGAAAGATTAATAAATAAAATGGATTTAGTATTAAAATGGTTGATAATCTGATAATTATTAGCCTCAAGGGCATTTTGGTCATTTTCAACCCAGTTCGCCCAAATATGAATAATTGGACATAGGATGGCCTTAGACTTTTGGTAGGTTGACTTTGGTATTGAATTGGACTTTGTTCTATGCCTTTGACCATAAGGTTGACTTGGATAATTGGAAATAATGGAAAAATAAATAAGTATGGAAATGAGAATAAATGTGTAATGTGTGTTATTTGTGATCACTTTATAAAAATACTAATATATAAAGTGAAAGACCTCGAGTTTTGGAATGGTTTCTCTCTAGGGGTAGCTACCCTAGAGACGAGGTAGGAGTCTTTGTTTTGTTTGGGTTTTTGGTGTGCCGGTTGTACCCTAGTAAGGCCCTAGTCTACTCTATAGGTAACCAACGGGCCCTATAGGGGCTATCGATACTTAAAGATTAGGTGTCTAAGGTGAGGAGGGTATTGTGTGCCTTGTGCATCAGTATGACCAAAGTTCTATTATGCCTCTAGGTTGGATGGTTGAAGGGTATCGTGTTGCCTTATGCGCCGGTATGACCGGTATAATATTATATCTCCGGGTTATTATTGTATCCCCCTCGAGTAAATCAAAATGGAAATAATATGACTTGATTGGAAGGATAATTATTGGATATTGGATTTGTTTGATAGTGGCGACTGTGCCTATCTGTGGTTTAAGTAGTAGCCTGCGGGCCTACATGTGTGGGTATTATGTCTATAAATATGCCTGTGACGTTATGTATATTATTATACTATATCTGTAAATATACCGTTGATGTTATGTATTTTAATTTACTGTACCTGTAAGTGTACCTGTGAGATTACAGATTTTATTATCCTGTGTCTGTAAGTACATAGGTGATTTTATGTATTTTATCATATTCTACCTCTAAGTATACATTTGATGTTGTGGATTTTGTTATAGCTTACCTATGAATACACCCGTGGTGTTATAAATTTGGTTGGGAGTTATGCTGAGACATGAGTCATGCTGTGGATGTTATAACTGTTATGCTGGAGTTTAGGTTCTAATCATTACTTCTGAGAGTATCTTTGGCATGTTAGTATGGTAAGCTTTCGGTTGTTTTAGACAAATAAAAATGAGTAGCATGTGGCTTTAATAGAATTCGACCGTCTAAATGATTATTAAATATCAATCCTCGTATGAATACTTAAATGTCTTGTACCTGTTAGTCATATGCCTTGCATGTGTTCCATGCTAGTTTTTCATATTAGTTTGGTATAAAGGGTTATTCAGTACCGTAGTACTGACGGGTTCCATTTTATGGTCCCCTGCCTATTCAATGGGCAGTCTTTACCTTGTAGGATCACTTTGAGCATAGGGTCTGACGATTTCAATAATGGGTTGAGATTTAGGACTATTCGGTATTCGCCTCGACTTCTTTTGGTCTGGATATTTCATAGACTCTTAAATCCCCTGCTATTTCTCTTTTGTTACATTATAACCCCTTTGCTTGATCTTTTTGTATTTACCAGGACAATGTAATTTGTAATGAAATTCTATCCTACTCTTGTTTTAATGTTCTTTAAGTAAAGTGATATTTTAGCCTTAGCACTTAATATAAGAACGATAGAGGATGCCAGACTTATGTTGAGTGTGGCGGTAACACCCATTGATTTTGTAATTAATGCTTTCCTAAAATGAAAATTTTTAGCAGTAAAAATGGGGGTGTTAAACCTAATCACTTAAGTATCCATACCCCTATAGGACCAAAATATATAAAGACACCTATAGAGTAGAAGAAGGCCTCTACGGACCTCGTAAGGCACCCAAGATCACAGAATAGAAAAAGACTAGAATGGTATTAAGTGAATACCAAACCTAACTTGGATAGCTACCCTGAGTGATACAATTCCAGACTCGAGATCTTTCACCTTAAATGATTAATATTTTATTTAAGGATTCACCAAGCACAATTAGGTCCACATAATATCACTTAAACCACTTCCACCAACATAATGAATTTCTATTATTATATGAATTTTGACTGGTATTAAAGCAAATAATATTTTAGTGGCTTAAAAGCTAAACCAGTCCAAGCGGTGTTAAAATCGATCAATTCTAGGGGTATTAAAGTCAAATCAATTCGAGTGGCATTAAAGCTGATCGATTCTAGAGGCATTAAAGTCGATCCAATTCAAGTGGAACTAAGGCTGAATAATTTCAGGCGGTGTTAGAGTCGAATAATTCCATGACATAAAAATATAGCACAAGGTATCATGCAATTTTGATCCATACTCAACCCTTCACATACTCACACACATACATCATTCAATATTTATACTAACACACGTTTGCATTGAGGCAATAAATCTGAAGTTAGCTAAGAAAATTGAGTATGATAGAGATAGAGCTATTGAGAGCTCGATAATCCACAGGAATGTTTTCTTACAACCATGATGAAATTCAGAAAACTAGGTTAGAAGCTACCTTGATCAAACAATAATTCAAATAGTATAATTATATCAACACAAGGAGACATGAACGATCTTTCTTGGAAAACATATCCAAAACTTAAGACTCACGAGCATAGCTTGATTAAGATTTAAAATTAAATATTAACCAAATCAGGTTAAACACATATCACTTGGGGCATATACAATTGATTTGGAAAAGCCAGAGAAAGGATAATAGACTATAAGTTAATTTTATCAAAAATGATTTACTGGTTAGGTTTTACAAACAAAAAGACGAAGCAACCATTTGTAGATAACTAAATCCAACCTAATAAGATAAAAACATAATTCAAATGATTTTAAATTGAAGTTGGAAAATGATTATGTAAAAGAAGCATAGCATAATCAATTTTATAAAACCATTCCCAAAAATTAGGGTTTTTAAGCCTGAACTATAACCTAACTAATTAACCTTGATTTCCTAAAATTGATAGCTTAGGACTACAATTAAACTAAGTTTAAATAAATCCCGATAATCAATTCGAACTAAATAATCTTCTAAGTAGTGAATTCATGACATTAGGTTTCTAAAATTTAGTCTTTTAAAACCCAAGACACACACTTGGATAATTCAAATTAATTAATTCCAATTGAACGTGTTAGAATGCAATTAGGATCATTTAAACTAATTCTAAAAATTTTATTTTAGAAAAACAACTATACAAATGACCAATTTTATAATTTCATTAAAAATATAGGCTTTAGGCCCAAAAATTTAATTCAATTAAATTTTATCAATTTATTTAAATTGAAGGCTTAGAAATGTAATTAGACATATTTTATAATATATTATATAATCAATTGACCAAAACAAATAAGAGAAATACATAATTTAGCATAATTAATGTTTTTGAGCTCAAAATATAAATCTGGTCAATTCTTGCTAAAATAAATAAATTAACAGTTTGAAATTGCAATTAAATGTATTCTAATCTAAATTATATAATAAATTGAATAAAACAACGCAATTACACAATCCAATTTAGGCTCGCAAAAGTTTTGACCTAAAAATCTAATTCCAATCAAATTCACACAAATTTCCCAAATCAACACTTCCGATATGAAATTAAATAAATTTAAAAGGATATTACAAAATCAATTAAGTAAAACAACTTAATTATGTAGATGTATACCGATGTTAATGTTATAAAATTAATAACATTTGACATACAAAAATGATTACATAAAATAGCATATTTACCATGATTTCCTGCCAAATATGCTCCTTATGACCATTTGGAACCTGCTTCCAATTATTATAGGAGATAGGAACACAGTTACGGGTCACAAGTGAAATGTAAGTCAAGAACATATCAGCGTAAGGGCCGATGGGAAGATTGTAAGTATTCCATCCCAACTCGACTAATTCTCCTCTATTCCTCATGTCTGTGATGATTCTCATAATCGTAGGTCCTCTCTTCCCTTCTTCATCACTGCTGTCCCTATCAATGTTTTTGTTGGCCATATCTCTACTAAAAATAAATAAATAAATAATGTTAGAATGTTATGTATTGAGCATGATAATGTACCATTATATTATCGATACAAATCATGCTTAGAAAGAATTAATCTCAAATGTATCATGCTATTCTATATATATATATATATACGAATTATGTTAACACATTTCCAAAAAGATATTAATACTAACCCTAAACCTCATAAAACCCTAATCCCTAAACCTAGCTAAATGTAATTAAACCATAATATATAAATCATATTATTAATTATTATTATCATACACAATTATTTCTCTCTATTTAATTATTCACTTTTATATATTCCTTATTTTCTATATCTATTTAATCCTCATCAAATAGCAATCATTAACATATGCATCTCTAATTGAAATTTTCATTTAATGATGCATGTGCATATGTAAAATATATTTGCATTTCATTATATGACATTTCCTATATCTTATTGCTAGTCTCCTATACTTATTAATGAAAATGTGTGTGTGGGTGTGTGTAACACCCCCAAAATTCACTACTAAAAAATTTCGTTTTATTAAAAGATAATTGGGGATGCAGATTAATAAAACGTGAACTTTGGGAGTATTACTGCCACACTTAGTACCAGACCGGTTCACTCATACAGTTCCAGTACCAAGTGCTAAGGCTAAGAAAATGAAATACAGCTTGAAAGAAATTCAACACACACAAATCAGAGTAGCGTATCAAATCGTTTACAAGAATAAAATCCACCAATGGTGGTTGCAGTAACACATAACATTAAAACCAAGAATTTAAAGAGAAAGAGAAAACCCTAACGATACCGGATAACTCCTTACTCTCTTTCCCGTAGCCCACTTGAGTAGCACCTGAAAATACCTGCAAAGCAAGCCCATTGAATAGGCAGGGGCCCCATAAAGGGAATCCTTCAGTACTACGGTACTGAGTAACCCTTTAATACCACACTTAAAGACAAGCCTGCATACGGCACATAATGCAAGATACACGCATAATAATGAGAGCTGCACACATAACAATAACATGCATAATAATTCATAAATCACGATCAATACTTTGGGCCTTAAGCCATGTTATAGTGTAAGATCAATACATTCGGGCCTTAAGCCATTATTCCATCATCATTCCATCAATCTCATATTTTATATCCATGTGAGTACGAGAACCCCACTATTATAGCCGGTGGACCAGAAGTAAACACACAGGGTAGAACGCCTCTGACCACTATTATTGCCGGTGGACTGGTCTGGCCCCGTCTCACATGGTGTTCCACTATAAGTGATTAGTATTTTTCCATAATCTTATTCACATACATAACTGATTTTATTGAGCTTGGGACCCCCACTATTATTGCCGGTGGACCGGAATACATATAACTCATCATCCAGGGCACAACGCTCCTGGCCACTATTATAACCGGTGGACCGGGATATATAAAGAATCATCATACAGGGCACAACGCTCCTGGCCACTATTATAACCGGTGGACCGGTACTCAATATAATAATCATCTGGGCCCGGCTCATTAATATTCCACTTTCAATTATAGTATGTTTCCTTTCTTTAATCAGCACATCAACCATATTTATTTGCCTCGAACGGGAGATCAATAACCTGGGACACAAAGGTACACCGGTCGTACCAGTGCATATCAGCTACTCAGTACCCTTCAACCACGAACCTAAGGACGCAAAGGTACCCTGGTCGTACTGGTACATAAAGCTAACTCAGTACCCTACCGATAAGGACACCTAATCCATAAGTATGCATACCCCCTAACTAGGTCCGTAGAGCTAGAAAGAGTAAGATATAGGGCTTGGCTGGGGCACAAAGGCACACCAGCAAATACCAGAATAATCGTGGACTAAACCACGTCCTTAGGGTAGCGACCCCTAAGGAGTCACCATTCCCGATCTCGAGGTCTTTCGCTTTAAGTAATAGTGCCTTAATTAAGGTGATCATGAAAAGCATGATAACCCAATACTTATTCACTTTCAATCATTCTGATATAATTAATCGTTTCTTATTCAGATGATTATCCGGGATATCACAGAGAAAACCGTTAAGGCCATACTAATTATCAAATACTCTTACTTGGCTAATCAGCATTATTAGAATGTTCCACAATCTCAAGGACATGTTAGGTACAAAATACTCATTTGCCCTTTGCTTATATAATTGTTAAGTATCCATTCCTTACTCGCCAAATTACCATATTGCCCTTTAGGTTACATAATTACCAAATTACCCCTTGTCCAATTTAGATTACCAAATTATCCCCTACACTTTTTAGATCACCATTCACCCCTCATAATTACTACACTTATCATATTTCCCACTTGGTTGGTTATATTACCAAGTCGCCCTTCTCTTTTTTATAATTACTAAATTGCCCTTGAGTTGGATAAATTACTAAATTACCCTCCTTTCTTATCATGATTTCTATTTTTCCCCTTTAGTTGGTTAAATAATTATTACTTCGTCCTTTAATTGGCTAAGTCACCAAATTGTCCCTTTCGTTGGATAATTACCAAATTGGCCTTCTCCTTTATCATAATTACCATTTTACCCCTCTCAATTATTTTAATTGCCATTTACCCTTTTAATTATCAGAAGTCCCAAATTACCCTTCTTCATAATTACCAACATTAATTTACCCTTCTCCATATTTATAATTACTATATTACCCTTCTCCATTATTAAAATTACCATAATGCCCTTTCATTGGTTAATTTACCAAATTACCGTTCTCTAGTATTATACTTATCCAATTGCCCTTCTACAATCATAATTTAATCACTAAATTATCTTTTGTCGTTACCATAATTACCAAGTTACCCCTTACTCCCAAGTTTACCATAATATCCTTTTATTTACAAAATTACCATTTTACCCCTTACATCCAATTTTACCATATTACCCTTTTGCTTGTAAATTACCATAATACTCCTTTTACTTTACAATTTACTATTTCACCCTTTTATATCCAAAAATTAACATTTTTATCTTTCCTTACAAAATTACCATTTTGCCCTTCTTTTCCAAAATTACTATTTTACACCTACTTCCAAAATTACCATTCTTACCACTTACTTATAAAATTACCATATTGCCCCTTGACTCCAAAATTACCGCTTTACCCTTTTCTCCCAAAAATTACTATAATACCCCTTTACTTATAAAATAATCATTTGGCCATTTGATCATAAAATTACCATATTATTCTTTTATCTCGAAAATTACCATCATACCCTTCTTTCTCACAACTTATAATTTTATCCTTTTTACTTATAAAATTATCATCTCACCCCCTTCCCTTTGAAATTACTAAAATACCCTTTTGTTTACAAAATTACCAAAATGCCCCTTTTCACTTATGAAATTTCCACTCAACCCCTTTATTCACCATTTTTATGAATTTACTAACACTACATAAAATAATGATATTAGTGCTTCATTCTTATCATCTAAGTCCACCAACATGTCATTATTCAACATAATACTCATTAACAACTACCTACATTAGGTCACATACTTCATAAGTAAAAATACTAAAATACCCTTAGACAATAATATTACTCATGCATTAGCAACATAATACATCATAAACAAGCATTTAACATTTCCATCAATAATCAAACTCTTTCCTTAATTAACATACCTACATATGGCACAAAAGTTATCATGCTTTTCCTTTTTATCAAAAAATATAAGAAACCATATACATATCATGCTAAGCACACCAAAAATGCATAAAATCATACTAAACCCCTAATGTGCTAGCATACGTTTTTCCATATATTTAAGGGAGGATTAACGGTTACCTTAATCCTGCAAAATATCAAATCTTACCAAGCATAATTAGCAACTCAACACCTAAAAATAATATCCATCATATTTATGTTAGAAATAAGAAACCAAGCATAAAACTTTGTAAAAATTTAATTAATAGAACACTTAATATAAAATACCATTATACCTTAAAAATTAGCCAAGAAATTTTCAAAATAAGGGGAGGCTCACGCTGCATGAGCAGCGTGAGTTTCATGCAAAAAAAGGAGGGGAAAAGGCTCAAAGAGGTGTGAAGGAAGCAAGATTTATTATTTTTGGGTTAGGGTCTTTAGGCTAGAAAAGAAGGTGGTTAGGGGAGGTTCTAAGGCAAGTGAATGGTGCAGAAGTGAAGAGGGGGTGTAGGTGGAGGCTAAGGGTGGTTTCACGGCGGCGTAAGGAGGTGGAGACGGCGGCGGCTAGGTGGCAAAGTTAGCTGCCAAGATGGGTCGAGGGAAAGGGTTGTGAAGGAAGAAAAAAGAGAGGGAAAAATGGAGGGGTTCAGGGGCTATTTTCGGCCAACTAAGGCATGGCGGTTGTAGGGTGTCGAACGGTGGGTTGGGTGCCGACAGAGGTGGTCAGACGGAGGCGAAAATGGCTGTTGCAGGTGGTAAGGGGGAAAAACTAGGGAGAAAAAGGAAGAGGAGGAGAAGGGAGGAAGTGTAGGGCTCGAGGGGCAGTGTGGTGGTGCAGGGTGGTAGTAGGTGGTGGCATAAGGTGGCGCAGGGGTTGGGCTTGGTGGTTTGAGCGGCGGCGGGCGACAGTGATCAAAAACCGGGGAAAGAAGGATGGAGAAGGAGAAAAGAGAGAAGAGGCTCGGGAGGAAGAGATGAGGCTAAAAAAATGGGGAAATGAAGGCTTGGGAGATGAAGAAAAAGAAGAGGGAGAAGAGAGGGGGTAGGGCTGGCCGGCGATCGGTGCTGCAGGTTGCAGGGTTGGTCGGGTGGCAGGGGAAAGGAGGGGAAGAAGAAGGAAAGGGGGAGAGCATGCGGGGCTGTGGTTCAGGGCCGGTTTGGCTCAGAACAAGAAGGAAAATGACGAGGGAAGAGAGAGAGGGAGAGGGAGGTAGGTGGTGATGGCAGGCAGCCGCAGTTATAGGGTTGGCATGGCAACGGGAGCAGGTCGAGCATGGGAGAAGGAAGAAGGGAGAAGAAGAAAGGGATGGCGGGCGGCTGGACCAGCGCAAGAAAGAAATAAGGCAAGTCGGTCGGTCTAGGGGCAAAATAAAGGAGGGCGGGCTGGTGTGCGGTGCGAGGAGGAGAAGGGGCTAGGGGAACGGGCCTGGCCCAAACGCGCGGGGGAGGGCTGGCCTGGCCGGGCGGCCCAAGGGAGGGGGAAAAAAAGGAAGAGAAGAAAAGGAAAAAAGGGGAAAAAGGGAATGGAAAATGGGGAAAATAAAATAAATTAATTTATAAAATCATAAAACGTAATATTCTTGATAAATTATTTAATTTAATAATTTAATTTATTATAATCTAATATATTAGTTTAAAAAGGATAAAGTTGGTAAAATATTAGTTTGTTAATTTATTTAAATAAAAATAATATGATAATTAGCAAAATATTTATATATAATTTATTAAATAATCTTATCCAAATTTATATACTCTAAAATCCATAAAATAATTAAAATAAATAATTTTACAAGCAAATTTTATTTCAAATAAAGTCATTTATTAAAATATAGGTTTTTGATATTTTTAGGGGATTACATATATATATATATATACACACACAGATATATAGTTTTTATGAGTGAAAATGTATATAATTATACACTCACATTCATGTTATATATATATGTAAAGATCTCGACCAACACATGCAATTGTTAATATATAACAATAACCCGACAAATTCAACAACGAACAGCAAAATTTTCAACCACCAATTCAACAACACATTTTCGAATGAAAAACCACAATCTTTCAATAAAAAAACAAACAAAACCCTATAGCAACATGCATGCATTTATATATATATACATATATAATTAGATAAAAGGTTACAAGAGGAAGAAAAAACACATACATAAAGTGAGCTAGCTACAAACACGATGGCGAGCAAATTGAGAGAGTCAAGGGCTTCAAACACGACAGATGATGAAGGTGCAAGTGCTGGCTAGCTAGCTTCGGAACAATGATAGCACGCACATGCAGAGCCGACAATGGCAGAGGCATGGTGCAGAATTGGCGGTGCGAAGGTTTCCCTTACTTGAGAGGAATCGGAGTGGTGGTGCACGGTGTGGTGGTGTGAGGGTTTGCAAGGAGAAGGAGAGCAAGAGAACAAAGGTGTAGAGAGTCTGAAACATTTGGCACAAAGCATAACTGAGTGAAATAAAAGTTTGATTTTGGAGTTTTAATAATGGTTCCTGTGAGAACCATTATTAAAAATAGGTTTTTATAATAGTTCCTCAGAGAACTGTTATTAAAACATCTTTTAATAACGGTTCTTCCAGGAAAAGTTATTAAAACCTTTGGCCTTTTGACAACGGTTTTAATATGAACCGTTATTAAAACCTCTTTCAATAACGGTTTAAATAAACCTGTTATTAAAACATACGTGTAAATTTTAACATTACCCTTTTAATAACAGTTTTGAATTAGAACCATTATCAAAACTCTCCCGCCCATTAATTTTCATGCGTTTGACAACAGTTTTTGAACCACCATTATTATTGTCCCGTTATTATTTTCTATTTTTGTAGTAGTGAGATGATTTTTGCTTTGTCACACCTCACTTATCTATATGATAAGCAATGGCTAAATCTGGATTGTGGACTTTTTCGCAGTGGTTGGAACCATCTGGGAGTTTCGAAATAAAGCGGTGTTTGATAATGTCAATATTTGTCTGAACTTTATTTTGATGCTGATCAAGACTAGGGTGGAATTATGGCTAAAAGACGGTCAGCACATTTGTGACTATAGGGTTGATGATACTGTGTATCAGTTATAATGCTTGTCTGAGCTATAGGATCACACATTGCTTGCTTTTATTTGATCTTTGTCGCCCTGCTTCTCAGTTTCCTTTAGGGTCTTCTTTCTTTAGGGTGGGTTTGTGGACTGTTGAGTCCTTGTATCCTAGCTGTGTCTAGTGTTTTGGTTAACTGTTAAACCATAAAAAAAAATCTATATGATAAGCATTTAGTATTAAGGTAGGACACTCGTTGACTTCTTGAAATGACGTTTAAGCGTTATGTAGGTAGAAAGAAATGTTAGATACTTATTTCAATTAATAAATAAATATTTTAAAAATTTTAATTATTAAAGAAACAATTAAATGTCACTCAAGATAAGAAATTTTGGCATATCAATCATCAAATATTACCAAAATTTAATTAAAAATATATATTATTTTTGTATTATTTATTCTATAGCATAATATAAAAAAATACCACTTATATATAATGCATATGTACATATTTATTTTATATTAACTAATATGTTACTAATTGAAAGGAGTTAAAAACACCTAATTTATGCATCAATCAAACATGTAATTAAATTTGACAAAACTCCAAACAAATTAAAAAGGTAGTAACCAAAACAAAAGAATCAAGTCAACCCAATCTCAAATTGAAACTTAAAAAGTCAAGATTTAAAAAGGAAATTGAAGAAGAATTCTTCATCATCTCCATTCATCTTTTGTCTTCCTTCTTCCCCTCTGTTGGTATAACACGTACACATGGCACAACTGACTACTCTACTTATTAGTTGTTAGTAGTTTGTTATTAATTAGTCAATTAAGCTAAGTTGTTAGCTGATTTCTTAGATTGAAAATTGTATAAATAACATGCAATGTACCACATACTGTACTACACATTTTACTTAACTCAATACAATCAATATTTTATAATCTCTATTATTTGGTTATTAATTTTCCTAATATGTTATCAAAGCCTTAAGCTCCTGTCAATTAAATCAATCACTTTTGATACTCATCCATCAATCAAAAATCAGTTATGAATTCTTCTCCTAGTGAGTCAACAACTTTATCTTTCTCCTCTGATCCCAACCATTTTCTATACATACATCCTTTGGACCATCCTAGTATTATACTCATATCCAATAGATTTGAAGGTTCTGGCTATGTTTCTTGGAGAAGGTCCATGAAGATAGCATTAAATGCTAAGAATAAAGTATGTTTTGTTGATGGAACCATTCTATGTCCATCTTCAATAGATTCAGCTTTCAAACATTGGGAAAGGTGTAATGACATGGTGATTTCTTGGATCACCAATGTTCTGAGTAAAGAAATCTCTAGTAATGTGGTGTTCTCTACTTTTGCACATGATATTTGAAAATATCTTGAAGAAAGGTTTGGCCAAACAAATAATGCACAACTTTTCCAAGTCAAGAAAGATTTATCCTCCATAAATTAAGGTTCCGATAACATCACCAACTATTTCACTCGAATCAAAAGAGTATGAGATGAAATTTCTACAGTTCATTCTCCTCCTACCTCCACTTGAAATGGCTGAACTTGTGGAGCTAAGCAAGTGATACTCAAGCATGAGCAGAAGGATAAACTCATCCAGTTTTTAATGGGGTTGAATGAATCCTATATAAATATAAGAGGTAATATCCTCATGATGTCTCTTGCTCCTTCTATTTCTCAAACCTATTCGATGCTTATGCAAGAGGAAATGCAAAGAGAAATTTATGTTACTTCTTAACTTCTTGACCATTCTGCTTCTTTCGATGTCTCGAATGCAAGACCTAGGACAAATATCTCAAAGGAAAACAAGTATGATAAAAAGTTCAATTTGAATATTCAATGTAGATACTATAAGAAATTAGGGAACACTATTGAAAAATGTTATAAATTGCATAGTTTTCCTTCGGATTTCAAATTCACCAAGAATAAAAGAATTATTACAGCTTCCCAAGTCGCATATGATCAATAGACTTTTGCACCTTCTTCCTATTCTAGTCCAATACCTAGCTCGAGCAGTGATCAATGCAGTCAGTTATATGCCCTCCTCAATCAACAACACATTGGTTCTTCCTCGTCTCAAGCACTATAGAATAAAACATCCACTAATTTTGCAGGTAAGCATGCTTGTTCTTCTTATGGTGAATTAAGTGAATGTGCTTGTTTTAAAGCTTCCAACACCCAATTTTCTTAGATCCTTAATAGCATTGATTCTAACCATATGTATCATAAGGCTTCTCTCTCTCTTTAATTCCTTCTCCTTTTACTATCACTTTACCCAATAATTAGAAAATACAAGTCTCTCATATTGGTTCGGTCAAACTCGCATCGTCTATCATCGTTTCCAATGTTCTATTCGTTTCTTCTTTCCAATATAATTTATTGTCTATCTGCAAATTATGTCTCCAACTATAGTGTCACTTGATTGTTTTCTCATAATGTTTGTTCTCTGTAGGCCCCTTCAATGAAGAGGCTGTTAGACTTTGGTAAAATGTATGTTGGACTCTATCTCTTAGACAATAATAAGATAGTTGTAGCTACGACATCCTCTAGCATTTCTCTAGCAAGTGTTATGACTTGTCACAGTCTTAATTCACATCAGAATTATAATAATTCAACTGTTGTACTATGGCATAGGTGATTAGGCCATTTACCCTTGTACAAAATCAAAAGTTTATCTCTGATTGTTTGTAATGAGAATAAAGCTTTACAGTTTCCATGTGATGTGTGTCCTTGAGCCAAACAACACAAATTTTCTTCCCTTATAGTTCTATCACTACTTCACAAATTTTCCAACTAATTCACATTGACATTTGAGGACCTTATAATGTTCTTACATACAATGGTATTTTCTATTTCCTCACAATAGTGGATGGCTGCAATAGAGCCACATGGACTCATTTAATTAATCACAAAATTAATGCTTTATCTCTCCTAAAAGCTTTCATTCAATATACTAAGACACAGTTTAATGATCCAATTCAAACCATTCATTCTGATAATGCCCTTGGATTAGGGTGTAGTAAAGAGGCCAAATAATTGTTCACTTCCCATGGTATAAATCATCAAACCAGTTGCACTTACACTCCATAACAAAATGAAGTTGTAAAGTGCAAGCATAGAAACTTGCTGGAGGTTGCTTAATCTCTTCTTTTCCAATCCAATATTCCCCTCAAGTGTTGGGGTGATTGCATTCTCACTGCCACATACTTGATCAATAGGTTTCCCACAAAACTTCTGAAAGGTAAAACTCCTTATTATCTTCTATATACAGATTCACCTTCATATGATCATTTAAGCACTTCGTTTTCTTATGTTATGCTTCTACTCTTCCACATAATCGAACAAAATTTTCTCCTAGCGTAGAACCATGTGTGTTCATTGGATATCTTTTTGGTATAAAATGTTACAAGGTATATAATCTACAGTCACATAAAATTTCTATCACACGAGATGTTGCATTCCATGAAAATGTGTTTCCATATAAACTTCTTCCTTTTTTCCCACTCATTCATTCATGTTTCCAACATATAATACTTCTCATGATTCCTTCTTTCCACCACCTCCATTACCTACTTCACCAAGACAAACAACATCTACATCTGCTTCACCTCTATCACAACAACAAGTATCACCTTCTTCAATATATTTTCTGCCATCATAAACACCTCCATTTTAACCTTCTATTATCTCTCAATCATCACCAAACTCACAGGAATAGCTTCCCATTCCAAGAAGATCCACACTTCCGCACCACTTACCATCTCATTTCATAGAATTTATATGTGGAAATGTTATCGTTCCACAAACTTTCCCTCACTCCCTTCTACCATCTCTTTCTCCCTCTCATTTTTGTTTCTCTTATTTCTCCCACAAAAATCAACAACTCCTTATCTCATTATCCCAAGCACATGAACCTACTAACTATGATGAGGCACCTTGTGATCTTGTATGGTAGAATGATAAGTCAAAAGAGTTTGAAGCCTTAGAAGTGATTCATACATGGGATTTAGTTCCTCTCCCAGAGGGTAAGAAGCCCATATCTTGCAAGTGGGTGTACAAAATTAAACATAAAGCTGATGCCTCCATAGAGAGATTTAAGGCCAAATTGGTTATTCAGGGATTTATACAAAAGGTGGAAATTGATTATACTAAAATATATTCCCTAATAGTAAAGATGACTACCATTCATAGTCTCATTACAATGGTTTTTAAGAAAATTTTCTCCATGCACCTACTAGATGTTAATAATGTATTTTTCCATGGTGACCCACACGAGGACATTTACATGAAGCCCCCACCTGGCCTGGATGTTCCCTCAGGTTTTGTCTGCAAATTATTCAAGTCTCTATATGTCCTTAAGAAGGCTTATCATTAATGGTATGCCAAACTCACCCATGATCTCAAGTTTATAGGTTATACTATGTTTGAAAATGATTATTCATTATTCTTTAAGAAACAAGACAGTTTTGTGTTTTTTGCTGCTGTTTATATGGATGATTTATTGATTACCGGAAATAATTCACAATAAATATATAACCTCAAGATCTTTTTGTACAACACTTTCTGCATCAAGGACCATGGTTTTCTACACTACTTCCTTGGAATTAAAGTATTGCAGGAACCTCATAGTGTTATACTCACTCAACAAAAATTTACCATGGATCTTCTTAGGAATTTGCTTACACTTCATCTCATTCAGTCACTACACTACTTGATTTTACCATTAAACTCTTTGTTGATGATGGTGAATTATGTCCAGGCCATAGCTTAGATTATATTCTAGTTGGCAAAATCAATTTTTTGACTCACACATGCCCTGACTTAGCTTTTGTTGCTCATTTTCTCAGTCAGTTTATGTAAAAGCCATGGCTACCCCATCTTAAAGCTGCACATCATGTCCTAAATTATCATTCTTCATCTCCATCTTTGGGTATTTTTATGTCTTCCAAACCTGATTTTCAACTATAGGCATTATGTGATTCAAATTGGGCATCTTGTCCAAACACACAAATCTATTAGTGGGTGGTTCATTCATATTGGTGGTTCTCCTATCTCTTGGAAAGATAAGAAACAAACTACTATCTCTCTTTCGTCAGCTAAAGTTGAATACCAATCCATGAGACATACAGCTGCTGAGCTTGCATGGTTATCCCAACTACTACATAAATTAGAAGTGCCCAACATTATCCTTGTCCCTTTAAAATGTGACAATCAAGTTGTGGTGTTTATTACGAAGAATCTAGTGTTTCATGAGTGGATGCAACACATTAATCTTGACTGTCATTTTGTTCATGAGAAACTTCAAGAAGGTCTCATTACAGTATCCTACATCGGCACTAAAGATTAGTTAGATAATGTCTTTACTAAACCTCTGTCTAATGCCAAACATCATGACTTATTATCCAAGTTGGGTTTGGGAATTCCTTCCCAGCCTACAACTTGAAAGGTGGTGTTGGTATAACACATACGCATGGCATGACTGAATACTCAGCTTATTAGATGTTAGTAGTTTGTTATTAGTTAGTCAGTTAAGCTAAGTTATTAGCTGATTTGTTAGAGTCAGACTTGTATAAATAACATGCAATGTACCACATACTGTACTAAGAATTTTTCTTAATGCAATACAATCTATCTTTTATAATCTTTATCATTCGGTTCATAATTTTCCTAATACCCTCTCCCTCTCTCTTACTCTCTCCCCACTTCTTCCTTTTCCTCTTCCTCTCCACTTATTTTCTTTCTTTCTCAAATAATATTATCATTCTAACCTAGGATTGGAATTTCTAGTTCTTATACTTCCTCATTTTATCCATTTCATTATATTGTTTAAACTAAATCAAGATAATAATTTAATTAGTTACTTTTTGTGTGAGTGAACAATGAAGCTATAAGTAAATTAAATGGTATCTCGACATTGGATGATCAACTGCTTTTTGTGTGAGTTTGATTTTTATGTCTGGTGTGTTAATTCATTCTCTTTATGGTTCTTTATCTCTCTCTCTCTCTCTCTCTATAGGAAATATAATATTATAGGATGGTAAACATAATAATGTCTACAAATTTAATCTTCCACTAACCTTTATCAATGTGATGCACGATGGCCCTTTGTTGTGGAAGAAAAGATTATGAAATGTTAGCCCTATATGTTTGAACAAGATATAGACTCAACACTCAGTGGGCAGACTACTTGAAGTTAGGTTTGAGAAGGACAAAGTTTGTGTGGAATATGCTAGGTGTAAGCATGCTCATTCCTCATCTAAATTTAAGAATGTAATAAATACTTCAAGACCACCAGAGCTAATTCACATGGATCCTCAGGTCGTAGCAGGTATGTATGTGTTTTTGTTAATGAGTTCTTAGGCTATACTCCAATTCTATTTCTTAGTTCTAAGGAAGAGACACTTGAGGAATTTTTCATATATATTAAAAGGTTGAAAATCAATTAAATCATCAACTCACCTCTATATGTTTTGAATATAGTATTTAATCCCATAACGCTAACTTCATTGAATTTTGTAAGGATAAAGGCATAGATCAATAGATCATAATTGCTCATTTCTCTAAACTCCACAGTAAAATAAAGTGGTGGCAATGAAGGGAAAAAAAACTGGAAGAGATGGCTAGAACTATGCTACATGAGAGTGATCTTCCAAAGAATTTGTGGGTCAAGGCTACTAACACAACAAATTGCATCATCAAAAAAGCCTTGATGAGAGCCATACTAAAGAAATTTCCCTTTGAAATTATAAAGGAAAGGAAATCCAATATTAGCCACTTAAGAGTGCATGTCTATAATAGTTATGTACAAAACAATAAGGACAATCTAGGTAAATTTGACCCAAGAAATGACGAGGTAATGTTTGTTGGGTACTCTCCTCATACCAAAACTTACAAGATCTATATCAAGAGGACCATGGTAATGAAGGTTAGCATCCATGTGATCTTTGAAGAAATAAACAGAAATTTGAGCCACAAATAGACTAATGATGAAGAAGATTTCAAAATTGAGATGAACAAATATCCTATCGACTCCTAAGAAAATGAAGAGAGTGTAATTACAAGTTCTAGATAAGAGAAAATAGATACTGAACCTGATCCTATTTCTACATTACACACAGGACATATTGGTCCTAGCACATAATCTTCGATGCTTGAGGAAGTATTCTTATAGGATACAAAGTGGTATTACTACGTCAGCTCCTAAATCTTCTAAAAGCACAACTCAAGTGGGACAAATACAAATCACCCAGTATCCTTCCAGTCAATTCTAGAAAAAAATAAATATCAAATCTCACAGCCATCAAATATGAAATTGAGTGACATAACTAAGGAAGTTAAAATTAAAAAACCATCCCCTCGTGACCTTTTTGCAGCTAATGCCTCTTTATCTTCTATTAAGCCACATGATTATAAATTTTCTTTTACTTACTCTTATTAAATTATGGCCATGTTGGAAAGGTTGCACCAGTTTAAAGAGAACAAAGTTTGACATCTTCTTTTCAGACCTACACATGATTTAGTCATTGGCACAAAATAGATATTTAGAAACAAACTTGATGACAGTGGAGTCGTGACCATAAACAAAGAAAAAATGGTGGTAAAGGGGTGTAGTCAATAGGAAGTAATTGTTATGATGAACCTTTCCACCATAGGCTAGAATTAAAGTTATTAGAATTCTGGTTGCATTCGTTGATAGCATGAATGTAAATCTTTAACCAAAGGATATAATGATTGTAGTTCTAAATGGTTATTTGAAAGAAGATGTATATGTGGAGCAACCTCATAGATTTAAGAGTAGTGAATATCCAAACCATGTCCATAAACTAGAAAAAGTGTTATATGAGTCATGTACAAGCCCTCTCATCTTGGTGTAAAATATTCACAAAGATCCTTATATATCATGGTCTTGTATGAGGGATATATATATATTAATGATATTATCTTTTGGAGCTACTAACTAATCATTAATTGTTTCTGATTTCGTAGAGTTGATAAATTATGATTTTGAAATGAAAATGATGGATGTGTTCTTCCTTGGGTTGTACATCAAATAGAATAGAGAAGGGGTCTTGATTCATCAACAAAAGTACCTCACAGATCTTCTCAAGAAGTATGAAATGTTAGATACCAAGAATCATAACACCTCCATGCCAACAAACAAAAAGATGGATCTAGATGGCTAAGGTCAAAATGTTCAAAAGAAAATTTCCAATGTTATTATTAGATATATCCTTCATCTTACTTTTAGTAGACTAGACATAATATGTAGTGTTTACTTATGTACATATTTTCAAACTAACCCTAAAAGTCACATATTAAAGCTATCAAAAGTTTATTAAGGTATCTTAAGGAAAAAAACAATTTAAGTCTTTAGTATCCCAAAGAAGGAAGCTTGAATCTCAATAGATATTCAAATGCTAACTATGAAAGATTCTTGATTGATAGGAAACGCACCTTAAGGTATGGGACATTTTTCTAGGTCATTATTTGTTATCATGCTTTGTTGCTCTATATACTATTGAATAAGGTATTCTTTAAGAGTATGTCAATTAGAGTTAAATGCCAAGTGACAAATGATATAGCTAAAGTTTATAAATAAAAGGAAATCCTCGGTGGCTGATATGGTTGTGCCAACTCCTACGCGTACAACCCCTAGTATTAGCTTTATCCCCAAAGTATTTGAAGTACTATACTCTACTTTTAATTATTTTCTTATTTAAAGCATTACAACATTTGAGTTATGTGAAAGTAATAAATCTCTTAAATTTAAGGTGAATATCCATGTGATCTCAAAGTATCAAAAGAAGAGACTATTATCACCTAAGGAATCACTCATATTTTTGAGAAGAAATCTTTTGAGTTCGACGTAGTTCAAGTGACTTTCCATAACATCCATAGTGAATATACTTTCTTAAAACAACCCATTTTGAACAATGATGATCGTGATCCCCTATGCTTCAGAGATGAGTCACTTAGATGACCATGTTATTTAGTTACCCTTAAAGATATGGTAATATTATTAATATCTAGAGTTAAAATAATCAATTTCTTAATTATCTTATATTAACCTTTTTTCCTTCATGGTAAAATTTTATGGAAGAAACCAATTCCTAAGAAATAATAAGAGAATAAATTAGAGAAGGAAAAAAGTGACATTGTGTGTAGAGCACAACATATCTCCTATCAAGTATCAAGAATTCAATGTGCATATAGGAGTTGAGGGCGTAGTTCATTTGTTAGCTAAAGGTTAGCTACAAGTCCAACATATAAATTCATACATGAGGTATAATTTCATTCACTTTTAATATATAGGTATATTAAAAAATATTACTATAATTTTTAAATTATTAGTAACACATGATTACACAATTATTTTCTTATAGATTATTAAAAAGGATAATTATATGTGAAGACATTAACCATGTGTATAGATTCTTAGGTCCAAAGTTAATATCCTATGGGGACCTCAAATAACAAATGAAGTATTTGATCAAAGCAATGAGGGCGGCTCTGCACAGATTTATTTTTGCTTCCTTTTCTTTTCATTCAAATTGGTTTTTGGTCATTTTATATCTATTAAAAGGGTTCACATATTGGTTTGACCCATAGGAATAAAAAAGTGTGACAAGCCACACAAATTTGTTGAAATGTCATTAATTGTTTCCTAGCTTTAATAAACTTATTTCATAATTTACTTATTACATTATATAACTAATATGTTTCTATACAAAAATTAGGTCATTTAAGAAATATCCAAAGATGTAAAAAGATGAACCTAAACAACAATGAGTTTACATGAAGGTGTGTAATTAGTAACAATTTTTTATATTTTCTATGTTTTAATATTTATTGTATAGTGTTGTTCTAATGATGTTAATATGTGTATTTCACTTAATTAGTAACATTTTTTTATATTTTCTATGCTTTAATATTTATTGTATAGTGTAGCTCTAACGAATTTAATATGTACATTTAACTTAATGTAGTGTCCAAAACAAAGAGGCAATGACATTTGTGCTTATTTTGTTAATATGATAGATGTTATTCTAAAATAATGGAAGGATGATTAGAAGTAAGTATTCATCCCCATATATATACTTGTTAATATTTTTACTTCAATTACATACTTATAGTCATTCAAATTATGATCCCTTTTTTCTTATTTATTTTAAAATAATGAGGTGAGGTTTTTTTATAGCTAGCTTAATAATGTAAAACAAGAATGACTAGATTTTATCTTTGTACTAACTAGATAATGAATTCAATTATAGTTTTTTTTCCTTTTATTAATGTATACACGTGAATTTATACTTAATTATTTGAAGGATTATATGTCTTTCATTGATGTGGCCATGTCTCATTCAATGGTATATACACAACAATGATGCTTGTGTATTAGTTTTGCATATATGATTAAGTACACCTAATTATTTTTTATTAATGTAAGATGATACATGTACATTGCTATTTTTCTTTTTTATAGACTTTAAATTGAATATATGTATGGGAAATACAACACTAATGCTTATGTATCATTTTGTATGGTGCTGCAACATTTGTTTTTATTTTGAAAAAAGACTATAGGTGGAGGTTTTAAGTTAAAATGATTTTCTATACCTCAATAAGATGTTTTAAAAAATTTTTGCTAAGCGAATATATGATGTTTTTAATATATAACTTCCACCTTTACCTTTGCAAGAAGCTTTTAAAATAATAGGTAAAGGAATAGATGATGGTTTTAACTTTAAACTGCCATCAATAGTATAAATTAGATGGAAATTATAGATTAAAACTTCTTTGTGTTCCTTTATACATTTTATAAACGTCCTTTACAATTATATTTCATTATTGTGCTTTGAGCAATAGGTTGAAGGTTGCAGGGCTGTCAGTTACCGTTATCTTTTGTCATTTTTCATCGCCGTCTATGATTGTTTTTATACTAGTATTTTTGTTGTTTCTTATGTGGTTGTTGATATCATTGTTTTGATGTGATGCTAAGGGTTGTATTAGCATTGTTCGGATGAAGGCAAAGTTATCAAATTATCTTTCCGTACTCTTATCTTCTACGTTTTCCTTTCTTGTCTTATCTTTCTGTAATCTTGTATTATTAGGATCAAGTATTTCACAAACTTGATCATTGAGAATAAATTACCTTTTAGCCTTTTATCAGACATAAAGATTGTACATAAATCGAACTAAGATGAGTGAAACTCTTTTCGATTTGAGCCCTACTCACTTGACTAAATGAATGAGTCAAATCAAAATTTAAATGATCTAAACCAAACCGAGTTTACAAACTTACTACTCTAAATGAGTAAATCTAAATCTTCTAGTCTCAAATTCGACTTATTTAATAAAAAAAAAAATAAACTCAAGCTCGTCTCATTTTACTAAATGAACAAATCAAACCAATTTTTTTTATGAGTATCATCTTTATGTTGGATGTGGCGTTAGTACCCTATTTTGATGATTTAGACTCCATAAATTCTTTTTAAATGAAATTATTTTTGAATAAAAATGGAAATATTACAATTGGTTGGCCCTCATAAATACTAGTGTTCATGATTTACATTATTCCAAAATAACATTAAAGTAGAAACACAACTCTACCGCCATAATAATATATAAGTGTGTTCAAAATCTCATATATAATAAGATATACTAAACTTGCTTCAACATATAGGTTTAAAAAGAGTTTACAATATTTTTACCCACAAATATTTGAATAATTTTTGCACACTCAGTCCCCCTCTTGAGTGTGACTTGTAAGACCAACGTATGAGAGCAACTATGATGTAATATAAACACAATAGTTATAGAGCATAAGTTTAATAATGGTAAAAAAAAAACATAATGATAGTAACACACAAGCATAATGAAAACCAATGTAAAAATGATAAAATAAATGATAGAAGATAAGAACAACTAATAGTGTAACAAAAGTAGGGTGATCATCAGTATAAAACAAAGCTAAAGCATCAATACAAAAATAATGAAATATAAATGCTAACAATTATGAAATATAATATAGTAATAATGGTAAAACATATACACATTGACCATCACCTCAATAATAGTAAACCTTTCATATATAAAAGGTAAAATAGAATTATATAATTTTTTTATATTAGAGATATACCAATATGGATATTAATTTTGATTAAAAATATCATAATTATATTTTTATATTCATCCAACTTAAAGATAAATTAGTTTTAATTTTTTTTTTAAATGATGAGGTGGGAAAAGTCACAAGGGGTTTATTGTAATACCATGAAAATTTGCATAAGCCTAATATCACATTATTAGCCCACTAATTTGATTCTAATCTCAATAACACTTATTTTAGCGTTAATCTAAATTTTTAATTCCAAAACTTTAACCAAATCAGAAACCATGACCCGAATAAACTATATTTTGTAAATAGAAATTTTAGAAAAGTATATATATCATCTTACATTAATAAAAGATAATTAGGTGTACTTAATCATATATGCAGACATACACACAAGCACATCCTACTCCTTGCCATTCTCCTTCTTCCTCTTAGCCTAACACAACATACACCTTCACATCACCATCAACTGCATTTTTGACCCCAACACTCCACCTTCCCCCATTGACTTCCCTCTCTAATCTTCTCTGCAACCCCTCATGCCCCCCTTCACCCCAGCATTTTCTTTCCCATTCACACCATCCACACATGCATACATGCATATATATATAAACACACACTACACATTCTTCTTCCCTTCTCTTTTATTTACCTTACCTTCTATTCATTTTGTGTCCCAAAATACTACCCTGAGCTTCCTCTTCTTTCTCCTTTCCTCCTTCTTTTCCCCTCCTTCTTCCCCTATTTTTTTGGCTTATGCACCACCAATTCGACCACTATGCACCACCATGGCCACCACTCACTACCCTTTGACAAATGGATAAACCACTAAGGTCACCCCAACCTTCTCTAACACCATCGCCACCGACGACTACTTCATTTTCCTTATTCTCCTCACCCATGGAATTTTTAATAAACACATGGCCTCAAGCATGGTCATGCAAAATTTTCCTATTACACACCCGTGCAACCTACCACAATCTATCTGTGTACCCTTACATGCCCATGCATATCCAAAACATATTCAACTTGCGACCTGTTTGCCTAGTGATTGAGCATGACCGTGCAACTCCTTCCTCTAGGTCTGTGTGGGCAAAACCGTGCAGCTTTTATTTCTCAGCATGCAACCCTATTATCACCCAAAAACCTTGTCCAAATACCACTAAATTTTTACCATAGCTCCACCACACATTCCACTACACATCCACACATGCCAAGCTTCCTTTTGCTTATGATTTTTTTGTTTTTACCCTCTTTACTTTAATTTCTGTTTTGATTAACCTCTTCGAGCCTAACCATGGATTTTGTTATTTTTTGTAAGTGTTATTCTGGTAGCTTCAAAGGAGGAAGTCTAAGATTTTCGTTCTTAAAGCCCGGTGTTCTAATTGATAATGATACTATGTAATGTTTAGGGTCTTTATGTTAATTGTTGTATGGTTATGTGTGTTTCATTATATTGTTGATATTTGATTTAATATATATATTGATCACGATATTTTGATGGTGTGGATAATATGTTTGAAAGAAAATAAAAATAGGTAAGAGTTACCATTATGATTTTGTTATAACAATGACATATTTATGAAAATATTTCTTATGATATGAAATATGGGCTAAATTAGCTTTGATAAGTGGACATAAATATTTTTATGAGGAATGATGATAATTTTTGGATTTTAAAAATAATGTACAAGATTTTATAAAATAAAGGTTATTGTTTGTCCTTAGGGTTATTTTGATTATTGTGGGATAATAAGAAAATTATGGAAATAATGATATCATGAGAAATGCTTGGAAATATTATTGTTTGTTTGAGATCCTTCAATGAATTAATGGTTAATTAGTGGATAATATCTTTTAATGTTAATATCATTATCCCATGTGTTGAATGTAGGAGTTATTCGGATGCTGAATATATTGCTAGTGATTCGCTTCATGAGGTTATTTATTGGAATTGATAATCATGTGAATTTCATAGGAGGTATTATAGATATCTTTTAGAATTAGGATTTTTGGAGATTTCTGTGATTAATACCTTAGGGGTAAGATTATTAATATATGTGTATGACATGGAAACTAGATCGTACATTTTGAGTATGATATTAATGATGAGAGTTGAAGATGATATAATATAATTTGTGTGGAATAATTAATATCGGTGAATGAATGCTAAAGGGTGTGTAATTAGGGTTGAAAAGATGTGAGAACTGTAACCTGAGTTATGTGTCTATCTGCTTTAATGTGTTTAATGCCTGAAAATTAACCATAAATAAGACACTAATCACTGAAAGTGAAAGAGCATGTGAGTAGTTCTGAGGTGATCTATATGTGTATATATATATATATATATATTCTCGTTCCACCATAAAGAATAGTGGCTCGGGAGCATTCTACCTCGAGATGGAAATATTTTTAATCTTCGTTCCACCGGAAAATTTAGTGGCTCAGGAGTGTTTTGCCTCAAGAAATTGTTTCAGTCCATTCCACCAGATTAAGAATAGTGGAGCCTCTACTCATTGTGAAATGAAAATAGAACAATATAACCTATGGGAAAGATACTAATGGTTTAAAGTGGAAGAATATGTGAGTCAGGACCAAGATGTTATTTTTATATCTATGTCCCATTCCATCGGGGAGAATAGTGGCCCTAGAATGTGTTGCCCTGAGAAGGATATGTTTTCATATCCATTCAACTAGATGAAAATAGTGGCACATGTGTGTTATCCTTGAAAAGGTATTTTAGACCGTTCCACTTGTTTAAGAATAGTGGGGTTCCTACACTCAACATATATAAAAGAATGAAAGTAGATTATATCCAATAAAGAGACCAAGATCACTATCTCTTTTATGAGATGTTTCATTTTACTTGTATACCTATTATTTGTTGTGAAAGCATGTGCAAATTGTATCCCTGTTTCAATAGTATTATTTTCTTCCTCGGTACATAGTGTATTGACTACTTATTTATGGGTGCTGCTCATTCTGATGAGTAGGATATCATAACTCTTATGTGTAGGTCTTAGAAGATCTAATAGAGGATTATGCTGCCTATGATGTCTTTTGTGAGGATGAGTGACTTCCTCTATATTAAGGGTTGGGTGAAAAGTAATGTTATACGGTAATTGTATTTACTTGGATACCTTTTAGACTTTTGATCCATGGTATTCCCTTCTTTTGTATTTTGTGTATTGTAACTCAAAGTCAAACTCCAAACTCATTATTGTATTATAAATGTTTCTTTTGATTCTAATTTCCTTATGTTACTATAACTGTTTTAGCCTTGTAATTAATGTGAGGATAATTGAGTAAACCAGACTTATATCAATAACGATGATAACCCCTAATATTTTCCTTATATGCTTCTGCTATAAAACAATATTTTTTGGTCGTAAAAATTGAGGTGTTACACTTATCATGTGTTCTGTCATGGGTAGGGATGTAAATGAGCTGAGTAAGTTCGGCATTCAGCTAGGTTCGGCTCATTTATTTAATTGAGTGAACCAAACCCGAGCCGAGCTTGAGCCTATGGGTGTTCAACTCAATACAGCTCATTTAAGGCTCATTAATGGCTTGTTTAAGGCTCATTAGCAGCTCGTGAATAGCTCGTATACTAGCTCGTTAATCTCTTTTTAATAGGATCAAATTATTAAAAATGCTTTTTATATTAATTTTTTGTACTTCACATGTAATATTTTACATCATTTAATAATTTTAGGTATTATCATCATACATAATAATATTAGTAATTAATATATGTCAACTTGATTATAATTAGCCATAAAAAGGACAATTTATATTGACCGTTGTATCATGCACAACTTATATAGGTATATGATATAATATAGTATAAAATGTGGTACAGTATTGTTTTTAAAAAAAAATATTCTAATGAATTCATTTTAATTAATGGTGAATTGGTGATATATATAGTTTTTTAATACTTCAAAAAAAAATTTAATATTTTTAAAAACTTTTTACCTATTATATTTATTCTTTAATATGCAAATAGGTTGTATGTCCTAATTTCTACTTATTACTAATAAATAGTAACTCACTAATTAGTAATTACTAATACTAGTATTATTTTACCGACAAAAAAGCTTATCAGTAGTTTACTAATACTAATAGTTCTATTACTAAATTACTACTACTATAGTCTATTAGTAAATACTTTTTTATAATGGGCACGTAACTTCTATTACGAAATTACTAATACTATCTATTACTAACTAATATTATCTACTAGTTTTTAATATCTATTAGTTTTTCTTTCACGTTGAGTCACGTGACTTCCGCACACAAAGTGCCCCTAGCCCCTATTGTGGTCAAGTGACTCGACACAAGTCGTCGGAGTCAATATTGGAAACTTGGAAACTGGAATTAGAAGACTCGAGTAAGCGTTGAGTGTCGAGTCGAAGAGTCCCACGCCTAGGAACCACTACAAAACTACTTCACCCCTTCTTCCTCCAACCTCCACTCTCTCCTCTCTTCATGCAGTTTCAATTTGAGTAATTTGGCTCAATCCATTTCTTCACCGCTCACCGGCGCAACACCACCACAATAGCGCGGAAGCTAAGGTCGCCATTTTCGATATCGAACTTCATTCCATCTCTAGCTAATAACTTTGATTTTGAATCTGGCTATTTCACCACCATTTCTCCACTCTTTCATGTATTTTTCTACTCTTTGTAAGTTATTTTCATATGTATATAAGATATTCTTCAACCGTTTTGGATTTTACAACATGTATATTTCAATCATTTTTAAGGTTTGTGATTATCTTTGTTCTGACCATTTGATTTTGGCTGGTTTTGTGGTGTTTAATTTCAAGCAAAAATAGTGGGTTGTCATGTTAAATTTTAGTGTGTTTATCAAGCATTATTTTTCAGGAATTATTCTTCAATGTGTTTAATTTCAAGCTCATTTCGTTCAGTATTAATCAAACATTATTCGTTAGTTGTAATGGCAGATAGAAAATCATGTATCTCATTCAATGTTTTCTCGGACCTTATCTCCTTTACACATTATCTGTTCAGTGTTTTCTAGGGACTCTGTTAGTTATACGTGCCAAGTTGAAGAATCCAAAAGAGAAGTGAGTGATAAAGTGAAAAATAAAAAGAGTAAGGAAATTTGAGTGACAAACATGGTGATCTATTCTTTTATTTATCTAAATATCAATAAAATAATAAGAATGTTATTTTTAGTACAAGAAATTAGTGACAATGAAAATAAGAGGAATTTGTTCTAAAGCTAGAACAAAGACTTGTAGTTCATAATTTTTATCGAACATGAAACCTCATCATTTATAGTATTATAGTCCTTTTGGTACTTAATTTATTTTATTTTATTTTGGGAACTACTAATATGAGTACAAGGTAAGGATTGTTATTCACATATAGTAATTGACAATCAAAATTATGATGTCATTAACATGACCTTCCACTCTCAGCATACGAATGAGGTGCCCACAATTAAAGCACCATTACTTATTATTTTTATCTAATAAGTTACACTTCATATCATTTGTTTTACTTTATTATATTCAAATTATTATAACTTTATTATCTAAAGCTTATTTACAACTTATTCAAATATAATAGGTAGGTAGACCCACCACTTGATTACTTTAATTACAAATATAACTTATTCAAACAAAAATCTTACACTCTTTGCTTTAATTACAAATACAACTTGATTAATTAACCCCCACCCATCTCCACCCACTACACTCACAATAATATCAATTATTATTAATATTATTACATATAAGTAATGTTAATATCAATTATTTTTATAATTAATTATTAATTAGTGTCGAGAAAAACTAAGAGTGATTGTGTAATTTTAAGTAATGGACATTGTTTAATGTGTTGCCTAACTTTAAGTATAAGCAAAAAATTATTATATTGTCTTTATCATTTTTCTATCTTTATTTTTGTCTTGTAATGGCTGCAATGCTAAAATCTAACTTATTATCATAGATGGCACATTTGAAGCACAAATGGTTACAATTCTATTGTCAAGTTACCTGCTAGTTCAAAGAGACAAGAGTGACTCATGAGGCTTAAAAGTTGTAGGGTTTAGTAAACCTAGGGCCTAAAAAGGAGCATACACAAATACACAATACAATGTAAATGAAATACAAAATGGATCGAGGTTGGCATGAGGAGTAGGGAGAGGCTAACTAGAGTAAATTATAGCTTGATTTGGTTAAAACCAATTTGCTTATGGTTTTACAATTTGAATTGACTTTTTTTAACCTCTATAGTACTATTCTTCTTTAAAAAAGAATTTTATCATGGGTGTATCTACTATTCAACAATGTAGATACATTTGTTTTTCATTTAATTTTAAATATTTACCAACAAGTATTTTAAATACTATACACAACAAATGTAGTTTAAATAGACATTGAACAAATGAAATGGGCCACTTATGTATTAGTATAAGCTTAACACTATACAATGACAATTTCAATTAATATTTAGCATACTCATGAATTTTCAAACTAGGTAAGTATAATTTATTCAATCATTCCTATTTAATCACCATCTATCATTTATATGTCCAATGCTATGCTTTTACAAATGGTTTTAGAATATTAATAATTATTTTCTAGATATGCTAAAGAAGATTTAAAATATCAACGGTTACCAAGTCTAGAGGAATAGAAGGAGGTAGAGGGTGTATGTATGTTTCTTCCAATTTTTAATTATATTCCAAAAATTATCTTAGGAAGTGAGTATCCTACATTGAATTTGTATTTATCTGATATTTGAGTCATAAAAGAAGCATTAGATGAGAAGGGAGATTCTAATGATGTTTTTATGCAAGTAATAACCATGAACATGAAAGAGAAATTTGATAAGTATTGGAATGAATGCAATATATTAATGTCTCTTGCATCCATGTTAGATCCTCACTACAAGATGATGTTAGTTGAATATACATTCCCTATCATTTACAAAGATAACGTAGGAACCAATTTTGACAATGTAAAGATAACATTAAGAGATATTTTTTTTATGATTATGCCTACTATTATGTTAGTAGTGTTCACAATGCATCGGAGAAGGATAGTGGTGGTGATGCTGAGTCTAGTTTCATTGAGAAAGGAATACTATCTAGGAAATCTGGGTTTGAAAACTTTATGAAGAGTGCTAGTAGCCAACAGTATAGAAAACCAGAGTTAAATATATACTTGGAGGAGGGTGTATTCAAGATCTCCTTTTTCAACATTCGATTGGTGGAAGAAAAATACCTTGAAGTTTCCTATCTTATCTCAAGTAGCACATGATATTTTATCAATTCATATCACATTGGTTGCTTCAGAGACTACTTTTAAAGCTAGAGGGAGAGTAATTGATCCATACTGAGCATATTTCAATCCCCAAATAGTTGAAGTGTTATTGTGCAACGGTGAATGAGTTCGTTCTAGTGACAAGCTTAAGAAAAAGGTAATTGGCTTTCTATTTTATGTTTGAGTTTAACTTATGTAATAGTTTATCCTTATTTCAACCCAATTGAAAATATGTTTTATTGGCTTACTATGCTTGAGCTCTATTTGTTTATAATAAATGAGTTGAGACGAATAGCTCGCAAGCCATATTCACGTTAGATCCAAACATTTATTACAAGGGTCATTTCAAGCTCCAAGAGAACTTGAGCTACTTTATTTTTACACGAGCCAATCTCTAGTTTGTTGTTGTTTGGATCAGCTCATTTAGAGCACTAGTCACGAGATATATAAAATAAAAAATTATGGCTACACCATGAAGAATGATTTATCTTTTAAATTTTGATTTTTTTGCTTAATTTGAGTTGTGGTTTTAGTTTACACACTAATTCATTATTTCTAGATTCGGGTCCCTACAATAATCTTTTCTCATCTAATTCACGATTATTAGAGGAAAAATGATAATTGAAATAAATATACATCAAATAACTAAATCAAGGATTATCAAATAAGATGACACTATACAGGTTATTAAATAATGTATGCGAGCCTTGTGCGCCATACTTATGAGAAAATTACGGAAATTAATAATATTTAAAATGTAAAACACAAAAGTTCATATTGCAATCATATTAATGTTTTATAAATGTCGATTTGGTATAACATCAAAATACAAAAATGCCGAGCAACACAATTTTAACAAACCATGATGGAGAGGAGAAGGTAATTAAGAAAAACCTTCAGGGGTGATCCGGTCAGTCCTTCCTGTCAGCAGATTCGTTTTATAAACGGCAGTCCACGGCTGCCGACGTTCGTCAGCTGGTTCCATAGTAGAGACATAAATGAGATAATATCCGGCAATGCACCCGCTATCTTCCATGCGAACACCTCTGAATGTGTCGTAAACGTCAGCAAAATTGACGACTTTCACCTTTGGTGGGTCGTCTTCATAGCGAAGAGCTATATGAAGCGTTTCAAGGTTGTCAGTTCTTTCAGAGACGAAAACCATTCCTAAATCAGGGCCATCGCGGCCGACGAGGGCCTCACTGGCTTTCGAAACCATTTTGAGACGCTTCAGAATAGCCTTCAGAGCTTCGGATGGGATTACTTGAGCGTTGTAATTGGAGAACTCGCCATCAGTCATTTGGATCTCATCATGCTCTGACTCTGCCCGAATTGAGCATGAGTATATGTCAATAGGCACAGGAGGTCGATAGGTTGCGAAGAAACCAATGCTACCTCGTTTTTGTGCCATCGTTTTTCTCTGTTTTTCTCTCCTACAGCGAATCGAAGACGATACTTGACGCAGACGAACACACACTCACTTGGACGTTTTTAAAATGGCCACCGATACTTAATTATTGTTTACATCATTTTTTCATATAAATTTTAAAATAATTATTTTTCATCTTTTAAACCTTATTATATACATTATCTAAAACTTATCATTACCTAAAAGGTAGGCTCACTATTTTTTATTTAATAGCTAAAATATATTACACTATTAATTTTCATTATCATTTATCCCTCATTAACTATCCATATACCACTCACTTTCCTCTCTTTTCTTTCTTTTAATTATAATTAATAATTAATAAATTTTTAATAATTATTAAGAGTAAAACAATATGAATAATATTATCTATAATTATAAATTAACAATTCATGAATATCATTAATAATAACTAATACAAAATAAAAATATTAATTATAATGATAAATCAATAATTAATAATATTGATATTAATTGATATAATAAATAAGTAATCATTAAATTATTTATTTATTATAATTATAAATAGTAAAATTGAAAATTAATATAAAAAATTACTAATCATAACTGTTAATAATTAATCAATACAATAAATATAAATTTTAATGATAAATAATAGCTCAAAACATAATATTATATTATATATATATATATATATATATATATATATTAATTTTATAAATATAATTATAAATAAATAAATAAATAATATTAGTTATAGTTATCAAGTATATTTAACAAAAAATATTTTAATTATAATTATAAACAAACAAAAAATACAACTAATATTAACTATAATTAAAAAAATGTTATTATTAAGAATACTATTAAATGTATTGATAAATTAATAATTAAAGAATGCTATTAATCATAATTATAAATAATTAATCAAGACAAAAATAATATTAATTATACATATAAATGGAAAATTCTTAACAATAATATTATTTATAATCAAAAATTAAAATAAATAAAATAATATTAATTATAATTATAATTAATTAATTAATGAGTATAGTGTTAATTACAACGATAAATTAATAACTTATTAAAAAGATATTAGTAATAACTATTAAATAGAAAATTAGTAAGAATAATATTTATGATATATGTAAATATATAATTAATAGAAATATTAATAATAATAAATTTAAATATTTTATAAATACGGATAGTATTAGTTTTTTGTGATAAATTAATAGCCTATAAGAATAATATTGATCATAATTGTAATAAATAATTATTACAAATAATATTAGTTATAAATATGAATTGTATTTATTAAAAATATTTTTAATAATTATTTTGAATAAATTATCAATAAAGATAATATTAATTATAATAAAAATATTTTTAATCATTATTTTAAATAAATGGTGTAAGGCTTCTAAATTTTGGACTAGAAAATTTCGTTCTTTAAGACAATGCGGAAATGTTTTAAAATAAAATTGGGGAGTGTCAGTGCCACATCAACGATGAGAAATGTGTAATTATGTAATACCCCAAATTTACTACATAAAAATTTCGTTTTATGGAAGCGTTAATTATAAAAATAATGGGTGTTACTACCACACTTAGTATTAAGTATAATACCCCCAAATTTTTACCTAAACATAATTCTAAGTAATTAATATTGAAACCTAATTCTAACCTTAAAAATTTATTTTTCTATCTTACCCTAACTTCCTAATTCTAAAGCTTAGCCTAATCCTAATTTTTATTTTTGGTTATTAATATTTTTCCTAACTTAAATCTAATCCTAGATAATTATTTAACCTAAATCTAAATCCACACTTTTTCTTTCCCTTTTCCTCCTTTTTGCTTTTTCTTCTCCTTCCCTTATTTTATTTTTTTCCCTATCGAACCGCACCTCACCCTTCTTCTCCATGTCATTCCCTTATGTGCACATCTCCCTCTGCTAAGCCTACCCCTACCCCTACCCCATCAATTCCCAGCTCATGTGATTGTGGGTTAGGTTTGATTTTTTTGTCCAAACGCAATCTCCCTCCTCTCCCTCTCTGCGTGTATGTATATATATATACATATACCTCATGTAATGCCCTAAAACTACCTCCTTATTCCTCCAATTTTATCTCAAAAACAACCCCCAAACACCCTCCTCCTTTCCCCTTCCTCACCCTCCAATTTTATGGCAACCCTTGTGGCATCACATCCACCACCACTGGCAACACCTCCCATTCCCTCACCCCTAGCTGCAACAAAACTCACCATAACCTACCCCCTACCACCGGCCAAAGCTTCCATTCTAACACCCACTACCTACGGCAACAACTACCACACCATTTTCTTTCTTTTATTCTCTTCCTTGTTGCAGCAACTTTCACCACAACCTATCCCCTAACCGCAACAATATCCACCGTTCCTACCCTCTAGCTATAGCAAAACCATCTGATCCCTCCCCCAATCTTTGGAAAACTCCACCAAAACACCTTACTATCCTTAGGCAATTGCCCCTGTTACAACCCCCTAGCAAGGACAGGTTATGCCATTGCTAGCTCTCCTTGCTTGACAAACCCCAACTGATTTCCCTTATTACACAAATTTTTAGCCAATACCGCCCTTCAAACTCCAGTTTGGTTCCCCCCCCATTATTTTCCTCTTAACTCTAGCATTAATTCTAATTATTTTTCATTAATTATTCTTAGGTGATACTTCGGAAGTTTTGAAAGAAGCATATTAGGATAAATGTGCTTAGAAACTAAAGCCTTTATTTATAAGGATACTAGACAATGCTTACGGTTTTACGTTAATTGTTTGTATGACGATGTTTGCTATCATGCTATTGTTAATATCTTTTTAAATGCATGTTGTTAATATTATGATATGATAATGTGGATGATATCATAGAAAGAGAGTACGAATAATGAAAGATATAATGATATGTTAATTACTACACTAAGTCGTATTTTGTGGAAGAATAATATGGAACTAATGAAGTATTATAAGCAAGAAATGACTATATTTAAGTTGTATGTTTATAAAAGGAGGATTTGGAAATAATGATATTAAGGATATAATATTTCATAAAATAAGGGATATTGGCTATCTTTAAGGCCATTTTGGTCAATATGGGTTAATATAGGAATTTTGGTATTTTAACATATTATATGGATTAAAATATGCTAATAATATCATGTGAAGTGTTTAGGAGTGATTATTAGTGTCATAAGTTTTTTAGATGAGAAACTAACCTAATTTGGGAATAATAGCCTTAAAACAATAGTGTTCTTATCACATATATAAAACATTAGAGTTAGGCCACAAATTTTAGATATACTGTTAATATTAGTATTTTGGGGTTATATATTAAATTTAGTAATTATGTGAGTCTTTTAGGAAAAGTTATGACTTACCTATAAAATTAGGGTTTGAGGAGTCTTACGAATAGTAACTTTTGAGATAGGGTCATTATCACACGTGTAAGACGTGAGAGTTAGAACTCAAATTTGAAGTATGTTAATGATAATATTATTTGAGGAACATATACTTAACTTAGTGGATAAATGATCAATATGGGAGAAGTTATGCTTAAATTGTGAATTTAAGGTTTGTGGGAAAAATGAGCATCTTAATCTTTGAGAATAGTCTTGTTATATGTACATTGATGTCTCGCTTACATCAATTATCTTTCTTACTCATAAACCAATCATGAATAAGACACTAATCATTTAAAGTGAAAGATCGCGTGAGCCTGGCCGAGGTGTTTTATGAGTCTATTCCATCGACTTAATAATAGTGTCCAGGTGAGTTTTGCCCTAGAAGGTGCATTAGACCATTCCACCAATTTACGAATAGTGGGGCCTAATCTCAAAGTGAAAGATACTATGAGTCTGAGATAAGTAACCAATGATTAATACACTAATCACTTACAATGAAAGATTATGTGAGTCAGGACCAAGGTGTAGGAGTCCGTCCCACCGGCTTAATAATAGTGGTCAGGTGCATTATGCCTTAGGAGATGCTTCATACCATTCCACCAGTTTAAAAATAGTATCCAGGAGAATTTTGTCCTAGGAGGTGTAGAATCCGTTCCACCAGCTTAATGATAGTGGCCAAGAGTGTTTTACCCTGGGAGGTGTTTTAGATCATTCCACATGTTTAAGAATAGTGGGGTCCTTGCACTTAACGTAAATTAAAGAATAGATCCTGATATATTCTAATAATACGAATCTGGATTATTAATTATCTTGTATTTCTTTTTTTATCTCATAGGTATACTTCTTTCTACTGTGAATGTATGTAATTATATGTTTTTTTGATTTTGACTGTATTGTTACCTTACTTAGTACGTAGCATACTGATCATCCTTTTCATGGGTGTTGCTCATTTCCATGAGCAAATCTGCCCTATTTTACAGGTGATTGATGAGTATTAGCTTGATGTGCTTGCCTTGGGTGTGAGCACTAAACAAATTGGTAAAGGCTATGGTTATCCAAATATCTCTATCTCTCTTTAGACTCTTAGTCCTTTATTTTCGCTATTTATTCTCTTCTCTTTATTTCATATCCTATATTGTTGTGGAATCAAGTGCTTCCTATACCTAATTCCTATGTATAAGGTTGCTTTTGCCTTGTAGCCAACATAGACTGGGAATAGGGAGTGCCTCTTCTATTTTAGATGTGACGTGATACCCTAAGTTTTGTGTTTTAGCTTCTGCTATTAACTCTTTGAAATGAAAATTTTAAGTTCCGAAATTTAAGGGAGTTACACTAAGTGCTAAGGCTAAATCATTACTTTACTTAAATAATATTTATAATAAAGGCAACATAGCAATTTCATTAGAGATTACATTATCCTAATAAATACAAAAGATCAAGCAAAGAGTTATAATATAATAAAAGGAAAATAGCAAGGAATTTAAGAGTCTACAAAATATCTAGACCAAAAGACATCAAGATGAACACTAGATTGTCCTAACTCTCAATCTTCTACAAGAATTCATTAGTTCTAACCCTCAAAGTACTCCTACGGGATCATCACTACCCTATTGATTAGGCAAGGGGCCAAGAAATGAAACACGTCAATAAAACAGTACTGAATAACCCTTTATACGGAACTAATATGAAAAACTAGTATGGAACATATACAAGGCACAGAACTAACATTTAAATATACATATGAGAATTTATATTCATTAATCATTTAGATAGTCAAATGTCATCACGGTCACACACTGTTCATATTCATTCATTTGGAACAATTGAAAACTTACCAAATGAACATACCAAATATTCTCTCTAAAGTGCGATTAGGAATAACCACAACCCAATAACTATAAAGGCATTATGTTAACACATGGGATAAACATTGAAACATATATGAGATGGTCACAATATGATAGTCATGATAGGTAAATAATAATCACCACACTATATACTCTTTATGTGTGTTCATTTAGACCTTAATAACACTTATCAACAAAGCATTCAAATACGCTCTTTGAAGTAATAAATAGAACCAAACTCCAACACAACAACTATAACCTTCATAGAATAACTCATATCTCAACATCAATCCCAAAAAAATCCATAAAAACATAGGTAAGGTTTAAAGGTACAATAACAACCATATGTAGGCATGGAGACTGCTACAAAAACCATAGGTAGGCACAAAGGCTACTGCCAACCAATCCAATAATCCAATAATAATTATTCTAATGAAATCATGTCATTTTTATTTTTATTTACTTAAGGTGACACAATAATAACCCGGAGACATAAAAGTACACCAGTAACACCCGTACACAAGGCATTACGGTACCCTCCAACCATCTAACCTATAAGCATAACAATACACTAGTCATACTAGCATACAAGGTGACACAATACCCTTCACACCTAGAATACCAAATCATTAAGTATCGATACCCCCTATCAGACCCATAGCTCACCCATAAAGTAGACTAGGGCCTTACTAGGGCACAATCGGTACACCAGTGAAACGAAACAAATCGATGGCTCTTACCTCATCTCTAGGGTAGTTACCCCTAGACAGTAACCATTTCCAAAACTCGAGGTCTTTCACTTTATATATTAGTATTTTACAAGGTGACCACATATATCACATATTACACATTTATTTCCATTTCCATAATTATCCATTTTTTCCCTTTATTCCTAATTATCCAAGATAGCCATAAACAAGGTCAATACGAAGGTTAACATTAAAAATATACAAAGGTCTTCTTAGACTCAATTATTCACATTTGGTCACATTAGACAAAAAATGACCAAAATGCCTTTGAGAATAATAATTATCATATTATCATCCATTTTAAATACTTATTTATTAATTCATCATGAAAAGGCTAAAATTCAATAATTTAATTATTTATTATGCAATTTATATTATTAGATATGTCAAATGATCATTTTTCCCCTATACATATTTTTGCATATAAAACCCTATCATACACTTTTAAACCATCCAAAACACATGATCACTAACATGTGGTCCACCATATAAATCACAAATAGGTACTTTCACTTGAACATACATACATGAAGCACCACTCAAAGTATCCAACTTTTTAGTAATTAAATCCATCTAAGATTATAATACCATGATTGCATCAATAGAATGAATTCCTGCATTCATTTGTATTGGAGTATGCTCAGAATGCCATTGAAGAAAATTAGAAGCTAACTCCTCAATAAAATCATAGACTTGCTCAAGAGTCTTATTCACCCACAGCTACATCTAGCATAGAGTCATTTTTTAACTTAGTAGTTTTCGTAGGTGGAAATAATTTAGAAAGAAACAACTTCATCGATTCATCCAAAATAAAAGTAAAACTAGGTGCTAAATAATTTATCCAACTCTTAGCATTGTCACATAACAAGAATGGTAACAATCTGAGCCTACTAACATCACTAGAAATGCCATTTATTTTAAAAGTAACATATATTTTGATTAAATTTGTAATATATGCATGTGGTTCATCATTAAGTGTATCTCGAAATTGGACCGAAATATGTATTATCTGAATGATAGCAGACTTGATCTCAAAATTATGCACTTGAACCATTGGTCTTCTAATACTCAATGTAGAATCCACTGTACTAGGGCTAGTATAGTTTTTTTTAATGATCTCCCAACTTGTTGTAGCTGATTTTGTTCCAATGAGACATTTGTTGATTTTTTTTTCTTTGCAATGACAATAATTTTTCAATGCGCCCTTAATTTATGAAATTTTCTTTCAATCTCTAGGTCCAAGGCTAGTCATTCACTAGGATTGGTTTGGGTCACGTACTAGTGACACTAATATAAGAATACCAAAGACTATGAAAATTGAGTAAATTTAGAGAATAAAATATTATAAATAAAACTTGATATCGACCAAATAAAATGCTTACCTTAAAATTGATATCTTATCAGGCTTTATTATTTTACCAAAAAAATACCATATTGCTTACCCTAGGTAAATAATAACATGCTTCTATATTTATCTAGTTATGAGGCAAAATGCTTTCCTCTTACAATTCAACTCCAAAGGTGGAATAAGATAGCATGGACTCAAGATGGGTAAATTATAATTAATGACTTCATTAGAATCAAGTTACCCTTACTATTTTTGTATCATTTAAAATATACTTCACATTATTTGTTTTAATTTATTTTTTTTCACAACCTTGTAATTTTATTATCTACAACTTATTATTAATTTATAAGTAGATTTCATCAATTTCAACTAAATATAAAAAAATACTCTATATTAATTATATGTCACTAACCCCATATATAAAATTATCATTATGCATCAATTTATTTCATTTCAAATAAGTTATCAAAGATTATCATTACTTCATTCATATTTATGTACAAATAATTTTTTCTTACCAAGTACTCTACCATATTATCATTTCATATATTATTACTTCATATATGATTCAAAAGATGTATTATTTTATCCAAACAATAGCAAGTCATGTTAGTCTTATTTTATACTTTATCTATTTTACAATACAAATCCTATAATACTTTAGCACACATATTAAAAATTAATAAATTATAGAAACTTTAACACCTAAATTCATTAATAAACCCTTACTTTAATTGGATTCTTCTAATTAATACTCTAACTTTATTTGTACGTACCAATAAGAATGAAGGGATAAATAGGTAGTAAGGCATTTAATGCTCTATACCTTTTGCAAAGGAATTTATAATGTGAAATAAATTTTAAAAAAATGTTAGTATTATATTATGAAATGAATGGAGTTAATAAAATGCAAATGTCATATTTTGAGAAGTCAAATTTCACCTCATCAACTTAGGTAAAATAGTGACAAATCTCCTTAGATTGCTTCAATTTCTCATAAGAGTTTTAGTATTGCTATTAGTAATACTACAATACTGTACATTACATAGGTATATTGTGTTAATTTTATATCAATACATTAAGAAATTATCACTAGTGCATAATAAGCTAAGCGTATTAATATTATTATATTCATTAATTAAAATTTACTTGTTAAAGTTTTAAAAAAATATTTTTTTCTTATAAGAAATAATTAATTAATTAGGATATTGATTATATATATATATATTTCAAGTGATAGGTATGTAGGAACCTAAGTGTTGAAAATGAGCATTGTTTCACATTTATGAACCCCTTTTTTTGTCTTATTATGATTTTTAATTAAATTTGAGTGTACCATGATGTTCATTAGAGTTTTTACTTAAAGTTTCATATATGCTATGCTAGGGTTTGAGCTTACTTAAACTAAGATATATTTAATACAAGTTTTGTAATTTCTAGAGGCTTTTTAGCCATTTGATTGTGCTCTTCCATTTTTGGGTATCAAGCAAGTATTCTTCTTGATTAGTGGGTTAATTATGTAATGTTTGGTGCTTTGACTTTAGCATGTAATGTTTTATATGAAAAATTAGGTTTTGTTACTTAAAGGATATTTTGGTCATCTTAGAAATTTTAAAATTTTCGATAGTTAAAATATGATTTAAAAATTCTTATGTAGATGTTATTTGGTGTTACTATGTGTTTTGCATTATTTAGAATTTTAGAAGTTATTTATAAATAAAAAGGTCATAATGGGTATTTCACCTGTAGTTATGGTAGTTAACCACAATGGGTCATGTTGACCAATATTGACCATCAACATTTGACCTTTTAGAATAGCAACCAATGTTAATTATAATACTTCATAAATTTAGGTCTTAATTTTGAGTTAATTAATGTGTTTGATTATGCTCTAAGCATGTTTGATTATGGTTTGAGGTATGCCTTAAGTTAAATATTTTGAAAGGGTTTTAGGAAAAGGATTGTATTATTCAAGAGATCTGGTTTTCCTCAAAAACCAGTCAATTGGTTGGGCCATACTAGTTAATCGGTTTATGTTTTCACTAAATTTTTTTAACCCGAAGAACCGAATAACTTGTCACTAGCAGACCAATCTACTAGTTATGCCAAACCAACCAACTAGTTCCCTATAATTAGTTGTTTTTTGGCTTGAATGATTTTAGATCTCTTTCCATAGGGTGATTAACTTTAAAAACTTTGAGTAATTAGTTGATAGATTGTTTTCTAAAGGAGTTTTGAACAATTTCAGCTCTAATTGAAACATTATCTCAGATTAAGGAGGCATATTTTTGTAAAAAGTGATTAATGGCCTAAACAACCTTTATTTCCTTCTTCTTCTTCTTCTTCTTCTTCTTCTTCTTCTTCTTCATCCTCCTCCTTCTCTCTCCCTCCTCTCTCCCCCTCTCTCCTATATGAATCATAACCAATGATTTGGTCCTAGATTACTGCTAGTAGTTGAAGCTTTTTTCCTCTTCATCCTTTTACCTCTTTTCCTTTCCATGCTAATACCTTTTTGGATTTATAGTACCATAAAACTGTTCACCCTTCACCACTTTGGCATATTATGGGATGACATGCTTCCTATTTTATCCTTTATACCATCTATACTTCCTATTTCTCTATTCCTGTGCATTTTATTTATAATATACTCTCTTATTTCAATCCTCTATCTATCCAACATATGTTTTCCTTGAACAAAAGAGAGTTAGATTTATGAGAAGTTGAAGATTCAACCCTCTGTTCTTACTTTTTTTTATTTTGGTGAGAAAGGTTTCTATGTTTTCCTTGATTTGCTAGTTTTATGTCAATTGGAAATGAGTTTTAAGAAGTTTCTCTAATCATTAATCTCATATTTTATAAGTTACTCAAGATCATAACATTTCAATCCAAATGCTTCTCCTCTTTTGTGTGAGTAATTGTTATCTTGGCTAAGGTAAGTCATTTTTACCCCTTGTATAATGTAAATGAGCATATGAAATATATGAAATCATGTATGAAAGTGATATGGTGAATACAAACATGATTTGATGAAGGTTATAAAAGCATGTGTAGAAAATAATAAATATAGTATTGTAGGCTTTGTAGAAAAAAAAAGGTGTATGTGGAATTTGTGCATTATTGTCATGCTTCTTGAATGTGGTAAGATTTTATCATGTGAATATTTTATAGTGATAAGCATGAAGCACTTGTGAGGTTTATTAAAGAATATTTTAAGGATTTTCCAATTTTTGCATATTATGGGATAACACACTTAAATGATGGCAAATCGGTGAAATCCTATGCATGATTTTAGTATTTAGTTGTGAATACATGGTTATTAAGTGTTAATAATCCTACATGCACCATAATAGATGATTAGTTTGAGTTGGGAAATCATATTAGTTTTTGAACAACATGTTCAATTTGTGCCCTGAATAAACTCAACAACTAGTCAAGGTTAAAAATAGTCTGACCCTACGAGTCAATTGTTCTATGGTATTGTTGTTGTTGTTTTCACAAGTTACTAGCCAATTGGTTAGAGTCAGAACTAGTCCACTAGTTTACCAGTTGATTGGTATGACCTTACTAGTCCATTGGTTTAAAATCTCTGTGTTATTTTCCCAATAGGTTACTAGTCAACTACTTTGGATAGAACCAGTCCCACAAAGTGGCTATGCCAATTAACTAGTTTACCGAAAACCAATAAGTCAGTACCTCTATTTTGGCTAGTATATTTTTGTAATTTCCCTAAACTAGTCCACTAGTTTTAGGGACTAAACAATTGGTATGTCAAGGGTATTAAGTAATATTTTTTAAGGCCATTATAGGTAGTTTAACCATATTTTTAACCTCATCCCTAATTTTTGACCTAGGCTTTGATTGAACAATAAAGGAAGAGTAATTAGAAATGAATTGTGATATTAGATTCTTATGACTATTATTTTCTATTTTAATTACCTTTTATAGCATAATTTGGCTAAGGAATGATGAACAATGTGAGATATTATGTGGATATGTTTGATAGGCATTATGTTTGGGCGTTGAATTGACATGTGTTATCAACAAGAATATAATAAGATACTAATCATTTAAGTAGGATAATTATGGAACATCATATAGGTCAAGATTATTCAATCATTGATTAGCTACCAAGGATTAGTCTGACTTCAAGCGTTTCATAATACCTAGAGATCTTAGTGTCTTTCCTACTCTAAACATTGATGATGTACTAAAGGATATTGTTACTAAAGTATCTAGTTACTTTTTTGGGTTTTTCTCTTTAGCCAGATTTTATGTCTGTTAGTGATTACTTGTCTTTCGTCAAACTTATGTACATTTGGTTATTTGGTTTGACTTCTATAGGTATTGAGAGATATCAGAGATTATCTAACCTATTTATTAAAAGAAATTAATTCATGCATAATAACATGATCATAAATTTGTAACTAATAAAATAGAATAACCCTAGAGAGGCCTTAGGTGAAATTCCTTACTATGACGTAGCTTATGTTCATGCATATTATGATCCATGATTTCCCTATGTCTTATGATTTGTATGTTTATCCATGAGTATCACATTCCTATCACGAAGCATGTTCTTCCCAAGTACATTTGTAGGTATTGTAACACTTTAATTTTTACTATAGAAAATTTTTGATTTACAATAGAAGAACATAAGAAAAATATTGGGTGTTATCACAATAATTAACATAAGTCTTGTTTACCCAACCATCCTTACATCAGTCACAAGGCTAAAATCATTTATAGTAAAACAAGAACATTAAAAATGGAATAACTTTTATAAATACAATACGATTTTGGAGGTTAACTCTGAATTACAATAACAAAATATAAAGTAAGGGATATCATGGATCAAAGAGTCCAAAAGGATATCCAGGTAAATACATCAACTAGATAACATAACTCTTCACCAAACACCCAATATAGATAAAAGATCATCCATCCTCACATAGGGCATCAAAAGCAACAAAGTCATCTAGAGAGTCTTTAAAGATCTGCACAAAAGAATCAGGGTCTACTTCTTGTAGGAATAAGCATCACCTATAAAAAGGGTGGCCAATATGCTGCTTACTGATCAAGGTAAAAATACTATCGAATTAGGGATGCATATAACACATGCATGCACAATTGATCAGAACATGTTCAATATAATAAAACATCTCATAAGATAAATACTGATCCAAGCCTTTTTATTAGATATAACTATTTTTATTCTTTTATATATGTCAAGTTTTGGAATTCCACTATTCTTAAACTAGTAGAATAGTTTGAAGCACCTTCTCATAATAACACAACTAAGCCACTATTATTATCTGGTACAACTAATCTCAAAACATCACCTTCTTGGTGCAAAACGTTCCTAAGCCACTATTATCATCCGGTGGAATGGATATAAAAATATCACCTTGGTCCTGACTCACATACTATTCTATTTTAAGTCATTAGTGTCTTATCCATAGGTGAAACAATTTAAATTTTCTTTCACGATGAGTAGGGGACCCACTATTCTTAATCTAATGGAATAGACCAAAAACACATTCTCAGGGTAAAATGCTCTCGAGCCACTTTTATCCTCCCGTGGAATGGATATAAATATTAAATTAGCCCTACACACATGATCTTTCACTTTAAATAATTAATATCTTATTCATGATCGATTTACAGGTAACTAAAACATTAAGGCAGATAGGCACATAACACAATTCATAAGGTTGATCTCTAGATTCAAGATCCATAATTTCCTCAAACGCTAATATTACACTCCTAGAATAACTTCTCTTATATTAATCATTTAACCACCAATTATAGTATATCATTCTCAAATATTATCATTGTTAATACACTCGAAATTCATGGTCTAACGCCAACGTCTCACACATACACTAATATTCCTATCCCAAACTTTACTATTTATGGAGCTCCCAAAACTCTAATTTTAAGATTATTCATATCAATTTCCATAAGGCTCATATGATTACTCAAATTCAATAAACCTCCTTAATTTACCAACATTAACAACATATCCAAATTTTATGGTATAATGTAATTGTTTTACAGATGTGATAATAATATTACCATTTTAAGGTTATTATTCTCTAATTGAGCCACTATATCATTTTGAGGAACCCACAACATTCAATAATTACTCCAAATACTTCCCCTAATATCATTATCATAATTAATACAACTAACACATTAAAATACCGAGATCTCCATATTAACCAATATTACTATTCCATAAGTTATATTTTCCCATAAGTACAGCTTAGCATATTAAGATTATATCAATACACCTTTCCTATTCTCACTTCCTTTATATCATATAAATCTACACTATCACAACATATCATTAACAACATAAATTCCATCATATTACAAAAATATCATGATAATACATATAGCCATGCAAGCATTTAACACAAAACCCTAAAACATCAATTAGTATCCTTCCCAACAAGGATACCAGACTCTAAGTAGATAAATCCTAGACTTTCTCCTCTGATATCATTGGAATATCACCTTCAAAAAATAAGATAATACACGATTAGGCTCGAAGATTATAATCAAGGGAGAAGTTAAGGTAAAGAGGGTAAAAATGGAAATAACCAGAGTTAAAGGAACGCTTGAGTTGTGTGGAAGGAGGAATGTATGGTGGTACTATAGTGAAAATTTGGTGGCATTTGGACAACGTTTGGGGTGAAAAAAGGTTACACGACCGAAATAGAGAGGTAGCATGGGCTTGCAACAGGTGGTGCACTCCCAAGCCGTGAGCTAGGATTATGCACAAGTAGGCTATGCAAAGAGGCATGGCCATGCTTGACAATGTATTACACAAGACAATATCAAATAGGAGTACACGGGCCTGCTGTAGGCAGTGCGTAAACCGTGCGATAGTGCACAGGCAAACCATGTTGGTTTACATGGGTTTACGATAAGTAAAATTAGTAGTACACAACCATGCATGAGGACATGTGTGACCCATGTGTCTCTCAAAAACTAGACGGACAAGAGGAAAGAAGAGGGAAAAATGATAGTGGTTAATGATGATGGCCTGTGACGATGAAGGGGAGTGATAGGGTAGCCTTAATTGTTAGTCCACTAGGCTTTAGGTGGCTCTTCGCGGTTATGGTGGTGCACGATGGTGATGGAGGTGGTGCTCACATGGAACAAAGCAAGGAAGGAGGAAAAAGAAGGAGAAGGAAGAAGAGATAAGAAAAAAGAGCGAGCTTAGGGAAGTGTTGTTGAAAAAATGTGTTATGCAAAAAATTACAAACAAAAGATGAAGGAAGAGAGTGGTGTATATATATATATATATACACACACACACACACACACATTCATGGAGGCATGCGATGGGGAGGATGTAGAGAGATGATCCAGTGGGTGATGGTGGCAACAAAATAAGGGCATAAGGGGGTGGAGTGTTGTGTGAAAATTGGTAGGGTAGTAGCATGAGGATGAAGTAGATGGTTGCAAGGGATGGTGATGGTTGTGTGTGTGTTACATGAAAATTAAAATGGCAGGGGAAAAGGCGTAGTAGCAGCAACATGAGATAGTGAGGGTGAGGGGTGATGATGATGATGGTTAACCCATGTTTATCTATTCATGACTTTTATGCATCACCATAAGAGGGTAACTTGGCTTACTCAATATATAGCATACTGATGTACCAATTTAATTGATTAGCTGCTCAACTCCATGTATAGAGGACCTTATGTAGGTTGGTGAGGATGGCTTGTAGGTGGAAAATATGTTTGTTTACAACAAGGCATTAAAAGTAAGGCATTCTAACGGTACATTTCTCTTATGAGGGACTTATCTACCAAGGCTTTGTACTAATTATCTTTCCTTTTTTTTTCTTTCTATTTACTTTCATAATCATTTTCAGGTCTAACATGGTCTTAGTTTATAAAATCCTAACTCTCTTTATGTGATTTATTTTGTGCATTCTAGTTTATCTTGTATGTTGTGTCTTAAATACCATAACCTTGTGTCTTGTATGGGATGGATGGTGAGATGTATATCTTTTGTTGGATATGGTAGCATCCCATTTTTCAGAGGATGGTTTTCACATTTCTTATTTCATAAGTGTTTTAAAAATAACATTTTTTATGGTAAAAATGTGCGTGTTACAAGTGTATATTAGAGAGTTTGGTTGTAAAGTCAAACTTTACCTCGTTTTGAAATATTTTATGAGTTTTGGATTTGAAAGCTCTTATTTATTCAAATTTCAAATAGTCTATGGGTGAGAGTTGGAATGGGAATATGTTATCAATTTGTTGAGATTATGTGTTAATTATTGTGCGAGGCTTAGCGCTCGGTCATCTCATGACTCCTAACTCTATTTTTTAATAGATCAATGAATGCCAATTTTTGGTTTGAGTGCATAAAGGCCTTTATGGAGACCATCAATGATATATGGAGGGATATATTTAGGCTCCGCCACTGTCCCCAGGACTAGTGCTAGCTCTTGAGGATGGGTTTAAGAGAGCTAGACATCACCATCTACTAATCTTCAAGGGTTAGGAGGACCCTAACATCATGGAAAGTTGGATCAAGGACATGGAAAATACATTAGAAATATACTAATACCCAACCAATAGAAGGCTTGATATACTAGTATAATATTTGAGGGGTTGAGTAGACATATGGTGGAGGAGTTTCTGGAATAGTGGTGGAGAGCCTACTAGTTGGGGGCCATTTCTTGAGGTATTACATGCTACATTATATCCTTTTCACCTATGTATGAGGAAATATGATGAGTTCATGGCACTTTAGTAGGGGAATATAACAATGGATGAGTATTATATGTTGTTCATGGACTTGTTCCACTTTGCTCTGATGGTTGAGGCGAATGAGGCAATGCAGGTTCACCATTCTAAGTTAGGGCTCAAGATCATTTATCAAGACCCCGGCTAGACATGGTTAGTTTGTATGAGCAAGCCTTAGTGGATTCTTATGTGACTCAGGCTTAGAATGCCTAGTAAGGGGACAAGAGGTGGTTTGAGGGCCATCAACACCCTTGTGATAGAAAGAAGGCATATTCTAGATGTAATATGCTACTTAGGTATAGTAGGTCAGTGGGGCCACCACCTCAAGCTGGAGGGCAGTCTAGGGGTCTCCTTAGAGAGATAGACTAGTGCTACAAGCATTGAAATATAGGCTACCTAGGGGTGAATTACTCTAGCAACAAGGTCATCAGTGGAGTTAACCCTCTAAACTCAACGATTATCCAAGAAAAGGTACATTTTCTTGTAATGACATATTTTAATAATGTAAGTCATTGTAACTTCTCTCAATAAATAGAAGAAATGAGCTAGAAAATAATCTTGTGTAACTCGTTTACAGTGCATAATATTTTCTCGATGATAACTTGTGGACTTATTGAAAGTAGTTGTTAAATGAAATCGAGGGAGGCTCTTGCAGAACTAAATAATGGTACTATCTCAATTTTCTTACTATTATATCTAGTTACCTATTCGATAGGATTATTTCCATAAGATCTCTTTTGTAACTTTTGTTAATTTCTAATATTTTCTCCTAAAATCTCTCACTAATTTTATTTAACTAATATACTTGCTTCTTTTACCATTATAAATCATCTATATATAGATGTCTTATTTTCATTATGTAAATATTAACTTCATGTTTTCATGCCTTATTTGTAATTTCTCTCTCTACTCTAACAAATATCTCTTACATGTTATCTCAAATCTCTCTCACCTTCTTTTCATATGCAATTTTAGCTCCCTAAATCTCTAAGAACCTATTTATATTTGTACTAAGGCTATAGCATAAGAAACTAAGGTTAGTAGCTCAAAGAATGTCTTGAAAGCTCTAAGTGCTACTGTACATATATTAATAAGACAATAGAGCACAACTATGTGTTTCCCTACAACTCACAAGAAATAAAAGAATGGCTAAAGATGTATTTTCTGCTAATAAATAAGGTACACCTTAATAGATAAAGGTGGACAAGGGAAATGTGGAGGTTAAGAAGGAAATAAAAAGAAGTCAAATTAAAGGAAAAAGAGAAATGACATGAGGAAAAGAGGAGAGAGAAAAAGAAATAAAATCAAATAGAAAGAGAATATTAAATAAGGAGTTGAAAATAAGAATACGACCAAACAAGGGAGAAGAAGCTAAGTTAGCAAAGTCCCTTATAAAGCTGAGAGAAGCTAGCTTCAAAGAAAGAGTCCTTTAGTACTACCAATGATGACAAGGTGGTGGAATACAAAGATGAGAATATTGGGGACAATGATGAAGAAAATACAAACTTGGGTTCATTATGGAAAACTCTCTTGGGTACCAAGGATACCATAACAGTTGAAATTATCAAGGAGGTAATAACAAAAATTACATTTGAAGCTGATAAATATGTGAAACAATAAGAATCTAAAGAAAAGTACAGAATAAATGTGATGAAGGTGGTGATGTAGAGGCAAAGGATCCTCGAGATGGATAAAAGAAGCTAGTATGAACAATCTCTTAGGGAAATCCATCTTCAAGCTCCAAAATAAACTAAGAGTGAAGAAGAGTCAAAAGATTCCTCATCTAATAATGACTATAAATCTGATGAGTTAGAGGAGGAAGGGTCAAATAAGGAAAAAAAATGAAGAGAACTTGTGTAATGTTGAAAAGAAGTTTTTGGTGGAATTGAAATAATTAGAGTACATTGAAGAAGAAGAAAAGTCCACAATCATGGAGACTAAGGAAATTATTTCTACTTTGAAGGAGGTGAATGTAATAGAAAGATTAAAGAAGGAAGATTCACAATAAAAAGAAGAGGATGATCATATTGATATGGTTGAAAGAAACAACAAAGGAAAGATAGTGGTGATCATCATGGTTTTCTCCTTTGACTAGCTTTCCATCAATGTTATGGAGGTATACAAAGTGTTATGTAAGAATTTGTAGAAAATGTTGCTTTATTTTTGTTATGTAAACTATCTTGATGAGATTTCTCAATTTTACTCTAAATTAGCTTTGAGAAGAGGGGTTGCTGAGGTTGAGGTTAATAACACCCTAATTAATTTTGATTCCAATGAGTTAGGTCTAATTCTTAGTGTTACCAACAAAGCTTTCTCCACATAAATAAAGAATAGGCGGTTGTCTATTACTATAACCACTCTTGCAATGATCACCAAGCTGGTTAGGAATAAGGAGGCACAAAATGTTAGTGCCAAGGTGAAGGATTCATTAACTTAACACACTAATGATGAGAAGGAGGGAACTAAGACCTTAGAGAAAGAATTAGAAGACAGGGTAGGAGGAACCATTACCTACTATGAGTGTAAGGAGCTAAAGGCGTTGTTATCTAGTGTATTGACCAACCAAGCTGATATAACAAAGAAGATACTGGATTATCAAACATTAGTTAACAACCAAGTTCAGATTTCTAGGACTATATATAATACTTTAATAAAGAAACTTATGAACACAATAACTTCTTACCCTTAGTTTCCTTTCTCTAGTCCTAGAAACTTAGCCTAATCTCTTTCAATTTTCTTATGATGGACTGATCAATTTTTTTTCGTCAATTGATCTATTTTTTTCTTTCTTTTCCTTAGTTAGGTATTTATGTAATTAGTTTTTTACCCTTAATATCATATCATCTTCTCTTCTCTTTCTTAATTTTCAAGTATACTAATTTCAACAACTAAAAAAGGCAACATATCACTCAAAATTATTCATAATTAAACTTGTCACTTTAAGGCTTGGCTTATTAGCTTGATTTGTCATTTCTATGCTTGTACTATATTTTTTTACATATCTATTTAATGATGAAAAAAGGGGAAAGACAGGAATAATGATGAATCAACTAATCTGAAGTCAAAACTAGTTGAATAAGGAGGAATTCTACATTTTAGAAGATTCCACAAGTGTAACTAAGTTACTGATAATCGTTATTTACCCATTAAGGATAAGTCGGTTTTTTGAGTTCAACTATAAGACTAAGTGTTTATATTAATAGCTTGTGCTTTTTATTGTTTACTGATATTATGTGGTTAATATCTTTTGGTGATTTAGTTAAGTTACTACATTGTAGTATAAGTTATTAGTTGTTAATGTGTATTATGAATTGATAAGCCTTTTAGTGATAGGTTGGAAGGAACTACAAATTATTTCTTCACCATGATCATAACTACTAACAACATCATTTTTTGTCATAATCAAAAAGGGATAATTTGTTGAGTTCTTCGTTTTGATGCTAACAAAAAAAAGTAAGTTTAGTTTCTTTGGTCATGTGTTGATGTTTAACAGATCAGAAGCAATCTAAGACAAGTAGAGTTAAATATTTAAAATGAGGAACTAAGAGAAGGAATTGAAGATGAATGAAGATCTTGAAGCTTGGAATATGGTCTATGTTTTAGGAATTTATGTAAGGTAATAAGGTATTGTTGTGGCTACTCAAAAAACTTTAATTAAAAATACGTTTTCATATGGTTTTTAAGTTTTGTATATATGAAGGAAACTCAACACTGGTTTCTTATTGAGTTTCCTATATTCATGTGACAAAGGAACTCCAAAAAAATAGAAAAAAGGTTTTGGTTAGGAAAATAATTCATGTGAAAATTATTTTCACAATACACTTTCATAAATATTTTCTCTCACGTTTTTGTATCGATTGAGAATTTTATTTAAAAAATATTTTAATAAAAAATTAGATATGATATATATTGAGATTTTTAGAAGTTAATTGACTGAAAAAGATTATGTGAGCTGATTTATCATTATGTTCTCTTGGTAACATAATGAATCTCAATATAATGGTGCTTGAACAACCAATATCTTTTAATTTGGTAAATATTCTTGTTGACTTGGTTAGTATATTTTTAGTTAAAATTATTTCATAATTTAGTGATTTACTAGGAAAGTGAATATGGATTTACTTGCTACAATTTTCCTACTTAACTAAAGCCTTTTATCTAGCATTTAGAAGATAGCATACACAGATTAAGAGCATGCATTTTTACAATGGAATTATTTTATATCTCACATAAGATTGTGATAGAAAACCTTGTAATAACTGTCTTATATTTATATTACTACTATTGAGTCCTTACTGAGAATCCCTTATCTACCAAAGTTATTTTATTTATATTATATTATGTTATTGATTAGTGTGCAGAGATCATAGGAATACTAGACTCATTGAGTCTATGAGCACCTTGAGGAAGGGGAATTTGTTGGCTTCTAGAGTTAGAAGTGTGTTCCAAATTTTAATGAGTTGATGAGTGTTTAAGAGTTCATACACACAAGGGTTGTACTATGTAGTTCTACTTATTGTAAAAATTAAGAGAAATAACTAGGAATATGATTGTATTTAGTGTTTTAGAGGATTCTCTAAGTGAAGGAACCTCGTAATATATTTTGTTAATCATTTTACTGCTTTATACATTACTAAGCTGATCTTTACAACAATGGGAACTAAACAATTCAAAGCTTTTCCTCATACTTAGTATTATGAAAGGAACTTTTTATTATGTATCTTCAATTTAAACAAAATGTTTTACGGTGGTACCTTTTGAATTTTATTAATTAACAAAAATTATAAATATTCAATTTATCCCCCTCTTAAGTATCTTGGAAATGATTTCACTTTACTAAACCTTATAAGAGGAATCTTTAAAAGCTTCAATTTCTAAATCATTTGTTTAAGGATAAGACCATTCATCCTAGTGTTCAACATAATGTTTACAATATTACCAATGTGGTCCACCTTTTCCCACATATTGTAAAACCTAAAAGGTTTTTTACCTTGAGAAGTGAGCTCGAGTCACGATAGCTGCTAAGTGATTTAAGATAACTTATGGAAGGTAATGAGACTAGTACCCTCGAAACATATCAAACCACGTTGGGTTACCAATAGTTCAGTCAAGATTGCATGAAATTCTATCATCACTAGTTTATTTATTCACCATAATATAACATTGCCTAGTACCCTTAATATCCATCAATTGTAAATGGCATAGACAAGCATATAATTTTACTATATCATTTGCATTTGTTTCATTTACCTATAGATTCTCTTAGAATCATGTAACCACATTAAATTACCCTAAAAACATCAAAGGTTTAGTAAGAGGCCTTATATTTATAAGCCATTGCCATAGATTTTTCCTCCCAGAGCCTGTACTATAGGTATAAATGAAGGTAGCATTAAATTAAAAAACTCTATTAGCCCTATTGATATTTTTCATAATGTGTTAAATTTTGTAGATAGTTACAAAAGCATATAATAAGAATAAATCAACCAACCACAAAGAAAGGAAATGAGAAAGAAAATAAGTAGAGCCCCAAAAAGCCTAAATCAGCATCCTCCTCACACTATCAAAACTACCCTACTAACTCTAGCTTAAGCCCCACTACCTAGTTGAACTTAATAACACCATCCTTCCTATCTTCTCACAATATCTAAACTGTGAATTACCTCATCTAACCTAAAATTAAAGTCAACAAAGTAATGCTTGTGCCACATCCTAATTCCGACCTTGATGAGTAGGATCATCTTATTGTTGTTGAAGTTATGCCCTTTAAAGATTGTCATATTTCTCTTCTCCCATATTAAATCACAAATATCACTAAATAAGCTAAACTAAAACTTTAGTTTCCTAACATGTCTTAATGTGGCCATCCACGCATAGAATTCCCTAATGGTAGAACATGCCATTACCCACTAGATGCCCGACTAATCATAGACACCTATCTAAACCCACCAAGAGGGAGGGTAATGTAGGATAACATGATTGACCATCTCATCCGCCTCATAAAATAGGGAACAATGCTTAATAATAGCATTGAAAATGCCAAGTCTCCACAACTTTTCTTAAGTATTCATCCTACCTAAAACACAAAACCATGCACACAACTCTACTCTTGGCGGTATTAAGCATCTCCAAAACTACTTAAAAGTCAGTTAGGACCCACCAAAGTTCTCAGCTCTATCAAAATATACCTCATAGTTCACTATTGACGGTCAAATTTACATGAATAGGAAAAAAATTACCTATCAACTCCAACATGGCATTCAATTCATCACACTCCCACACAAAAAGGTCCCTTCTCCAAACCAAGTGTCATCACCAATAAAGCTCAACCTTAAACCCCATTCTATTAACTAGGTCTTACTATTGGAGAGATATAGCAAAAAGGTGGGGTTCCACCCATCCTACCATACCATTGTAGTGGGAGTTGTAACTATTTAATCATCACTAAGCAGGCATAAATTTTTTTTATGACACTAGCTCCATTGGTTGTTTTTATTCTAGTCTCTAGCAAGCCAATCAAATGCAAGTTATTACTCTTACACCAATGTTGCACCACTTTTTGTTTTACATAATCATTAACACCCCATATATTCTAGTTTCCAAGGTTAATGATAATTAGATATAGAAGTATAGTAAAAAAGATAAAACCACAGTGTCCCCTTCTAGTGATCAATTTTTGTCTTTCATCCATATCACTCTCTAACTGAGAAATCCCCTGAATAGCCTCTTTGTGATGTGCATGGGTCTTGTGATAGGCATGATGGGTCCCACCACACTACTAGAAATATTTGCCTTAGTGAAAATAGTGAGAGATTTTGTTACAACTTCCTGTCCATATTTGGAGTTTTATTTAGCTACTGAGTTCTCATTACAAGCTTATTGGGGAGGCCTCTAATCATTTACTACTATCCACTTTTTTGTGATCATTAGCCAACACCTTTAGGAAATCTAAATGAAAATTATCATGATCATAGTCATTTCTATGAGATAAAGTGTAGTATGGTGGTTTCCACTCATACTCAACAATTTAAGTTAGAGTGTAGACATCCGATTTCTTGATATGTATAAAGTTTGGTAGTGCTCTATGAGTATTAACTTCAACTAGGACATGTGCATACAATATTCTTTCATTTCAGTTTAGTGATCATTAGCCAACACCTTTAGGAAATCTAAATGAAAACTCTCATGATTATAGGCATTTCTATGAGATAAAGTGTAGTATGGTGGTTTCCACTCATACTCAACAATTTAAGTTAGAGTGTAGACATCCAATTTCTTGATATGTATAGAGTTTGGTAGTTCTCTATGAGTATTAACTTCAATTAGGACATGTTCATACAATATTATTTCATTTCAATTTATCACCATGTCCATGCCCACTTGTTTACCAAGGTAACTACTGATTCAATTCAGAGAGTTAACTGATAACATAATGAGCAAAAGATTATGGAAAATTAACCTAGAGGGGTAAATATAAAAATTCCATATAGGAAAAGGACAGATCTAGATTCCATCTCTTCAGGATCATGGCTTTGCTATAAAAAGACCAAAATCTTGCATGTAAGGTCTTAAAACAATCCTTTCTATTCGAAAACACAAACATAAAATAACCATCTTCATGCATAATGATCTTTAATAGGGTTGTATGACCCATTACAAACATGCAAAGTTTTTCATTTGCTGATATGAAACACCCTAATTTTTATAAATAAGAAATTTTCATTTAAAATCAGGATGCTAACTTAAATGCGCAGGTGTTATAGTCACATCCCATATAAGTATGGCTTACTTTCTATTCTAATATAAAATGCAAAGCAAAAATCTTAAATTTTAAAAATTGAAAAAAGTCATATCAATAGAGAAAAATATAGATAAAAGAGATATATATCATATATATGAAAAATGTCCAAAAGGAGACTAAACTCTAGAAACAAAAGACAGAAAATGAATGATACAAAGACAAAGATGCCAAAATAAGTTAAAAAATATCCATGTCTCGATATAAAAGCAACACCAACAAGGCTTACCAGATACCCTTATTTTAAACCCACCCCATAAATAAACTCTACGTAATCCACAACGTCCTTAGCAACGTCATCCTCCACTAACCTTTGTATGATAACATCTACAAAATAAATGAAATGATAGAATTAATATATGAGGAGCATGCTGAGTAAAGTAAAATTACTAAAACTGTATAGCATGCAAATATAGTAGACATATAATATCATGATTTAAGTGAAAGAATACAAGAAAACATGCTAACATATGAATCATGGTTACAATCATTAACCCATTATTCACATTGTTTATTACTATTCCTATTATTCATTATTATTCATGCAAAACACTTAGAATCATATGGAATACTTAGGTAAATATGAAACACTAAGAATCTAATACAGAGCACTTAAATAATAGAATCCACACATTCATGCAAGGTCCACTATTTATTCGACTCATTATTTATGTTACTACACAATCTACCACTTTTCATTTTTATTTGAGAAGGAAGATACTAAAGTTAAAACATTAAAAACTAAGGCATCAATCTAACACACTACCAGATAAAGAAAGCACAATCCACTGAGGTGACTCTAACCTTAAGTACACACACCCCCATATAGATCATATTGGTTATCTATATGTTAGAAATAGGTATCACTAACATGATAATGGTGAAAGCACATACCATACAAACAAGGAATGCATCAGTTACATCTCTACCTCCTGAGGTTACTTGTTTAAATCCTTACCTCAATCTTACACTTTAATGATTAGTAAGTTTTAAATATTTTAATAATCACCACCCAAAAATAAGCCCACATACCAATTGCAAGAAATCACTATTCATGGATCTGTTATAACATAGAACGAAAAATATACAAATTTAACAAGATGCTTATATTTAAAAAAATAAAAATTTGTTACTTCCAAAATTTATTATTCATGTTAATTTTCTAATCACATTAAATTGATATTCTAAAGGTGAAATCAAAATATCTTGATAAAGGCGTGTAGAGGTAAGATGTCTTTTTTAGCACTAATATCCAATTAAAATTATAAATAAATTATTAAACATTATCCTAAAATCATAAAACTAAATCCTAAGCATTTATAATCAACAATTAACATATTAGTATTCCAAAAAAATACTAAAAAAATAAAATTTCATAATGACTAAACTACCCTTTTATCTATCATAACTTTTGACATATAAAGATCTAACTCATAAAAATTCATATACTCAACATATAAATCATGAATAATATCATATAACACAATAACATAGGAAAAATATAGCTTGCATGTTAAAAAGACAAACTATCATTAATCATGCTCAAAACTTCAATTTAACATAAATTAACGTGTACATGCTTCGATCTAAACTTCTAATATATAAAGTTGCATCTAAATAATGTAAATAATTCAATGGATTCATCTAATTTTAAGAAAAATAATAAAAGAACATAGATCTAGCCTGAAGCTCAGAGCTGCAAAATATGGAAAAAAAAGTCATTTTTCAACTCTTCAACACATAATTACATGCTAACAGCCAAATGTCTATCTACTCTTTGTAATATTTAGTTTACCTAGGTTTTTACATCTAAGATTTAGTAATACTAAGATTAGGAATAAGCCTTCCCTCCTTCTTTAAAATCTTGAACGTAAATAATCAAATATAGTTAGCATCACTTCAAAAATTGGAAAACAAACAACTTAAATAAGTTAAAAAGATAAGAAAAACATATTGCCTCCTTGAAATGGATGAGCTTAAATAAGAGAAGAAAAAAAGATGAGTCTTTAAGAAAATAAAAGATTTGACTCTCTTTTGCTTAGCTAAAAAAAAGAGTTGAAATCTAAGGATTAAAAAAATAAAAATGTAAGAATCAAAGGAGTGTAGAGATGAAGAGGTTGGTGGTTCTTGGGAGCTTAAAAGGGATAAAAATGTGGTAAAGAACATAAGTGAGGCAAATTTTTGGTTAAGTATTAGATCTTTTATATATTTAAGTATTTAATGATAATAAAATGGAAATAAAGTTTAAAAAAAAGGAAGGGTAATAAGGCCTAGCACCAAACCCATTTAGTCAAGGAAGGTATTCCCAGTTGAATAAAATGAAATTAGAAAATTAGGAACAAATCTAAAATAGTTAGAGTAATATTTGTGCAAGATTTTTCATAGACCGCTCATTCATTGATGAACCTATTGAAGAAGACTACACAGTTTTAGTGGTACAATGATTGTAATAAAACATTTGAGGAGTTATAGCGTCATCATTCTACAACACAAATACTAACATTACCATAGGGGATTGATAGTTTTAAGGTATGTAATAATGCTTTGAAGTACATCTTAGGTTATGTTCTCATGCATCATGGTAGAGGGGTTGCTTATTTTTATTAACGATTAAAGTAGCATGAGTAGAGCTACCTCACCTATAATTTAGAGTTACTAGTAGTGGTATTCACCTTAATATCTAGAGACATTCTCTTTATGGCACCCAATGCCGGTTCTACACCCACTTTTCTAAAATTTGTTTAATATTATAAATATTAAAAAAATTTAAATCAAAGTTTATTGAATTCCTTAAACTCTAGCTACATTTTAAAATTCTTTTGTGTTAACCTCTTAACCCTTATTATAATTTTAAGTCTAGAAAAACTTCTAATTTACTTTTGGCCATCAAACTTCTTTCAAATTATTCTAAATTGTTAATATTTATTTTTGAATTTTTTTACTCTCTTAGTGATTTTTAAAATGATAAATGGAGATTTTGAATTAAAACTCCTATTTGTTGTTCTAGTTATTGTTAAGAACAATTTAAGTAGTGAAATAAGCCTATTAGTTATTAAAAATTTGTGAAAATTTGGAAACACCAATATTTTAGTGTATTCAAACTAAAAATGAATTTAATATAGATGGAAATTATTTTCTAGAATTTTCAGATAAATTACTCCAATTGTTGTCATGATTAGCACCCAAACTCAATTTTTCCTACACAAATCTTACTCTAACTATGATCGATTTGCTCATAATTTTCTAATTTCACTTTATTAAAGTTGTAACACCTTACTTGACTATATGAGGTTGGCTCTAGACCCAGTTCCCTCCTTTTTTTATTTTGTTTCCATTTTATCATCATAAACACTTAAATATCTAAAATATCTAAACCTCAACCAAAACATTGTCTCACCTCTTTTCTTGTACATAAATTTTATCCCTCTTGATCTCCTAAGAACTACCACCCTCTTCACCTGCAAAATCTTTTGATTCTTCCATTTTTATATCTTTAATCCTTGGTTTTAAATCTTGTTTTCTTTAGTTAAACAAAATAGGGTTAAAGCTTTTGGTTTCTTGAAGTATCATCTTATTTTCTTTTCATATTCAAGCTCATCCATTTCAAGGAGGTAGTATGTTGTTCTTACCTTTTTATATTGGGTTTATCTATTTTTCTTGCACTTTTTGAAGTAATTTTAACTAGTTTTGATGATTTGTGTTCAAGGTTTTCAAGGAGGGAATCCTTATTCCTAAGCTTGGTCTTTCTCAGTATTAAACGTTAGAAACTAGGTAAACTAAATATTACTAAGATTATATAGAACTTTTGGTGTTGATATGTACTTATTATATAGGCAAATGTGCTCGTGCATTTTTTTTATTGAATTTTAACGATTTAATTGAATTAGTTAACTTATATTAATATAATTTCATGTATTAGAAGTTTAGATTTAATCATGTGTAGGTTAAGTTATGTTAAATTAGAGTTTTAAGCATGATTATGGGTAGTTTTATCTTTTTACATGAAATATACGTTGTTGTTGTGTTATTCGTGTTCTATGATGTTCTTTATGATTTATATGTTGAGTATAAGAGATTTCATTAGTTATATCTTTATATATTAGAAGTGATGGCATGTTTAATGTTTTTAGGGTTTAGGGGTATTTTATTCATTATACATGAAATATGATATATTATTTTTAATTTATAAATTTAATGAGATAATAGAGTTAAAAATGGTAATTTTACCTCTAAGGCTTGTAGCTAGATATTTTAGGTAAATGGTTGACCATGACTACTGATTTAACCTTCATAATAGTAATATAGTATAAAAGTAAATAGTAAATCCCTATAATAACTAATTTTTGGTATTTGAATATAAGATTTATGGTAAATTTCTACATTTATTGTTCTGCGTGAGCAATACTTTCATGAATAGAACTTTTTTGATATTAGTGAGTGGAGTTGTTTTTAAATGGTAACTATTAAAATAACTAAAATTTACTAATAATTTAAATGTAAAACTAAGATAACGATAAGGATAATAATAACATATCTAAGAAAGTCTTGTTACATGAGACGCTGAGAGAACCTACTCTCCTATCCACCATAATGGCTAGAGGAAGGCATCATGTGGCTCACCCAAAGAAAAACACAACACAAAACCAGATATCTCCATCCTCTTCTTCAATATCATATGTTGGCCAACCATTGATCCTTGCAAGTAAGGACAAATTAAAGGAATTAGCGTTGCCCCATGTATTGCATCATCCATTGACATAAACACACTTATGCCATATAAGGCATGAAATTTTGAGGAAATCATCAAACAAATCAATGGGGGGTCCTAAATTTTATGGTAAAATGAAATAATCTTGTGAACTTCTAACCCCTAATTAACCAAAGGATGATCGCCTTATTTATAACCCTTACCATCATGGAGAGATACACTCATGCAAAATCAAAGCCAAAAATATATGGTTCAACTACACTATGAAGCTAGAGATATCCACAAAGAGGTTCTAGTGGCAGTGGTGATAGAGAAGAATCTAGAGGCGAAGGTTAAACTATGATAATACTCATAAGTGGGGTATGTTTTTGGTGTTCGGCTTAGTTTCACGCATATGCTACATTTTGTTAAGGCACACTAGCAGTAGGTTAAAACACCCAAGGTTCAATCCTGTAAAGATAGTTATTTTGTATTCTAATTTTAGTCTAAGGAATATTATGAATAAATCCTACAACAATTTCATTATTCAGTCATGGAAAGACTGATGTTATTAAAAAGGTGGCATAAGTATTTTATTTTATTTTTTACCTCAAAAGAATTTGAATTGGTGCATACTTGGATTAAATTTCTAGGACTTCCTCTTCACTTATAATGTATTGACTCCTTAAGTAGAATCATGATTTGTATGGGAAATTTTATTGGTATGGATGGAGTTATGACTAGTGAGGAACATATTTTCTATACATGTGTGATAGTGGAAATAGATGTGCATAGAAAATAATTGATTTTATGATGATTAAACCACCTAGGGGGAATCCTATTAAATATCCCATCATTTATGAATGGTGACCAAAGTTTTGTTTAGCTTGCAACAAACCTGATCACTTGACAGGAAAATATTTTTCATATGCCACCAAATTACAAATAGAGGAGTGGTTATGGTTAGGGATGTGCATGGTTCTACTAAGGAACAACAATATTCCAAGATAATGCATTCAATATCCCTAAACCTCCCCTTTAGAAAAACCTAGCCTATAGCTACTTTATCAAGGAAAAGCCACCCTATGGTAATAACAGGATGAGAACATAAGGAAACATGAAACTACTAAATTACTTTTATCTAAATCAAAGGAGTGTGAGGCCACAACTTGCCCTTGGCTTTGGATGGTGGGAGGGAAAATGGTAATAGAGGATGGTTACAACCTTACTCTTGATATTCATTTATCATGAATATTGGGAGCTGGAATATAAGAGGGCACAATGGCCTTGTTAAATAGAAGGAAGTATAACTGTGGATTAGATAAAATAAATTGATAATGGTAGGATTAGTAGATATAAGAATAAACAAAAGCAAAAAAAAAAAAGGTGTCTTAGTCTTTGGTTTAAGATTGGAAATGATTAAGCAATTACCAACACCACCTTAATGGTGGTATCTAGTTGGTTTGGCAAGTGAGTGACTAGAAGATTAAGGAAGTGGGCAGTAATAACCAAAGTCTATAGCTACATATTTAGGATCCTAATAAGCATCTAAAGTTTTATATGTGTATTATATATGCATATAACACCAGAACTAAACATAGATGATTGTGGCAATGGCTACAACAAAATCACCCTCAACATAAACCATGGTTACTAATAGGTAACTTTAATGTAATATTATACCCTAATGAAAAACACCAATGTATTATCCATGAACAAGATATAGAGGATTTCTAACATTGTTTTCAAGCACTCTAATTAACATATCTTAAATACACCAGGGATTTCTATACACAAGGGCTTTCTATACACAGTTGAATAAGTGAGACTCCCACCATAGAGTATCATGTAAGCGTAACCATTTATTGTGAAAATCATTGGTTGGATACTTCTAGTGGCTTTAGGTCCCATTTATAACCCTCTCATTTAAAATCATGCTTCAGTGGTTGTTTATGGCAAGGAAGTAGTTGAAATATGCTCTAAAACCTTTCAATTCTACAATAAGTAGGTGGAGGAACCTAAATGTGTAGCTCTTGTTAATTAGGGTTGGGAATATAAACACTAAGGTTCCCTATTGCACTCTCTCAAACTTGAACTGAAATAGTTATTAAAACTCCTATAAAGTGTCTTGAAAAATTAATGTGGTAGAATTTTATAACTTCTTTATGCTACAAAAATGGAACTTTTGCATATACAAATGAAGTTATATTCGTAACCCTTGATTCATATATTATAGCTCAAGAGCAAGCATTCACTCCCACTTTAGAGCATTTATCCAAATGTGAGGAATAATTTTTCAAGAAAAAAATAAGGGTCATATGGTTGAGAGAAAGGGATATGAACACTCATTACTTCCATGCGGTTGTGAAGGTATGTTAGCAAGCTAACATAACTCATGTAATTAGGGATAAACATGGTTTGTTGCAGGAGGACTAGTGGGATATTTATAATGTTTCCTCCCAATTATTTAAGAATCTATAGGGTACAAGCACTCTCAATATTAGCTATTTTTATAGAGAAGTAATTGACAAAGGTCCCATACTCCCTCACAAAGCTAGAAACTGCCTACATGATTATGTCTCCACAAAGGAAGTGAAGATAACTATTTTAGTATGAGCAATTATAAGGTGAACATTCTTGATGGATATAATGCATACTTATCACTATTTTTAGAGATGATTCTTGGGATATACTTTAATGAGATGATCAATGGTCTGGGCATAAAGAAGAAGTTTCATTTTTAAGGAGGGGTATATGTAATACCTCTTAAATTAGATATGGATAATGGAAGTTTAAAATGATTTATAATACAACCTAGATCAACAAGGTATAAATTCTTTTAGGAAATCTTATCCTTGAAGAACTTCACAAATAAAGCTGCTCAACTTAGAGTAATTTAAGGATGAGTGAACTTTTGAGAAGTTTCACATGGGTGACCTATTTCTCTTTAGCTGAGGAGATTTTGCGTCCATCTTAACACTGCTTGTAACATTCAATATTTTCTCTCATATGTCTGGTCTCCAACTAAACATGACAAAAAGTGTTATTTAATATCAAGGATATATCATGAAGTTATAAAAAAATATGGTCTATGAATGGTTTCTTATACCGAAGGGTTCTCTCCTAGTAAGATATTTGGAATAGGCCCTACCTAGGAGGATGATAAAAGCATCCAAATATCAAGAGTTGATCAACAAGTTTATCTTAGACTAACCCCTTGGCAAAGTAGACTCCTTAGCTATACAGGTAGTATCTAGTTAATTTGATCTAATTTTTTTTAGTATGCAAACTTATATTCATGTACCTCCTACCCAATTTTTGATTAATTCCATAATCACTCCTATATATGGTATGACACCTAGCTTGGTTCCAAGAAAAACCATGTATCATAAAGTTATGTCTGCAGGCAAACGAAATAGGGTGGCCTTGGTTTACTAGACTTGGAATGTTAGAATGGTATGAACACATCTTCGAATGGTCAGATGAAGTAGTATGAACACATATCCAAAGAGAATAGTATTAATGAAATTTTATAAAGATGATAATAGTAGGCAAGTTAGGAAGGAGCTCATCTTGTGCGTGTCTTTTGTTAAAGGTGATTTTTTAAGATGAGAGGTGAACAAAAAATTGAAGCTTGATTCTCTAATCTTTGTTTGTTTGTGCCCTCAATAATAAATAAATATGAAAACAATTTACCAAACTTTGAAAAGGTTTTTCTGATCGCTGAGATCATTACAGTAACTTTAAATGCTAGCAAATACCAGCAATTGTGTATTAAATATGTTGGTTATTTTATTGATTGATCAGCAAATAGTTTCTCGCATTAATTTTTTTAATTTTTATTGGATCAGACATTGATGTTTATGCCTCATTGATTGTGATAGTTGAAATTTTCTACCAATATAGATTACATGCATACTCTCTCTATTTTACAGTAATGTCTATAATTTTTCAACACATAAATTTAAATTATTAAAATTCAAAGTAAATCATGATCAAAATGTCCAAAATATTTTTTTAAAACTTAGCTATTTTATTATTGAAATATCATTAATTATGAGGAAATATGGTAGATTTGGATAAATAATATCACAATATGGTGGTTTTTTGGATAACAATTTCTAATGTAATATAAAACTCTTAATTAATAAGAAAGATCAATCTTAGATGTAAAATCATTGTTTGATTTGTTTAGTTAAAAAGTTAGTTTGGTTTAATTGAGGAGAAAAATAAATTGTAAAACCATAGTTTGATTTGGTGAAAGTATATTCGACCTCATACACTTTAACAAATATATATAATGTAGAATAACATAATGTATTACAAGTGTTGAAAATCTAATTCCTTTATTGACAAAGAAAGAATTGAAAATAAAGAAGCATATATTAATATCACGTAAAATAATAGTAACATGTGAACTTGTTTAACACTTTCATTTTTTACTATCAAAAAATTTTATTTATAATTATTTACAGAAACAGAAATACAAGGATAATCCTGTGAAAAACGATGCGCTACCTTTGTATCTAACATAGGATAAATGTTTCATCTCCTACCTCATATTAAACGTAAATCTAAATATCAAACCAACTACAACACAAAGGAAAACAAGAGTGCACAAGAAAATCACCTAAAAATATCAAAGTCAAGGTTTACAACCAAGGCTATATAAGCCAAAACTAGTACAAAATGCACGATGGGGAAGACATTAACCATGGAGAAACAATTATAATGGAAGACACCCCGATCACTTGAGGAACACAAAAGAAAATACCAATAGCATTGCCAACGATCAAATAACCCACCTATACTAGAGAAGAAGTTTGACCACTCGCTGGTCACCCTCGGGAACCTACACAAGGCCTCCTACTTGTGGGATTGAGTAAGGGATTGCAACAATTATCCCATTAGTATGTGCACATACTAAGAAAATCAATCTACCACTATCATGTAGGTCATAGTATAAGTAATACCACACAACATGCTCATCATTTGGCATACCAAAATGCATAACTAATACTCCTAGTAATAAAAGTGCTATCACACAAAACTTGATCCATGGATTCTTGTAGTACCAAGATCATGGTTGCACTGAATATATATTATGTGATAAATCATGGAAACATACCCAAACAAAAGAATTATATAATCATAAAACACTCAAGGCAATACATCATAGAACATGTTGTATGTAGGTATATACCTATCATTAGAGTGTTCCATTGGATACATAATGTGGCATAACCCATCATGATATTATGCATCCAATGGGACACTCTAATGATAGTATATTTAAGGAAAGTAAAGGTAGGTTACATGAATAGTTAATATACACCCTAAATTTTACTACTAAAAAAATTTTATTTTATGTGTTACCATACCATCCTCACATCAATTATAAGGCTACAACCATTAAAATTTGAACTAAGATAAATATAAAAAAGAGAAAAATTTATAAATACAAACATGAGTTTGAAGATCTATTTCGGTACAATGATAAAATATAAACAAAAGTCATACCATAGATCTAAGAGTCTAAAAAGGTATCCGAGTAAACCGTCATCCGAATAACATGACTCTTCGCCCAAACCCCCAGTACAGAATAATCAATCCACACCATACAACACATCATTGGTAGTAAAATCATCCAAATGGTCCTCAAAGACCTACACAAAAATATCAGGATCATCTGCTTGTGGAAATGAGCAACACTCATGAAAATAATGGTCAGTACGCTACATATTAAATAAAATTATAATACTATCAACTTAGGGATACACTTAAATACATGAATTCACATTAGATAATAAGTACACAAGCAAAATGCATAAAATATCACAAGGTAAACAATGATTTAGGTATCTTAGTTTATTAGATATATAAAATTTTATTATTTTATTTACGTTGAGTTTAGGGACCCCACTATTCTTAAATTGATGGAATGGTTTAAAGCATCTCTCAGGCAAAACACACCTGAGCTACTATTATCATTTAATGGAATGGACCCAATACCTCTTAGGAAAAAATGCTCTTGAGTCACTCTTCTTAAATTGGTGGAATGGTCTAAAATACCATTTAGGGATAACACACCTGAGCCACTATTATCGTTCGATAGAACATAACCAACACCTTAGTCCTAACTCATGTACTCTTCATCTTTAAGTTGTTAATATATTTATCCATTAGGTTACTCATCTCATATCTTATTATCTTTCATGTTGATTTTAGGTCCCAACTATTATTAATCTAATGGTATAGATTTATACACCTCTTAGGGCAAAACACTCTTAAGCCACTATTATTGTCCGGTGGAATGGGTCACACCTCGGACCAACTCATATGATATTTCACTTTAAATGATTAATGTCTTATTCATGATGATATGGAAAGTACATAACATATTTAAAGCAGGCAAAGCACACCACAAAGATCCTAAGGTTGGTCTATAAGGTTAAGACCCTTATTTTCCCCAAAACTCTAATTTCACATTTTTATCATAACTCTTATTATGTTACTCTTTTATCCACCGAAATTATTACTTTTCCCCTAAATATCATTACTACTAATATAATCTAATTTCAAGGCTTAAATCTAAGGTCTTGCACATGCGATAATAACCCTATCTCAAGAGTTATTATTATCAAGCTTATAAACCCTAATTTCACAAATCCATCATAATATTTTTGTAGGGCTTGTAAGATTACTAGATTCAATATACACTTTCAAAACACTAATATTAACGACATATTTAAATTAAAGGTCTAACTCTACCATTTTACAGATGTGATAATAGCCTTTTTGTTTTAGGGTTATTATTCCTAAATCAAGCTATATTCATACTTTATTAAACTTAGGCAAGTCACAAATACTCTAAAAATTTCTTATAAATTCCTTGGCACATTTAATATGATATAACACATTAAAATACCATGATTCCAATATTAAATCCATATTGCCCGAAATGCCCTTACTAATAACAAAAGTCCTTATTTCATGCAAATCTTATGTGCCATGATAAAATTTTTTCCAAATCCTCCATTTATCACCACATACCTTATAATACTCATCTCCCAATTTTCTTACCTTATTAACACATATTACAACCATATATCACACTAAGGGTTTTCAACATAGGGTAATGATGACACATAATCTCCATTTATTTTCTATCACATGATATCATATCATAGCATCAAAAATCATAAATTTAAACATGTGATAACAATAACATGTTATAACACAAAAATTATATGTAACAATTAGAAACGAAAAATCCTAGACAACAACAAATATCTTTACAAAAAGGGCTTCAGCCTCTTAGTATGTTTATCCTATTCTGCCTATTTCGAAACCTCAAATATGTTAACTAAGAAACCATAATAAAATATCACTAGTATTAAAAACATACTTAATGAGGTATTAAGGTAATGGAAGGGAGAAATAATGGAGGAAAATCGAAACAAGCCAAATAAGTGCTTCGAGAAAAAATTATGCTACTAAGAGAGGAGGAATGATAACTAGTGCCAAGAAAAGGGGTGGCAATAGGATAAGATGTTGTTGCTAGATAGTGCGCACTATTGGTAATGTCCAAATAAGGGGGTGAGTTTCGATTGATGTAACCAAAGCTGGAGGTGTGGTGTGGTTGGTTTAGCCAAAGGGTGATGGTGTGTTGCAGTTGTTGTGGCTGGATGGTGGTAGTGTTGCGTTGTTGTTGTTTCTACTGCATTCAAGGGAAGAAAATGAAGGGGGGTTATTATGTTGTGGTTTACCAAAGATAGAGTGTGGGCTGTGGTGGAGTTTTCAAAAGGGGAATGTTATGGTGTAATGGTTGGGCCAAATGATAGGGGTGGTGCTTCGACTATTATTGCCATAACACAGGAGAAAAAATAAAGGAGAACTCTGCGGTGAGTTGGGCCAGTATATGGAGGTGGGAATTGCTTGTTTGGACAATTCTATGGATGAGAGAAAGGAAAAGGTGACCAAAGGTGATAGAGGTTCTTTGGTTAGTCTCACCAATGGTGGATTTTTTAGGTTATTTTAGCAACACAAAGGAGGAGGAGAAGCTACATTAGTGGTGATGTTTCGATTGAATAGTGGAGGGAGAAGGAGAAAGAGTGGCTTAGTGCATGTGTTGTGTCTCCGTGTGTGTGTGTATACATGCTCAAGGGGAAAGGGTGAGAATTGCACCCAATAAGGCTATGCCAATTAACACATGGAAAGCATGGGAGGATGGGTGTCACGGGTTGTACCTGAGGTGTTTAAATAGGTTGTCATAGTTTAATACAACCCATTATATGTTAACCCATGCAACCCATGGTCTAACTCATGATGGGTTGGAGTAAATAATTAATAATTTTTAACCCAACCCATCATAAACCATAAGTTAGACAGGTTAACCATGGGTTATCGTGGGTCAATGAATAAATAAACTTATCACCACCTCTACCTAGATGTGGAAATTTGGTTGGATGGTTTGTGTTTGGATCAATTTTAGTAGGTTAGATTATTCTCTACTCGAGTTATTTGTAGATCATTTTTTCTTTGCGAGTCAATTATGGGTTGGGTCAAGTTTGGTTATTCGAGTTTAGGTGATTTTGAGTTATTTTATTTGTTGAGGCAATTTTAAGTTCAAGTCATTTCAAATTATTTTATTGGTTGAGTCAATTTTGGTTCATTGTAGATCATGGTCATATCTAGTTAATTTATCAGTTCGAATCATTTTAGGTTAACTTGATAGATTGGATTAGGTTTGGAACTCACTAGCTTATTTTTGGGTGTTTTTTGGATCAGACGAAGTGAGGTTGGGTCATAGTGGAAATAGGAAATGTTGGGTATAAGTGGGGCAGGCCTAGGTGGAGTCAGGTTAAAGTAGGTCGGAGTTGGTTCAGACTAGACCTAGGTCAAAAAAGCTTAGTTGGGGCCAAATGAAATCAATTTAGGATAGGATAGGGTTGAGTGGAGTCAAACCGAGTCAATTAGGTCTTAGTTGGTCGGGCCTTAGTGGAGTTGGGTCAAGGTGGGCCAAATTTGGGCCAGACTGGGTTAGGGTTAAACAAAGTCAGGGTGGGACTAAACGATGTCACTTTAGGATATGATAGGGTTTGATAAGTTTAGGCAAAGTTGACTAGGTCTAGGGGAGAATAAACAAAAATGATCCATCTGGGATTCAATTAAAATGTGATTGTGGTGGTATTTATTTTACTATAGTGTATATGTAATATCCACCAAACCATGGTAAACCATAGCAACTCGTGGGCTAGCCCATGCTAACCCATCTTAATTTATGACCCACAATGGGTTAATCCATGAGAACTTTTACAAAATAATAGCATATCCCATCTAACCCATATTTATATTTTCATGGGTTGGGTTATATAAACCATTACTAACCTAACGCATTAAACACCCCTTACCATACCAGGTGTATGGTTTAGATAAGAGGGGTTAGCACATAAGAGGAAGGGAGCAAGGGTGGGAGATGGTTTTCAAATGGTAGTTGGGGAAAGAATAAGGGAAAGAAGAAAAGGTTTAGGTTTAGATTTAGGTTATATATTTTAGGTTAAGATAATGAGATACATTAATTATTAACAATTTGGTTTTAAGTTTAGGTTGAGAAAAATATTATTAATTTGAAATGAAGTTTAGGGTTAGACTAAGATTTAAGATCAGAGAATTAGGGTAGGATAGAAACATAAATTTCTAGATGTTAGAATTTAGTTAAGATACTAATTATTTGGGATTAGATTTTTACTAATATTTGAGGTATTACATCACTATCCCCTTAAAAGATACTTTATCTCTAAAGCCAAAAGTCAAGGTTAGGAAAGAAGAGAATAAAGATGTAAGGAAGGTAATCTCAGCGGTTAACTCTACCTGGGTTGCAACTATGTTAACGGGAACTAACCCCTTGAAGGAGAGAGAACCCGACGCCTAATACACCTATTATGAATATCTCAGGATGCAACTCACACATATCCTTCTTGGTCTCCCAAGCTGATTCTTCTGCTACATGACGGCTCCAAAGAATCTTCAACAGCTAGACTAAGCTTGTCTAGGTCTATCAAATCTTGGTGTTAAAAATCCACAACGGCCTCTCCTCATAGGATAAAGAGTCGTCAAGCTCAACGACATCTGTTTTGATCACATGGGACTAATATGATATGTAATTCCTCATCTGGGAGACGTGAAAGATGTTATAAACTTGGGTCAACTTTGATAGAATTGCTAAGTGATATGCAACCTTGCCAGCCTTATCAAGGGTCTTGTAAGGACTAATGTACCTCCAACACCAAATCTTTGTACTCCTTTGGTGGGTGAAGCCCTCAACAAAACTCTTATCACTATGGCACCTTTGATCTATGTAGCTTTTTTGGTGACTCTGAGCTACTCTCATCCTACCAATACCAAAGTCTCACTGATGTCACTCCAACATAAGGGTGTCCGGCACTTACATCTATACAGTGCCTCAAAGGGTGACATCCTTATGCTAGCATGATAACTATTGTTGTATAAGAACTTAACTAAGTGTAGACACTCCTTCCAATTACCCAAAAGTCCAAAACATTATCTCATAGCATGTCCTTGAGTATCTTAATAGTCCTCTCTATCTGTCCGTCTGTAGCTGGGTAAAAGGTGGTACTCATCTTTAATCTCGTGTCCATAGCCTCCTATAACTTCCCCTAGAATTGAAAAAAGAACCTTGAATCCTGATAAGAGATTATGTTGGTAGGTCTACCACGCCTACTTATCACAAACCTAATACAAGCATCAACTAGCTGATCCATACTCCAAGTCAACTTCATATACTCAAACACTACTGATTTAGTCAACTTGCCAATGATCACTCTGATTGTGTTGCTCCCTCTATGAATCCTTGGTAGCCCAATCACAAAAATCTATCGAGATGGAGTCCTACTTCTATTCCAAAATTACTAAGAGCTAAACTAAAAACTAACCCTACAATTCTCTGGTCCTCGATCTTGACTTTCTAGCAGGTTAAACATCTTAACACAAACTCTACAACCTCTCGCTTCATGTGAGGCCACCAATAGATCTTCTTGAGGTCCTTATACAACTTATCCTCTCCTAGGTGGATGAAATATGGAATGACCCTCCTCTAAAATCTAGCACTTTAGATCAGCACAACTTTGAGGTACACTTTAATGACCTCTGTATCTAATGTTACCATCCTTATATATCTGAAAGCCCTCAGCTCGACTATCCTGAATCTTCTACCGAATCTTCTCGAGCTCAACCTTCCTAGGTTGTCCCACTCAAATCTCATTGAAAACCATTAATGTAATCGTTAGGGCACATATTCGGACCTCTAGGTGCTAGATCACCTCTATCCCTATATGAACAAGCTTCTCCAACAACCAACTAGCTACCACACAAACACTCAATGAGTGTAACATATTTCTACTCAAGACATCTGCAAAGATGTTGGCCTTACCCTTATCATAATTCTTCACCAACTCTAGCTAGATCCTCTACCTCATATCCAACTCCTTCTAAGTGAATATGTACATGAGGCCCTTATGATCAGTGAAGAATCTGCACTAAGTTCCATATAGATAATACCTCCAAATCATTAGCCCAAACATGAATGCTGCCAACTCCAAGTCATGCATTGAGTAGTTATACTCATGCAGCTTCAATTAACAAGAGACGTACGCCACTACCTTACCATGTTACATTAATACACAACCAAGCTCATGCTTTGACATGTCATTGTAAACCTCAAATCCATCTGATCTAGATGGCATAGTCAAAATCGATGATGTAGTTATTTTTCTAAAATTTAACAGAAAATATTAAAGGGTTATGATTATATTAGATAATGTTATAGATCTATAAATTATCTTGTATTTTTTATAAGATATTGAATAATAAGATTTCATACATTTGAGTAGGGTTAGAATTGAAAAAGTTAGCAAGACCCAAATGATTTGGCCAAATAATCTAGAACTCAAAAATTAAAATTCAATCTTAACCCAAAATTCAAAAGAACCTGAACCAGTCTGAAATCAATCCAAATTTAGCTAATCAGATAAGAACACGCATCCAAAATAACTAAAACTAAAATAACCTAATCCAAAAATAACCCAACACGAACCATATAATAAATTTTTTGGACATCATATTTCCAAAGATCTATTCCTATGTTGATCTTATTAGCATCATTTAGAATTTTCTTTACCTTCTTCTTTTTAAGTTCATAAACAGTAAAATACACATCCTTAGAAAAATAACAAATAATCTATTAATACTTATAAGAGATGGCCTCAAATATTTCATTAAACCCCAAATGTTCCATCATATTAAATACATATTCATGCATGAGTATCATAAGAGCACACTTGTCCATCACCTTTCCTGATCATATCTAAATATAAGAGTAACACTAACACTAGTGGACTTAGAAAGAGACAATACCCTTTTTTTTTATATGGTCAGCTAGTACATCACTCCAAATGCCTCATAAAATGACTGGTTACACCCCCAAGATGAATTGATAAATGTTTACGACAATACTTGCATTTACCCTTTTTGGTCCCATGTTTTAAAGTAACCACTTCAAACTATTCCCAAACATATGAAGTTTTCTTGAGAACCTTGTTCTTAATTGCACACTCATTATCATCATCTTTATTTTCATTATTCACCTCCTTCTCCTCATTAATCTACTCACCAACCTCTTCATCAAGCTCATTGCTAGGCTCTAAATCATGATCACTAATGTAAGTATCTTTGGGAACTTCAAATATATTAGGGTCATCTGCCATTTTTGGACTTTTTGTTGATGTATATGGTGATGATACAGGGGATGTAGATGCTTATTTAGAATAAAAATCAAAAGTTACCAAATTTAACATAATTAAAAGTCTAAACTAAAAACAACAAAAAGAAACACAAGTTAGCAGTAGGTAGCAGCAAAAATAACACATAAAACTATGAATAATTAATAAACACCACCATGGTTTTTTTTAATCAAAATAGAACATCATTATAAATGAAATAATACATGAAAAAAAATTAGAGTTCAAAATTCCAAGTATTTATGAAAAATAAAAAAAATGTCACATTTGTTATGTATTAATGTGTACAAATAAAAATAACTTGATAACAAATAGAATTGAGGATAAAATGTAAAATGCAAACCTCTAAAATCATAATATAGAAATCATATTTGACAAAAATAAATAAAGATCACATGTGTGACTTTCAAGTATAACATGATAACAAAATTATTCATGATAACACTAAATAAGAAAAAAAAAATTCAAAGCCATTAGATACAAAAGTGAACATAGGTATCATGTTCAAAAATAACTTGATAACTAGGTATGAAGTTGGAAAATATTTGAAGTCATTAGATAACAAAATGAATAAGTACAATAAAATAATAACACTATTTCTCAATTTAAAAATACAAATTTAATATATATATATATATAATGATGTAGTAGGAAAAGTGCTACTAGCTACTGACCACGTATTTTAATGATATTTTCAATTACAAGAGCTTGAAAACATCTCCAACCTGGCATATAATACATCATAAATAATCAAACTCTAAAAAACATAAAGAAACATCATAATAATTACCCTCACCCCAATTAACCTTAATATAAACAAACCATAACTTAAGTCATTTCAAATTATCTATAATTTTCCTCAAAATTGATAAAACCTATTGAAAGATAATATGATGACAAAAATAAACTACAACTTCAGTTTACTCAAATTTAGAAGTTATGTATTGATCTTTCTTCTATTAATTTTATCTCCTAACATCTTGACTAGCCCCACCCCACACAAATTTAGTTTGATAATAAAATATTATCTATATTCTCCCTATGAATAATGTCCTCCTAATTTAACCCTCTATTCATCCACTATATACTTTTATCATTTCATAATCTTATATAATTCTTTCTCAAATTATTTTTTTATACACAATTGGAGCAATCAAGAAACTATGAGCTCAAACCATATAAAGATAAATACAAAAATCCATGTTGTATAATAGGATAATATGATAAAGAAAGAAATTCACAAAGCCTAAACCTCCATTTTGCAATGGCCAACAACCATTATCATACACAGATAAGATCAAAATTACATTACATCATCAAGACCATAATTTTCTACAATACCGAAAACATAAGAGCCACAACAAGCGCAAAATAAATCATCAAATGTCAACATTACAAATGTACAGCCTCAATGTGGTTTTTAATTCAACACCACAGGCTACATGCCATACCACGGTATAATGTCAATCATCACTCGTCATTAAATACTATGGATGAGTAAAATATAGACTTATCAAACAAATTTGAAAATGAAAATCAATAATGAAATATACCTATACAATATACCACACAGACATAGTAGAGTTAGGAATAGACATATTCACAAAAAGTAGGAGATTTGGGTGGCCTGTGGGCTGTGGGCGGGTGTGTAGACCGAGGGTGACATGGTGAGGGGATATTAGTGTCAACCACCAAGTGGATATTCGAGAGTCTCAAGCCTCTCGATTGTGAGACCTAAGAGGCAGATAGAGGGGCAACTTGGTGAGGGGTGAGGGGACTAGTGGAGACTTGGCTAGAGGAAGGAGTTGGTGAGTCAGCCGATAGATGGGGCAACTATCAACGATAGTTGTGACTGGAAAGGGGCAACTGACTGGCAAATGGCGAGGCCAAGGCCGTAAAAGGTGAGGGCAAGGCGTTAGGCTACATTGGCCATGACCCATGGGTGCTGAGATTGGAGATGGAGGAGCCACTAAAGGTTGGAGCTGAAGGGAGGTATGGTATCTTGAGTCTAGACTCTAGAGTGGAGATGGAGACAAACAAACTGATGGTGAGAATTAGAAGAGTGGAGAAGCTGAAGACTCTTCAGATTCTTCACTTTAGTGGTGACTAGAGAGAGTCGAGAGACCGAAGATCCAACCATTCGAGAGAGCCGAGCGTGGGAGACTCGAGTAGTGGCAGAATTTGGTTTAATATTTGTTTGGCTCATTTAATATTTTGGCCGAGTTTTTAATCAAAATATTTATTTTTTTAGTTTTTACATGATTTTTTTAATCAAAATAAAACCAAAGCAAAATCAAGATTCAAATTTTGAGAGGGGGAATGGAGAATTGAGAATTAGAGAAAAATGGACGGAAAAATACACCACACACTAATACTTTATTTATTATTTACTAAATTTTGTAATTTTTGTTATCCTTCAAACTTTTATTAATGAAATCAGAAGTTGAAAACTAGAATAATATGGAATAGATTAATTAATGAAATACTATTCACGTGATTCAAAATTTTAATTTCTAATCTTATTGTGTGTGTTACCGTTTTTCAAATATTATATTATAAAAAAATAAAACACTACGTTTTAGTTTTAAAAAATTAAAACATAACTTATGAGAATAATTTTTGTAATATTAACCAACCGAAATACAGAGTCAAGTTATAACTTTTGAATCATAAGTTTCTTTTTAACTTTAATTTATTTTTTTATGATCAAGAGTTCTTACTAAAATATATTTACAAAACTTATTTGATAAACGAGAAAATAAGCCTATAAATAAGCCGAATTCAAGCCGAGTCTAAGCTAAGCTAGTTTATAAGCTAACAAGTCGAGCCAACCTTAGCTTGAGTTTGGCTCGTTTAATAAATGAGCCTAAGATCAAGGTTTGGATTTGATTTGTTAACCTAATCAAGCAAGCAGAGCTAAGCCGTTAACTAGCCGAGTTGAGTCGGCTTATGAACCGGTTTGATTTGTTAACAGCTCTAGTGATCACAACATTTGGTTTATATGAGTCTATCAATCTCTTTACTTTATCAAGTAGCCACTCGTAGTTATCTTTCTTTTCCTTTATCATAAATTCCAAGGCAATGGTAAGGTTAGTACCAATAAACACACAACCAACAACCTATAAGAAATAAATGTTGTACTTATTAGTTTTATATGTGCAATCCAAACAAATGACATATGAAAATGCATGCAACAAAATAATAGAATCCACGTTCACAAATATAATATCACTAACCATATCAGAGTCTAACAATGGAAATTGCCATGAACTGTATTTGTTGGTTTCCATAAAGTGCAATTAACTATTGCATAGTTGTAAACCCCATCAGACTTTGTACCTTGAACTTTTGTCTAGCATTGTGGATTGTCTTAAGTGTTGCAGTATTATCTCCATCACCCATTTTCAACTTGTAGATAATCTCTCTTGGTTTGACATTTATTTGTGTTAGCTCATGCAACAAGCTGCATTCTTTTGAAGATTATCGACAAGCAAATAAATACCAGTGCAAATACTTACCTAGTCTTTGAATATGCATTCCACATTCTACCATTAGTCTCAAACCACCACAAACATATTTCCTTCCAAAAATCCTAAATTTACAACCATACTTTTTTGTCACGGTGGATCAAACACATTTTGGATTCACTAAAGGTTCTCTTCTATAAGCATATCCTCTTTCATAACGAATCCAAACCCTACCTTTTTTCGATCTCTCAATAACTAAAACTATATTATGTGACAATCTAATTTCTTTAACCTAACCAATTAATGAATTGTAATCATTAAAAATCTCATTCATAGAAAATAATTCACTTCAATAAGTATTAATTGAATATGTATTCTATAATTAATATTCACGACATGAAATTATAAGGTATAAAAAATATAAAATTAAATAATAAAATTTACAGAAAAAGGATTTTTGTGTAACTTCTCATAGGGAGTTGATGGGTGAGTTGCCTATCAGACTTGCCTTTGGACAGGTGTTTTTCCTATTAGAGTTGTTTTTAAACAAGTGAATTATCCCATCAGATATCAACTATGATGGGTAAATTACCTATCAGACCCAAAAACTATGGGGAGAAAATTGCATTACTATCATTTCGTCAACTTCATTTTTGCTAAAAAAAAAACTCGTTAGAATTATAATATTTCTCTATATTCATTGTATTTAATGTTAAATGAATCGGATAATGTGTAATTAATTGAGGAAAAGACCAAAAAAAAAAGAAAAGAAAAACAAAGGATGGCTGATTGGTCAAGTGAACAAATAAAGGTCTAAATTAGTTAAAAATGAAAAAAAAAATTAAGTTTTGAGAAGTTTGAACTCATAAGTTTGGATGTGAACCTATATAGCAATATTTAATATTATATAACACCTATTAATTTAAAGAATTAAATTTATTATTTATTTTTAATCATTAAGAATATAATTAGCAAAACCTTAAAATCAATTTTAAATATCGTCGACAGTTAATGACAAAAGAGAAGCTCATTATTTTAGTATGCATTATGTAAGCTCGTTATTATTTACATTTTATCTGTGGAGCACATCTTATTTTACACTTTATAATTTGAGTATCTTTTATTACTTAATAGGTTCATCTTACTGTGTTTACTAAATATATAAAATATCCTATACTCTTGCATTATATTCCAATTATATCCCTCATTAGGTATCCAACCCCAGTATGGAACCAAAATGAGAAACTAAGATGGAGAAAAATATGAAATTATTTTTGAAACAATTCCAAAAGCGAGGACAAAATAAACTATAAAAAGAAACAATATGCATACATACATACATACATACATATTTAAAGAAAAAATAGATCAAATCTACTAAAATTAAAAGAAAAAAAAAAGATCATAAAAGTACAACCTACATTAGTTGATATAAGCCATGAATAATTTTTTATAAAAAAATTAATCGGATATTTTCGGCACCGATTCTGACACCAAAATATTTTTTAAATATTTTAGAAACCAAAAATACACTAGAGTATCCTTTCCGTGCTTCACCATCCACCCTTCCACTCCCTTCATTAGAAAAATACGATACTAACTAAGATTATAAATAACAAATTTTTAATTATAGTATGTTTATAATTGTAAATTTATTTATTAATTATAAATAATTAATAGGAATAACATAAATAATAATGATAAACTAATAATTAATAATTAATTATATTAATTATAATTATAAATAGCAAATGAATAGAATAATATTCATTATATATATTAATAATTAATAAAAACATTTTTAATCATAGTTTTTATTAATTAAAAAAATACAAAGACTATTAATTTTAATGATAAACTAATAATGAATAATTAATGATATTTATTATAATTATAAATAGAAAATTCATAGAATAATATTCATTATATATATTAATAATTAATAAAAATATTTTTAATCATAGTTATTATTAATTAATCAATATAAAGACTATTACTTTTAATGATAAATAAAAAATTTAATGCAAATAATTCACTACAATCAGTACTAATTCAATATGTATTCTATATTTAATATTCAAAATATAAAATTATGAGGAATACATAAATATAAAATTGAATAACAAAATTTAAGCAAAGAAGAGTTTTGGGTAACATATGATGGGGAGTTGAGAGTGGAGTTGCCCGTCAGAATTAACTTTTGGCTGGTGAATTGCCTATTAAAGTTATCTTTGGACAAATACTAATTACGTTAGAGTTGTTTTCCAACAGGTGTATTAACCCATCAGATATGAATTATTATGGGTAACTTGCACATCAGGGCCAAAATCTGCGGGAAGAAAATTGCATTAATATTATTTCGTTGACTTATTTTTGCTAAAAAAAAAATAGAATTATAACTTTCTCTATATTCATTGTATTCAATTATGAAAGAATTGGATGTTGAGTGATTAGTTGAGGAAAAGACCAAAAAAGAGAGAAATAAAAGATGGATGATTGGTCAAGTGCACAAATAAGAGGTCTAAATTAGTTAAAAAATGAAAAAAAAAATGGGTTTTGAGAAGTGTGAACTCATAATTTTGGGTGTGAACCGATATAATAATATTTAATTTTATATAACACCTATCAATTTGAAGAATTAAATTTATTATTTATTTTTAATCATAGGATTATAATTAGCAAAATCTTAAAATTAAGTTTAAATATCTTCGATTATCAATGGCAAAAGAGAAGCTTGTTATTTTAGTAAGCATTGTGCAAGCTCGTTATTATTTACTTTTTATCTGTGGAGCACATTTTATTTTACACTTTATAATCTGAGTATCTTTTATTACTTAATAGGTTCATCCTACTGTTTTCAAAAAATACATAAAATATCTTATACTATTGCATTATATACCTATTATATCCCTCATTAGGTATCCAACCCCAGTATTTAACCAAAATGGGAAACGAAGATGGAGAAAAATATAAAAAGTTTATTTTTTAAATAAAAATTAGAAAACGGCGACTAAATAAACTGTAAAAATAATATATATATATATATATATATATATGTATGTATGTATATATTTCTAAAAAAATGATCAAATCTACTAATATAAAAAAAATAAAAAAATCTTAAAATTATTACCTATATTAGTTGATATAAGCCACGAATAAGTTTTTTTTTATAAAAAAATTAATCAGATCTTTTTTGTACTAATTCCAATATCAAAACACAAATTTAAATATTTTAGAGACTGAAATTCACCTCCATCCCTCCGCTCCGGGCACTAACAAAATATGATACTAACTAAGAATATAAATAACAAATTTTTAATTATAGTATGTTTATAATTGTAAATTAGTTTATTAATTATAATTAATTAATAAGGATGACATAAATTATAATGATAAACTAATAATGAATATATAGAGATATTAATTATAATAATAAAAAGTAAATTAATAGAATAATATTCATTATAACCTTATATTAATAATTAATAAAAATATTTCTAATCCTAGTTATTATTAATTAGGAAATAAAATATCTATTAATTTTAATAATAAATAAAAATTTTAAAAGAATAATATTAATCATAATAATAATTAATTAATTATTACAAATAATGTTGAATATAAGAATAAATATATACTTGATAAGAATATTATTAGTTATAATTATTAATTATCATTAATAAAATTGTTTTAATCAAATTATAAACCAATATCAACATATATAATAATAATAATAACAATAATAATAATAAATAAAAATAATAATTATAGTGATAGAATAAAAATTTATAAAAATAATGTTAATTGTTATTATCAATAATTAATAAATAACATGTTAGTAATAATAATTATGAGTAAATAATTAATTAAAAATATTTATTACAATTGTAAATTAATGATTACAAATACAAAAATCTATATAAAAATTAAATAATTAATAAATATGCTTAAAGGAAATGTAATTATATAAACAACAGATTAATTAGAAGATAAATATTATAGAATTATATCTTATAAAAATATTATATGTCTATTATTGAGGATGGTACATTCGTATGAACACTTTCCCGAATCTGGATGAAGTGCTATCTTCGGATGTCCAAAGAGAATATTGCTTGTAAGACATGTATAAAGATGATATTTGTAGACAGGTAACTTCTAGGGATGGCAACAGGGCGGGTCGGGGACGGGGACCCCATCCCCATCCCCGAACCCGATAAGGAAAAATATCCCCAAACCCGACCCGATCCCCATTTAATTCTTAACGGGGAATCCCCGACCCGATCCCCGCGGGGATGCAATCCCCATACCCGCCCCGATCCCCGATCCTCCATCCCCGATGCCTGATCCTCAATACCCGATCCCCGATCCCCGATTCCCGATCATATCCCCGATCCCCGATAAACTCTCAAATCCCCGATCCCCGATAAGATCCCCGATCCCCTATAAACTCCCAAATCCTCGATACCCGTTACCAAGCCCCGATCCCCGATAAGATCCCCAATCGGGCCAATCCCCTAATATGGTTAAACCAACAGTCTCCTCCTCATTTCCTGAGGCACCGTGACCTCCACTACGACCTCTATTCGAAACCGGCGAAGCTCCTCGAGCAATGTTGTTATATGTACTATTATTATTGCTAGGCAATTCATGTCTACATACAGGGCAAGTATTCCGAAAGGCAAGCCAAGGTAAAATACAATCGGAATGGTAGATATGTCCGCATGGTATTCCATAAGCCTCTGAGCCTACCTCGAACGGTTCTTTACAAACAACACAGTGCAACTTCGTCTCAATATGCGATTCCACGATTTCCACCGTCGGCATCGATTCAATTGCATCTTTTGAATCCGGTTGATGTTCTGGGCGCCTAATTCCATTAGTCTCGATTTGAGACAAGGGATCTAACAATCGATCAAATCCTGAACCTAATAAGAACTCCGACATCGTTGGTGGTAAAGGTATCAAGCCAGAAGCACCACCGTCGTCATAATAAAGCTCATATCGAGGCCCCTTGCTGAGGGGCCTCAGGGCGACGGGGAAAAATTAGGTTAAGGTAATAAGGTTATAGACTTACAGGTGCGGTCGTGTGGACAACCAACAGCGTCACAGTGGAGAGGCGACTCAGGCGAGAGCGGCAGCCTGCGTGCAGCGTGCGGCGGGACTGCGGGGTGCCAACTGCCAAAGCCAAACGGGGAGTCGAGGAGGAAGATCAAAGACACAGACTCACAGGTACAGGTTGTGAGATTGAGATTCGGCCGGCCCGCCCAAACCTCAATTTGGCAAAATATGAAAATCAAAAAATTTTAATTCAGGGCGGGTTCGAGGACAGGGATCCCAAAACCATACCCGACCCGTCCCCGAATTAATCCCCGACCCCAAACCCGATCCCCGAAATACTTCCCCGAATCCGAACCCGAACGGGGAATCCCTGACGGGGCCCTGAACCCGTGGGGAAAATTGCCATCCCTACAAGTAAGGGAGGCGCTTGCCTCATGAGTGTCTCGTGGTTAAGGAACCTTTTTAATTACAAGAGACGTGAATCCTAGGATGGAGCCTAATGCTCTTATCTTTGTTTGTTTATGCCCTCATTTAAAATGTAACATCAAAGCATCTTACAAACTTTGCTGCGACAATGTCTAATGTGTGAAAATATCGCTTCGGTAATGTTTCGATCACGGAAATGTCTTGAAAATATTTGTTTCCTTTAATTTTTTTAATTTTAAAATTAAAATTAAAATTGTTTAATTAATTTTTTTACTAAAAATTACTTATAATGAAAATTAACTAATATAACTATTAATTTTCAAAATATTTTAAATTTTAGTATATTTGATATATTTGTTTACGCTTTTTGTCATCCCCGTTTTCTAAATTTTTCATATGTGATGTTTTCGCGTTTCTTTCCGTCATCGTCCTCATTCTGGTCCCTGTGCATGCAGGTAACAAATTTCAATGCTAGCAAATACCAAAAATTACATGTTGAATATGTACTATACATTCTACCATTAGCCTTAACCACTGCAAATATCTTTTCTTCTATGAAATTCCAATTTACAACAACACTTTTTGGTTACAGTAAATTGCGGACTTTTTAGATTCACCAAAGTTTGCCTTCTTTAAGCACATCCCCTTTCACGATGAATCCAAACCCTAACTTTTTTCGATCTCTCAATACCTAAAACTATAATACGAGACCTTCTAATTTCATTAACCTAACCAATTAATAAATTGTAGCTATTAAAAATCTCATCTGTAGCAAATAGTTCGCTAGAATTAGTATTAATAGAATATGTATTCAATAATTAATATTCAAAATATGAAATTATAAGGAATACATAAATATAAAATTGAATAATAAAACTTAAGCAAAGATGATTTTTAGGTAACTTATGATGGGGAGATGATGGGGGAGTTGCCCGTCAGAGTTAACCAGTGGTGCGTGAATTGCCTGTTAGGGTTACCTTTGGACATATGTTTTTTGTTCTGTCAGAGTTTTCTTCAAAGAACTAAATTATCCCAACAGATATGAATTATGACAGGTAACTTGCCCATTAGGGCCAAAAAATTTTGGGAGAAAATTGCATTACCATTATTTTTCCGACATCATTTTCGCTAAAAAAATTGTTAGAATTATGATCATAATCTTTTTCAATATTCATTGTATTCAATGATGAAAAAATTGGATGTTGAGTAATTAATTCAGGAAAAGCCCAAGAAACGAAAGATATAAAAGATAGTTGATTGGTCAAATGCGCAAATAAGTGGTCTAAGTTAGGTAAAAGTGAAAAAAAATTGAGTTTTGGGAAGTGTGAACTCTTAATTTTCGGTGTGAACCGATATAGTAATATTTAATATTATATAAGACCAATCAATTTGAAGAGTTAAATTTACAATCTTGTTTTTAATCATTAGGATTATAATCAGCAAAACCTTAAAATTAAGTTTAAACATCTCTGAGTGTCAATGACCAAGGCGAAGCTCGTTATTTAAGTTTGCATTGTGCAAGCTCGTTATTATTTACATTTCATCCGTGGAGCACATCTTACTTTACACTTTATAATTTGAGTATCTTTTATTACTTAATAGGTTCATCCAACTGTTTATAATAATAATAATAATAATAATAATTGTATTAATCAAACTTTGAACCAATAATCAACAAATTTAATAATAACAATAATAATAATAATATTTAAAAACAATCATAATTATATTGGTAGAATAAGAATGTATAAAAATAATATTGATCGTTATTATCAATAATTAATAAATAAAATATTAGTAATAATAATTATGAGTAAATAATTAATGAAAAATATTTTTTATAATTGTAAATTAATGATTACAAATATAAAAATCTGTATAAAAATTAAATAATTAATAAATATGCTTAAAGGGAATGTAATTATATAAACAAAAGATTAATTAGAGATAAATATTATAGAATTATATCTTATAAAAATATTATATGTCTATTACTGAGGATGGTACATTCGTATGAACGCTTTCCCGAATCAGGATGAAGTGCTATCTTCGGATGTCCAAAGAGAAGATTGCTTGTAAGACATGTATAAAGATGATATTTGTAGACAGGTAAGCGAGGCGCTTGCCTCATGCGTGTCTCATGGTTAAGGTCCTTAAGGAACCTTTTTAATTACACGAGACGTGAATCCTTGGATGGAGCCTGATGCTCTTATCTTTGGTTGTTTATGCCCTCATTTAAAATGTAACATGAAAGCATCTTACAAACTTTGTTGCAATAATGTCTGATGTGTGAAAATGTCGCTTCGGTAACGTTTCGATCACGGAAATGTCTTGAAAATATTTGTTTCCTTTAATTTTTTAATTTTAAAATTAAAATGAGAATTGTTTAATTAATTTTTTTACTTAAAATTACTTATAATGAAAATTAACTAATTTAATTATTAATTTTCAATTTTTTTTTAATTTTAGTAGATTTGATATATTTGTTTATGCTTTTTGCCATCCCCATTTTCTAAAATTTTCATAAGTGATGTTTTTGGGTTTTTTTCCGTCATCGTCCTCATTCCGGTCCCTGTGTACGCAGGTATAGGTGACAATCAGGTCGGGCGGGTTTTGTTCGGGTCGGGTCATAGCGGGTCGGGTCATTAACGGGTCGGGTAATTTTGGGTCATTTGACTTTTGCGGTTCGGGTGCGGGTCAGGTCGGGTCATTCAATTTGTCGGGTCGGGTCGAGTCATTAACGGGTCGGGTCAATTTGTCGGATCGGGTCGGTTCCGGGTCGGGTCATTTCGAGTCAATTTGTTGGTCGGGTCGGGTCCGACCGCTCGGGTTAAGAAAACTCAAATTCGGATAATTTTTGGGTTAACTTGATTGGTAGGGTCGGGTTGGTTTAGGGTCATTTTCTATTTCATATGAGTAGGTGGCTTTGACCCGTTCAGGTCAATTCATGTAATATGACGGGTTAGTTATGTCCTAGTTGTTTCGAGTTAAGTTGATAGGTGGGGTCATTTCATACAATTTGAAGGGTTGGATTCAATTAGTTACGGGTTAACTTAATAGGTTGTGTCGGGTCGAGTTTTGACGGGTTTACAGTTTACTCATATTCGAGTCCAAGTAATTATTATTTCATAAATCATAAATATTAGAGACATATAATCATAAGATTAATATTGCATATAAAAGAATTAAAAATATTAAATGCGCTTTATTTTCCCAAATAAAAAGTAAAGATATTTATAAATTTTAATAATAAAAAATATTGCAATTGGAATCAAACAAAGATATTTATCATTGATTATAATATATTTGATAACTTAAAATATTTAATTACTTAAAAAAAGTTAATTTTATAAAATAAAGATGATCAAAACAAGACTATACAATATATAATTATCATTTATTACATTGTATATATTAGATATAATAATAAGATTACTAGTAAAGATAAATGAAATAAGAATATTATATGTGTTTTATTTTTACAAAGGTAAATAATAAAGATATTCATAAGTTTTAATAGTATTATATTTTATTACTATAAATATTTAGAAATTTTACAAGTAAAAATATTAGATGTTTATCATATATTATATTTAATTGATTACTTAAAAAAAGATAATTTTATAAAATAAAGTTGATCATAACAAGAATATACAATGTATAATTATCATTTATTACATTGTAAATATTAGATACAATCATAATATTACTACTAAAGATAAATAAACTAAGAATATTATACGTGTTTTATTTTTACAATGGTAAATAATAAAGATATTTATAAGTTTTAATTGTATTATATTAAACATTTATAAATTTTACAAGTAAAAATATTAGATATTTATCATATATTATATTTAATTGATTATTTAAGAAAAGATAATTTTATAAAATAAAGGTGAGCATAACAAGAATATATAATGTACAACTATAATTTATTACATTGTAAATGTTAGATACAATCATAAGATTACTAGTAAAGATAAATGAACTAAGAATATTATATGTGTTTTATTTCTATCTATATCCCTCATACATATTAGCAATCTGAATTGTATTTTTAGTTACGAATAAACTAAATTTTATTTTTAAAGTCTCAAGAGATCAAAATATAGTATTAACTTACACAAATATAAACTATACCAATACTTTAATTAAAAAAAAACTAACATAAATAGTTCGACCAGTTTAATATTTATTTAGAGCATCTGGTGTAAAAAAATATATATTCTAATTTCAAATTCAGGGACTTTAAATTTAGAATTGTGGTTATGGAAAAAAAAATTTACCCACAAGTACTACACGATGGATCATTGAAGCTGATTTTTAATACTTTCTAATATATTTTTAGTTCAATTTATACTATTACAATATATATATATATATCACGGTTAATATTAACAGTAAAAAAATTTACCTACAAAAGTATTATTTTTTTATCTAATAATTTTTATCTCATTTATTCTATCTTTTTTTTCATATTCATTTCTCTATATAATTTATCTTATCAATTTCTCTAGTTTTATTTATTTTATTAATGTTATTATATTTATATTTTTATTAATTATATTATATTTGTATTTTTATTGTAATATTTTTATTAATTATTATTGTTATAGTAAAAAAAATATAATAAGTTATTTTAAACATAATTTAAATTAAATAATTATTTTATATATTTTCATAAATTATTAATTATTATATATAAATTGATATAAATTAAAAATTAAATAATGTAAAATATAAATAATTAATATTATAATTAATAAAAATAATTGGATATTGTAAATTTAAAATTGATAAACATAGAATACTAAATTATATTTAAAGTAAATTAATAATATTAAAAGAAAAAATATAACTAAAACTTTAAATTTAGGATTCTAACGTGTGATACTCTTCTTAATACGGGGTATAGTTATTATTTGTTGGATTTTGTGGGAGATAACTGATAACTGATAAAGAACACTATTATGCTCTTCTATTAAGAGTTTCTTCAAATAGGAGGATTAGTGGATGTAATGGAACACTTTTTAAAATTTATTTTACAGGCTTATAACTGGATGTTTGCCTTTTTTATTTTGGTTTTTTATTTATTAATAATATATCTTATTAGGATATTATTAATAAATAAGAATATCTAGGGTAAAATTATGAAAAATAAGTACAATTTATAAAATACTATATTTTTAAAAGCTTTAAATGAATAATAAAATATGTGTAATTTATTATTATTATTATAATATATTTTGATATCTGATCAGATTAATGTTGGGTCAGATCGGGTGATTATCGGGTCTGGTCAATGTTGGGTCGGGTTAGATCCGAGTCGGGTCAAAGCGGGTCGGGTCACTATCGGGTCGGGTCGGGTCAATGACGGGTCATGAGTTGAGATCGGGTCGGGTCAGGTTCGGGTCGGATTTATTTTTATCACGTCAGTATCGGATCGAGTCTGGATCGGGTCAGGTTACTAAATTTTTTGGGTCCTAACGGGTCGGATTTCAGTCGGGTTGGGCGGGTCGGGTCAACTTTTGCCGGCTTTACACGCTGGTAACAAATTTAAATGCTAGCAAATACCGAAAATTACATGTTGAATATGTATTATACATTCTACCATTAGCCTTAACCACTGCAAATATCTTTTCTTCTACGAAATTCCAATTTACAACAACACTTTTTGGTTACAGTAAATCGCGGACTTTTCGGATTCAGCAAAGTTTGCCTTCTTTAAGCACATCCTCTTTCATGATGAATTCAAACCCTAACTTTTTTCGATCTCTCAATACGTAAAACTTTAATACGAGACCTTCAAATTTCATTAACCTAACCAATTAATAAATTGCAGCTATTAAAAATCTCATCCGTAGCAAATAGTTCGCTAGAATTAGTATTAATAGAATATGTATTCTATAATTAATATTCAAAATATGAAATTATAAGGAATACATAAATATAAAATTGAATAATAAAACTTAAGCAAAGATGATTTTTAGGTAACTTATGAAATTATGATGGGGAGATGATGGGGGAGTTGACCGTCAGAGTTAGCCAGTGGCACGTGAATTGTTTGTTAGAGTTACATTCGGATAGATTTTTTTTTTCTCCTGTCAGAGTTGTCTTTGAACAGGTGAATTATTCCAACAAATATGAATTATCACTTGTAACTTGCTCATGAGGTCCAAAAAGTTTGGGTAGAAAATTGCATTACCATTATTTTTCCGACTTCATTTTCAGTAAAAAAATTGTTAGAATTATAACCATAATCTTTCTCTATATTCATTATATTCAATGATGAAACAATTGGATGTTGAGTAATTAATTGAGGAAAAGCCCTAGAAACTATAGAAATAAAAGATGCTCGATTGGTCAACTGCACAAATAAGAGGTCTAAGTTAGTTAAAAGTGAAAAAAAAATTGTGAGTTTTGGGAAGTGTAAACTCATAATTTTCGGTGTGAACCGATATAGTGATATTTAATATTATATAACACCGATCAATTTGAAGAGTTAAATTTATTACTTATTTTCAATCATAAGGATTATAATCAGCAAAATCTTAAAATTAAGTTTAAACATCTTCGACTGTCAATGACCAAGGAGAAGCTCGTTATTTTAGTTTGCTTTGTGCAAGCTCGTTATTATTTACATTCTATCTATGGAGCACATTTTATTTTACACTTTATAGTTCGAGTATCTTTTATTATTTAATAGGTTTGTCCATCTGTTTTTACTAAATATATAAAATATATTATACTCTTGCATTATATTCCGATTATATCTCTCATTAGATATCCAAGTCCAGTATTGAACAAAAATGGGAAACAAGGATGAAGACAAATATGAAATTTTTTTTTTTAATTTAGATAGCGCGGGCTAAACTCTAAAAAGAAAATTATATATATATATATATATATATATATATATATATATATAGGTATATTAATAAATTAAATATAATAGATCAAATTGAATAAAATTAAAAGAAAACAATTAAGAAAAATCTTAAAACTGCTGCCTACATTATTTGATATAAACAACGAATAGTTTTTTTATAAAAAGAATTAATCAGCTACGTTCGGTTCCGATTCCAATACCAAAAAACTATAAAATATTTTAGAAACTGAAAATACGATAGAGTGTCCTTTCCGTGCTTTACCATCCATCCCTCCACTCCCTTCGCTAATAAATTATAATACTAACTAAGATTATAAATAGCAAATTTTTAATTATAGTATGTTTATAATCATAAATTAGTTTATTAATTATAATTAATTAATAAGAATGACATAATTTATAATGATAAACTAATAATTAATAAATAGAGATATTAATTATTATTAAAAATAGCAAATTAATAGAATAATATTCATTATAGCCATATATTTATAATTAATAAAAATATTTTTAATCATAGTTATTATTTATTTATAAAAACTAAATCTATTAATTTTAATAATAAATATAGAGTTTGGAAGAATAATATTAATCATAATAATAATTGAATAATGACTACAATTAATGTTGAATATAAGAATAAATATATACTTGATAAGAATAATATTAGTTATATTTATTAATTATCATTAATAAAATTGTGTTAATCAAACTATAAACCAATAATCAACATATATAATAATAATTATTATTATTATTATAAAATAATAATAATTAAAAAATAATAATTATAGTGATAGAATAAAAATTTATAAAAATAATATTAATCATTATTATCAATAATTAATATATAACATATTAGTAATAATAATTATGATTAAATAATTAATTAAAAATATTTATTATAATTGTAAATTAATGATTACAAATATAAAAATCTATATAAAAATTAAATTATTAATAAATATGCTTAAAGGAAATGTAATTATATAAACAATAGATTAATTAGAAGATAAATATTATAGAATTATATCTTATAAAAATATTATATGTCGATTATTGAGGATGGTACATTTGTTTGAACGCTTTCCCAAATCTCAATGAAGTGTCGTGATCGGATGTCCAGAGAGAAGAGTGCTTGTAAGGCATTTATAAAGATGATATTAGCAGACAGGTAAGGAAGGCTCTTGTCTTTTGAGTGTGTCATGTTTAAGGTACTTTTTAATTAGATGAGAGGTGAGTCCTAGGATGAAGCCTGATGCTCTTATCCTTGTTTGTCTATGCCCTTTGTTAAAAAGTAATATGAAAGCGATTCACAAACTTTGATGCAACAATGTCTGATGTGCGGAAATGTTGCTTCGGTAACATTTCGATCACGGAAACGTCTTGAAAATATTTCTTGCTTTTAAAATTTTTTAATTTAAAATTCAAATTATATTTATTTAATTAATGTTTTTACTAAAAAATTATAAATAATTAAAATTAACTAATATAGATAGTAATTTTTATTTTTTTTAATTTTAGTAGATTAGATATATGTTTTTAAACATATATAATTGTTTTACTCTTTTTTACGATCCCCGTTTTCTAAATTTTTCATAAATGATGTTTTCGCGTTTCTTTCCATCATTGTCCTCATTCCGGTGCCCGTGCACATTGGCAACATATTTAAATGCTAGCAAATACCAATAATTACATGTTGAATATGTATTACACATTCTACCATGCTCCTTAACCACTGCAAATATCTTTTCTTGTACAAATTTCTAATTTACAAGAACACTTTTTTGTCATGGTAGATCGAACACTTTTCAGATTCACCGAAGGTTACCTTCTATATGCATATCTTATTTTACAATGTATCCAAACCCTACCTTTTTTTGATCTCTCAATACCTCAAACTATAATACGTGACCTTCTAATTTCTTTAACCTAACTAATTAATAAATTGTTGTTATTAAAAATCTCATCTGTAGCAAATAGTTCACTACAATCAGTATTAATTGAATATGTATTATGTAATTAATATTCAAAATATGAAAAAATAATATGATTACATAATATAAAATTGAATAATAAAATTTAGGCAAAGAAGTTTTTTGGGTAACTTATGATGGGGAGTTAACGGATGAGTTGCTCGTTAGAGTTAACTTTTGGAGGGTCAATTGCCTGTCAGAGTTACCTTTTGATAGATATTTTTTTTCCTTAGAGTTGTTTTTGAACATGTGATTTATCCCATCAGATATGAATTTTGACGAGTTACTTGCCCGTCAGAGCCAAAAAGTATGGGGAGAAAATTACATTAATATTATTTCATCGACTTCATTTTCGCTAAAATAAATTTGTTAGAATTATAATCATAATCTTTCTCTATATTCATTGTATTCAATGATGAAAGAATTGGATGTTGAGTAATTAATTGAGGAAAAGACCAAGAAAAGAGAGAAATAAAAGATGGCCGATTAGTCAAGTGCACAAATAAGAAGTCTAAATTAGTTAAAAATGAAAAAAAATTGAGTTTTGGGAAGTGTGAACTCATAATTTTTTGTATGAACCGATATATTAATATTTAATATTATATAATACCTATCAACTTGAAGAGTTAAATTTATTACTTATTTTTAATCATTAGGATTATAATCAACAAAACCTTAAAATTAAGTTTAAACATCTTCGAGTGTCAATGAAAAAAGAGAAGCTCATTATTTTAGTATGCATTGTGCAAGCTCATTATTATTTACAATTTATCTGTGGAGCACATTTTATTTTACACTTTATAATTCGATTATCTTTTATTGGTTAAGAGGTTCATCCTGCTGTCTTTACTAAATATATAAAATGTCTTGACAATATTTCTTTCTTTTCAATTTTTTTTAATTTTAAAATTTAAATTAGAATTATTTAATTATTTTTTTATTAAAAATAACTAATATAGGTAATAATTTGAGAATTTTTATTAATTTTAATAGATTTGATAATAATTTGAGAATTTTTCTCAATTTTAGTAGATTTGATATATTTTAAATATATATATATATATATATATAATGTGTATATATAGATATATAATTTTTTTCGTTATCTGCAATCCCTATTTTCAAATTTTTTTTTAGAAATGACATTGCCGTGTTTCTTTTTATCCTCATCCTCATTATAGTCCCCGTGCATGCCGGTAACAACTTTAAATTCTAGAAAATATGAACAATTACATGTTGAATATGTGTTACACATTCTACCATTAGTCATAACCACTATAAATATTTTTTCTATAAGCACATCCTCTCTCACAACGAATTCAAATCCTACCCTTCTTCGATCTCTCAAAACCTAAAACTATAATACGTGTCCTTCTAATTTCTTTAACCTAATCAATTAATAAGTTGTAGCTATGAAAAATCTCATCCATAACAAATAATTCACTGCAATTAGTATTAATTGAATATGTATTATATAATTAGTATTCAAAATATGAAATTATAAGGAATAAATAAATAGAAATTGAAGAATAAAATTTATGCAAAGAAGATTTTTGGGTAAGTTATCATGGGGAGTTGCTGGGGGAGTTGAGCGTCAGAGTTAACTTTTGGCGGGTGAATTACCTGTCAAGGTGACCTTAGGATAGATGTTTTTCCGTCAGAGTTGTTTTTTAATAGGTAAATTATCCCGTCAGATATAAATTATGATGGGTAACTTGCCTGTCAGGGCCCAAAACTATGATGAGAATATTGCATTACTATTATTTTGTCGACTTCTTTTTTGCTAAAAAAATTGTTAGAATTATAATCTTTCTATATTCATTGTATTCAATGATGAAAGAATTGGATGTTGAGTAATTAATTGAGGAAAAGACCAAGAAAAGAGAGACATAAAAGATGGCCGATTGGTCAAGTGCACAAATAAGAGGTCTAAATTAGTTAAAAATGAAAAAAATTGAGTTTTGGGAAGTGTGAACTCATAGCTTTAGGTGTGAACCGATATAGTGATATTTAATATTATATAACCCCTATCAACTTGAAGAACTAAATATATTATTTATTTTATAATCATTAGGATTTTAATGAGAAAAACCTTAAAATTAAGTTTAAATATATTCGACTATCAATGATAAAAGAGAAGCTCATTCTTTTAGTATGTATTGTGCAAGCTCGTTATTATTTACATTCTATCTGTGAAACACATTTTATTTTACACTTTATAATTTTAGTATCTTTTATTACTTAAGAGCTTCCTCCTACTATTTTTACTAAAAATATAAAATATCTTATACTCTTGCATTATATTCCTATTATGTCCCTCATTAGGTATCCAACCCTAGTATTGAATAGAAATGGGAAACGAGGATGGAGAAAGTTAAGATTTTTTTAAAAATATTTAGAAAGCGAGGACTAAACTGTGCAAAGAAATATATATATATATATATATATATATATGTATATTTGTCTATAAATATATTTAAAGAAATAGATTAAATCTACTAGTATTAAAAGAAAAAAAATAAGAAAAATCTTAAAACTACTGCTTACATTAGTTGATATAAATTAAGAATAAATTTTTTGATAAAAAAATTAATCTGATACTTTCAGTACCGATTCCAATACAAAAACTTTTTAAAAATATTTTAGAAACCAAAAGTACACTAGAGTGTCCTTTCTGTGCTACACCATCTATCCCTCCACTCCCTTCATTAATAAATTATGATACTAACTAAGATTATAAATAGCAAATTTTTAATTATAGTATGCTTATAATTGTAAATTAGTTTATTAATTATAATTAATTAATAAGAATAACTTAAATTATAATCATAAACTAATAGTGAATAATTAATGATATTAATTATAATTATAAATAGCATATTAATAGAATAATATTCGTTACAACTATATATTAATAATTAATAAAAACATTTTTAATCATAGTTATTATTAATTAATCAATACAAAGAGTATTAATTTTAATGATAACTAAAAAATTTTAAAAGAATAATATTAATCATAATAATAATTAAATAATTATTACAAATAATGTTGTATATAAGAATAAATATATACTTGATAAGAATAATATTAGTTTTAATTGTTAATTTTGATTAATAAAATAGTTTCAATCAAAATATAAACCAATAATCAATACATATAATAATAATAATAATAATAATAATAATAATAATTAATCATAAAAATTTAAGCTCTTAGTCATGTTAGGAATATGACGAGCACCAGATAATATCCTGACTACATCATCATGCATCCTCACCCTCATAGTCCCAATCTTAGCATCTCTACACAAAGCACTGTTTTCCAAGACAACAACCCCACATTGAAAAATGTCATATGTCTGGAACCAACTTTTGTTGGAACATACATGGTAGGAGCACCTAGAATCTAGAATCTAGAATCCACCTATTAGGTAATCTGGTATGTCCATCTGTGGCGGTCAGTATATCACCATCACCATCGCCTCCAACTATGACAACATCACGCCCATCATATACACCATTAGTAGTATCTTTATATTTCTTATTAGAATAGTATCTCCTGATATGTCCGTTCATGTAACAACCATGACATGTCACATTCTTCTTCAAACTATTCAATAGAGAGCTAGATATCTTCTTTTTACTAGACGCCCACTCATCTGACCTCCCCTAGCTACTAATCCCTCACTATGTGAGCCCTGAAAGTACCACTGCTTGTCAACTAACTATCAATCAACTCCCATTGTAGCAAAGCAGATTTTACATCCTTAAGGACTAACTAGTCCTTCCCATATAATTTAGTTTCAAAAGAATGCTTAAAGCTAGTAGGCAAATAATGTAACAAAAAGATAGCCAAATCTTTATCATCTAATTTAATATGTAAATTATGCAAATCCATAATGATAGAGTCAAATTCATCTAGATGAGTTTTCAAAGATTAACCCTCATCTAGTTTCAGGTCATGAAGCCGACTCTTTAATAATAGTTAATTTGCTGCTAAATTTGTCATATATAATGACTCAAGCTTCAACCACCAGACAACCGTTGTTGGTTGTTTTGCCACCTCTTGCAATGTCTCATTAAAAAAGCACAATTATAGGGTAGAGAGGGCCTTCAGATGTATTCTTCAAATCTATCATCTATCATCGACGCTGGTTTGCTCGAATGACCGGATAAAGCTTTTTCTAATCTGCTCTAAATTAAAATCATCCATTTCTTTAATTTTCATAATATGAAATTGATGAATCGATTAAAGTTTTCAATATCAAATCTTGTGTCCATCCCTATAACCGAATATCTTCACCAACACAGCTTTGATACTAAATTGTTGCGGAATTAGCGTGGATTTAGAGAGATCCAAATGAAATCAAAATTAACAAGATTATGCACAAGTGAAGATTCGCTTACAAAACATAACAATTAAGGAAAAAGTAGACGTCTTTATTCGCGCTCTTGTTTAGTTAAAGTATGATTAAAATAATAAATATCAATCAATTACACAAATCTACTATTCTATTTGAGTGGAGAATTTTGTGGTGATAAAGAAGAAGTTGGGATGCACAATTCTCGATGGCTAGGGTTTCAACATGTATCCTTTTATAGAAGAAAAAAATCCTACAGAGGAAAACAACATGTTTTACAAATAAGTAAAATTACAGTCTTTGTTTAGGAAACAAGAGACCCCCTATATTTATTTTCTTATTCTCAAATTTTGACCAAGACACATCACAGATTCCATAGAGAAATATTGTCCATGTTTATTAACATGGGACTCCCTTGTTTCTCATATACTTCATATTTTACACTCAAACTTCTCCAACACCTATATGAACCAACATAATGTTATGTAGTGTTCAAATACCTAGTCAAAAATCTCAATTGAGATTATAAATGAGATAATTTTATGTTTAAATCATCTAGACCCCAAACAATTTGAGTTTCAAAAAATAGGGTATTACATTACTACTCCCATAAAAGGGAATTTTATCCCCAAAATTCAACAAGATAAAGAGAAAATCTCAAGTTAAATTAGAGGAAGAGTTATTGTTTTACTCAATAATGTTAAGCCAAGTATACTAAGATAAAGCAAGTGAAATAAATGGGCATAAAAAAATTAGGAATAATATAAGAAAAAAAGTTGGGATACAGTTGATAATGTTACCACACCATACGTACATCAGGTATATGATACATACTTGATATGCATATACCATATATGTGACTTTAATACTGTATGCAAGAATAACACCATCATTACCTTATATATATATATATATATATATATATATATATATATATATATATATTATACAATCCATTATATAATAATTAGGGTTAGTCTTAATTACCAATGGGAGCTCAAAAAGTATCTATTGATTTCTATACTACTAAGAGATTGTTACTTCTATAATGCCTTTTGACAACTACATTCTTTCTATACTATAATTATAACTATCACCTTCTTATCATCTTCTTTTATATTAAAACATAAAACAATAACAAAATAAAACAACTAGAGGTTAACTTCATAACTTGTCTCTCAAGAGGTAAACTTCTCGTAATCATCATCATCATTGACCAAAGGTAACTCACTATCCTCTAATGAAATAGTCACTAAAGTAATAGCATAAAAGGATTTAAAAAAAAATATGGCTCTATCCCAAATTCCAAGCATGAGATAACAGGTAGAAATCATCCAAGAACACTCGCTACCACATATATATCTCGTTAAGCCATCCCCAACAAATGGATCCTCATACCTCTTCTATACAACCCTCTTCTATACAACCCTTTAGAGTCCACTCATAGGCAACGAGCCTACAAAATAATAAGACCAAACTATAGAAGAATCAACCCAAATCTCTAAATCCCAAATCATCATCGAAACCTCCCATAACTAGTCTACATGAGATTACACTATGAATTGAGGATACATCCATATTAACTCAGCTAGTAACTACTTTGGTTAGTTCAGCATCTCAAAGAGTCTACAAAAGAACATAAAAGAAACAAAACCAAATCTTAATGTTAATAAAACACTATTATTCCTCAATAAATAAAAATTACGACATATTCACCAATATTTAGGATAAAATATCACAACTTTATCGTGTTCTAACATCTCAAATCCCCATAGAATGTACATACATTATCTATTAGTGTCATAATTCTAAAAATCATCAAATTCAACCAACAACAACTACCCTAGAAATTAGGAACTAGCAACACATTACACAAGGAAAAAATTAAGATCATATAAAACATAGAAGCTAAAAACCAAAAACATGGTCAAACGCCAACATAAGAAAAAGGAAACTTAATATCCTATATACAAATTAAAAAGTCACAAGTGTTAAGGATTATAGACACCGACATACATAAATAGATTAATAATGTAGCCAAAAACTCAACACTAAGAAGGAAAACTAGAAACTATAAAACAAAGAAGACATACAAACAAGGAAGAAAGTAATATGACTTTAACCATATCCTATATAGCATAAACACAAGAATTAGGACAACCATAAGTCCACCTCAATCATCTTTGTACTTCAAATCTATTGAGGTTTGTTCCTAGTGGCACTAATAGCTATGCTCTCATAAATCACTCTTTAATTCCACTCCTCACATAGTATCTCATGTCCTTACATCGAGTTATAACGAAATCTCTTAATATCTACGAAGTAGCTTGAATATGCACTTAGCGACTTCTTATGTCTAGTCCTCTAGCCATCTTCTACTAGTCATAACTCTCTTGCTAGTTGGTTGTAATGCCTAGTAAGCTTTACACTAACTTCTAGCTATGGTTAAACCATAGGTAAAGTCTAAGTAGATGGTAGGATTTGAACATGTAATGCTCTAAGTAGTGGTTGTCACACCTCTATTTTCATGGCCTAAAATTTTCATTTTAGAAAGAGATTTGAGGAAGAAAAATAGGAATACAGGGTATTATTGCTTCATCCAACTTAGACAAGGTACAACCAATACCTAAGCCATATTGTGTGGAAGGATAAAAGTGTTATCATACCTCAAGGATCATATATGGTTGTCACCTAACCCAAGGTGGGTATAAGATTTACTAAATGATGGATCAAAGTGAGAGTAAATCAAAATGTGAAGAAACTTTATAAAACCAAAAGCACACCTCTTCCATGTAGAATTAGAAATATTACAACATTTTTAATGTTTTAAAGTGTATAAAAACATTACCTAAAGATAGTTAAACAATTGAAAGTTGCCAACTTCATCCTAAGCTAGCTCCAACTCCATCACGCATAACTCCACTTGGGCTTTAGAACCCTACATACAAACTTCACAATCTACTCATTTGAATTAGTTTGTGGCCATGAAATGGACACATCGATACTCTCATACTAGTAATATTAAACTACTATACAAAAGTATAGATAGCATGAAACCTAATAAAAGCAAGCATTAAGGATTGACATGGAATAAAATCATACTTAAACATGTAAGCATGCTGTGATTGCAAAGTAGTATAACTTCATGTATCTCAAGTAAGAATATTCCATGTCATTGTTAACTCAATATATGACCACCTAATTTATTCCCTTATGAATGGAAGTAATGGAAGCATCTAAATTAATGTATTAATAACACCAAACAATTCCAAATGTCTGTTTATTGTTTGCACCAAATAGTTCCAAAAGAGTTTTTATTATTTACACCACATAATATCAAATGGGTGTTTATTATTTACACCAAACATTATCATATAGATGTTTATATTTTACACCACACAATATCAAATGGGTATTTATAAGCGACATAATCTAAATGGGTATTTATAAATAATACCAAACTAACATAGCATAATGTAGTAAGCAATCTAATGGGTGTTCATGGGTAGCATAAACTCATACCATATATCACCCTTGTGTTTAAAGTTAATATGAAAATGCAGTAGTTAAAACCTTAGAACAACTATTTTAATCTCAAGAGACTACTTAGGGTCCCATTAAGAAAAAATATAAGATCTATTTGAATCTAAAATTACAAAATAAGGTCGTATCTCAATTTTAAGAAATTTACTATTCATGGTCCAATTTCAAAATCAATAGTTAAAGTTAAGATCTATGGTCAAAATTTGACTAGTACTATTCATATATTCCATATTTTACAATTTTAAGGGTAGTTTGGTACTTTTTAAATCTAATCATGATTAATCTTCCATTAACCCTACTTATGCCATTAATGAGGTGATTAAGTTATGATTAGAATGTGGTTAAGGTTATCACACATAACATTTATGCATAGCTTCAATGAATAATGCCAATTCATTCATACATTTTAGTTTTCATTCTCAACGTTGCTCACTTACAAGTTGGATCATATTAAGAAAAGTGATACTATATTTTATACCTATTTGCACCTAAAAATATAAACGAACAAATTAAAATTCATGAAACATAAAAATCAATTCAAATCTAAAAATCAAACCTTAACTCAGTCCTATAATTCGCGTGTTGGGTTTGAACAATATTTCACACTTCTGAGAAAATAATCATAACTTCTTCAATATTTAAAACTTTTAAGATCTGAAAGTTACATTGGAAATTAGGCATCTTAATATTTTATTTGATATAGAATATACCTTCTAAATTTTAGTGAATTAAGAGTAGCAAGTCACAAAAGTTGACATAAATTTGGTGATCTTGAGAATAACTAATTTCATTCTTTCCTCACATAAAATCATAACCAAAATATCAGGAAACATATGATTATCATGCTCATCAACACCATACAATCATGCTCTATGATTCAAATTTATTAACATGTTCATAACAAGCTATGAAATTCACAAAACACATAGATTTACCTATATTATGTTTCTTAAAATCATACTTAGCATGGAATAAGATTAATATTATTTGAGCTCATATAAATTAAACCAAATAAAAATAAATAGAGGTTAAATCAAGGCCTTCAAGATAAAAAAAAATTTAGTCTAGAATTTTTTTAAGATTTACACATAAGATTAAAATAATAAATTCATAATATAAAGAAAGAAAAGAAAAGGGAAAGATGAGATTCAACCAAGCTAATTGTTGTGAGTTGAGTTAAAGATTCAAATGAACTTCAATGGAGGATGCATGGTGGCATGAGAATGAGAGGAAGATGAAAATCCAAGGTGAAATGGGTTTTTTGTGAAGAATGTGTTGGATACCTATGATGGATAAGGCTTCATCAATCAAGAAGTTTTGGGGGGTGGGGAATAATCTTCGGTTGTGATCATTAATGTTAATAATGACTTAGGACACCTATGGGATATTTTGCATTTTGATCTAGTGAAAATAGGGAAGAAATTGTGGGTGCATGGGGTGAATGAGGTGCATGGATCAACCATGCAAAAGGATAGATAAGGGGAATGGATAAGAGGTTAAGTTAGATGAATCTAATGTTAAGAATAATATTACTCATGGGAATTTCACATGGCATTTCGCCATTCTGAGGGTGAATGTGTGGTGGTACTTATCTAGGCTTGAGGCTATGATTATTTTTGGAGGGATATAAAGGTTTGAGGTTAAATATTAAAAGATAACGATAAGACTTGAGTATATAAGTTAAGTTTTGGTGAGTTATTCTGCCTGAAAAATAGCAAACTACTAGTAAATAGTAAAAATAAAGGTAAAATATTTTAATTCATTTTAACTCTAAAATATCAAAATAAAATAATCTAAAAAGTTTTTAAAATTTCATATAATTAGAAAAATAATTTTGAGGCACAAAATGTAATAAAAATTTATTGAGATGAAAATGGTGTTTTTCATCAAAACCTCTATTTATCATTTTGGAAAATAGCAAAGAGACTTAGGAAAATATACATAATTTAAATATAATCAATCTAGAATGATATAAGAAAATTTAGATGATCAAAAGTGGCTTGAAAAGTTTCACAAAATAAATTTGTGATCAAGGGTATGATTGATGCGACCAAACACTTCTAATTCACAACTAGGGTTTCAATTTCATTCTAAAGTTACAATAAATTTTTGAATAACATAATTATCTCATATTTATATAAAATATATTTTAAAAATTGGGCAATTATTATGGCCTATCTCCATTAAATGATTCTATCCATCCTATAGCCACCTCATATGTACTATGTTGTCTTTGTTTGGTGTCACCCTAAGACCAATCAAGGGATAGTCTGTTGGAAGAAGCAATATTGTTGACCCTAAAAAGGTAAAATCATCATTGATAATAGTTCCATCTAGCCCTCTCCTTCACATCCCAAAAGAAGTAACACTAAACCTCAAATTCCTTTAAGGAAAAAAAAGAACTAAGACCCTAAAGAGTAGGAAGGTTACTAGTTTTTTTCCTAAGTCCTTAGATGCCTTTTATTCATTCCTTTCATTGGTATATCATAGGCACATAGACTTGGTTTACTTCTTGTGCTTATATCCAAAATAACTTTACCATCTTAATAACATTTAACAAACTACCTTTTAACTCATCTCTCTATCGTACTCATCAGGCCATGAATACATCTAACCTAAGAAGATTAGGGATTGAAGATCATAATACCAACATATTAACATAGTAACAACCAAGAAATCTAACACTTAAGCACAACTTAGATAACATAAAAAAGACCAACTCCCAAACCCCAACTACATACTCAATTACCACCTTAATTAAAATCAATGTTTTGAAATCTTGACCACACAAAATTCTTAAAAGAGAGTTTTGAAATCATTAAAGCTCAAATATCAAAAATATTTCTAAGTCTCAAGCCAAAGTGCTCTAATGCCAACTTGTAACACCTCTATTTTTGATGGCTGAAAATTTTCATTTAAAAGGTAATATATGGAAGCAAAATAGGAGATGAGGATGTAACCACAACAAATAAGCATGAGGAAAGGTGTGACAATTCACTTAAATCATGCTCAACACAAGGCTAAAATATTATAGGACTTACAAATATTTGCCACAGATAAATCACAGAGCGTGATACATTTAGTAATGATAGAGCAATGTTAAAGGGGAAGTTTATATATACTGCAGGTAGAAATAAATTATAAATATAACTAAAAGAAGAATTAAAATTCCTTTTAGCCTAATATTGGGCTACTAAAACTCTCCCAACTCAAGATCTTCAACCATGATTGCATTTACAACAAAAAAAAAACTATTTTCTCCTTTGAATGAGTTGAGATTGTCATAGGGCCATGAGGTCGTTTGTATGGTGAGGTACAAAGTAAAACCTACCTTCTATGAGCATGTAAAATTTTATGAATAGGTTTCCAAGTACACTTTTGAGGAAATATAGTGTGACCCAAAAGATGGCTTCATCCTATCACCCTAAAAAAAGTGGTCAAGTGGAAATTAAAAATAGAGACATTTAGGGAATTTTAGAAAGGATGGTAGTCAAGAACAGATTGGTCTTCAAAGTTGTATGATGTCATATGGGCTTATTGAACAGTTTACAAGACTAATATATGTACAACACCATTTTAATTGGTTTATGACAAAACATGTCATTTTGCCTATTCAACTAGAACACACGATACACTACGATATTAAAAGTGTTCATATGGATTTGATGGAAGTGGGAGAATGGAGAAAATTTTAACTCAATGAACTCAATAAGTTAAGTTTGGCTGCATATGGGAATATAAAGATATATAAACAAAGAACAAATAAGTGGCATGATAATCACATTCTTCATAAGGAGTTCAATGAAGGAAACTTGGTGCTTTTATCCAACTCCTTCCCCAACTATTTCTAGGTAAGCTCAATCTAAATGGTCGGGACCATTCCATGTTCATACGGTGCATCCATTTGGAACAATCAAAATATGGAGTGAGACCATATGATGCTTCAATGTCAATGGACAAATGTTGAAGCATTATATCATGGGATTCCCAATTGAAAAGTTAGGTACTTTTTCCCTTCATGATCCATCAACACCTTGAGCATAAAGAGAGTTGAGCTCATGACATTAAACAAGTGCTTTTAGGATGCAACCCAAATCTTTGTATCATTTTGTTTTTCCTTTCTTCTTTATTTTATTGTTCCTTCTCTTTACAATACATTGGCAGACATTATTATTGTGGATTTATAAAAGGAATATTTGAAAGTTGGGTCCATAAAGGTGACAATATATGAAGAAATCAAGCTGGAACACAAACAGATGCATAACCCCTTTTATAGAAACTAATTCTAATCTAAATTCTAAGAGCCATGATTGCACACAGCTAGCCCGTACCAAGCTCGCATGCCCATGCCACTCAAGTGTCGAGAAGACAGAACACATACAGCTAACCCATGCCAAGCTCGCACGTCCATGCCCCTCAAATGCTAAGAGGAACCCACACGAAAAGACTGTGCAGAGCTCACACACCCTTACCTATACCTTTATTACATTATCTCAAACACAATTTATCCCATATTCATCCCCAAACATAATTCCATTCACCTCTCTCCTCATCTTCAACCCTCTACTTCAAACACTAAAGCCACCTTCAACTTTCTTCTCTTCTCTTACTCCCCTCTACCCTGTACCATTTTCCATCCATCTTATGCCTTGTGTTTGCAACCTACACATGCCCATCTAAAATCTCCAACATCTACAATTATGCCCCTAACCTACACACACTCCACGTGATCAAACAACTAAAAAAGCACAAGCCATACCTTGTGTCTGCAACCCACACACATCCAACCAGTACACACACAACCCCTGCACTTCCCTCACATACAAAGCACCTCACACAAACTCTTCATAATTCCACAACTCTATATGTGGAAGTTCCTTGAGATGTTAGGTCTCCACTAAGATTTTGACTACCTGTTGGGTTGAGGTGGTTTAGGTCATTTGTTTACCCATGCCAATCATAAGAATAAGGGTCTCACTCTTGAGTTCCTTAGCTCAATTTACTTCAATTAGTTGGATAGAAATATCTTATTTAGAATGTTTAACACTTCTCATAATATGAATTCAAACTACTTTCGTAATTTGATCTATTTCCCTAACATTAGGCATAATACTTGCAATAACCCCAAATTATAGGATAAATAATATTTTTGGGCTAAAATCACTTTACCTAGATGGGGGTGTGCCCCTCAAACTTTTAAAAGGCACAATGCCAAAGCCTCTTTGATATATAACCCTATCTTTAGATATATCCAAAGGCTACTGGTGGGGACTCTTTTTGGTAGGGGAGAGAGTTAGGGGAACGTGTGAAAAATAGTGTTATTTACTTCACTTAATTTATATGATGAGGGACGATTCCCTCAATGGTGATTACCTCCTCACTGAGCACCTTAGCAATGTTAGAAACCATTTGACCAGAGATATTGTTATAGGGGACATTATCATATTTATAGCCCATTAGCTGGGATATAGTCTAGACTGTATCTTGGATGATATACCAAGGGAATTCCTAAGGTTACTAAATTACACTAACATGATAATGATTTTTTGGGAAGGTGTGCACTATCACTTCCTAACAGAGCCTTTACTACTATCATTGATAATGGATCCACAAATTAGATTTCATCTACTACCACACCTCACCCTAATCACCCTAATCCCCAACCTGCAGATGACCCTCCTACCCTAACTAATAAGCCATAAAGATCACCATTGCTTGCTCCTTCTCTCCCACCATCTTTTAACACTTAACAAGGCCTCTCATCCTTTAACCAATCATGTAATATCCATTTTAATTAGATAGATACATGTTTTGAACATTTGAATCTCAATTTGCTAGTATTCGAGATTTCGTTTCTCCTATTAACCACGTGAATACCATAATGTATTAATGAAATATTGAGCATGGATACTGATAGGCATGAATTATGTCAATCATATGGACTTTACCATGAAGACTTAATATGATTATATGATGATTGTTTTTTCATAATTTAGTTAACCTATTCCTTTTTACTATTGATTATATTTTGTAGGAATTTAGAGAATATACAATCAAAAGGAGTTAAAACGCAATAGCTGGAACAAAATAGAAGCAAATACGAGTGCTTCAAGTATGAAGATGAATAAATACTTGCAAATACAACCATGATGTGATCTAAATTTTGACAATTGTTGAATATGAAAGTTGTAGATATTTTTGTTAGCTTTGTAACACATCAAAAATTAGCTTAATCCAAATGAAGAAGTTATAGCATGTGCAAAGCAAAAGCAGCAACATGACACTACTGTGTTTATTTACACGGTCGTGTCGATGAGCGGTCACATATATATAAATTTATTTTTCGTTCATTTTGAGAAGAAGCGAAGGGGATACAATGACAACAATTTTGAGAGCACTAAATAAAGATCTAAGGTTATTTATTTGGCATCACCTAATCTAATCCCACCCCTAATTCATCAACAATCTTCCACCTCTTGATCTCAATTTCTTGTTTCCAATCAGATGGATAGAATAGTGAATTTTGCATCTTAAGTAAGGAGGTTGTTGCATTTTTCCTTTAGATTTTTTCAATTGATGTAATTTTCTATGTTTAAGATTTTGAGCTTAATGAAAGCCATAATTGGCTAATTGATCTATGATGAAGTGAAGGGAAACCCCCTAATCCAGATGTGTTGAGAATCTAAACCCTGTCTAATCTAACTCCTTGTCATATGTGTTGTGCTAATGATTTAATTGGAATAATAGAGAAAATTGATCACTTTTGTATTATTATTTAGAGAAATCTGGTGAGATTTAAGAGACAAGTTGAAGTGAGCTCCATTAGCATGACTAGAGATCAAACCACAAAGTCGAGAGACGTTGGTTGGCTTCTATAACTAAAAAAAAAGAATATAATACATAATAATGCATTGCCTATTTTAGCACTCATACTAGAGATAGATGAGTCTTAATAGAAAATAGGGCGTAGTGGCTCAAGAGAGCATTACACTACATACTTTTTTTTTTGTTGCATTCATGACAATGTATTTTGATTTTTGGATTTGGGGCTAATATTCAATTACATTGGGGTTGAGGGGATTGACCAGAGCCTTAGCCTTTTATCTAATTGAATTTCACTTGTTCTTATATTATAGTTAGATTTAGTTTGCACATTTTCTTTTCATTTAGAGTTAGACATCATCTGCCCCTATCATTAGTCTAGATATAGGAGATCTTTTCACTATCCCATTGCTCACTTCCTAGTCCCTATTGGAATGACCATGCATGCTACTTCAACACCATGCACTTGCTATTAGAAGTCATCAAGTTTTTGGTGATGTTGTCCAGGGAGCATGGATACCCACCACCACCACCACTATAAGTGCATTCACCTCCCATCCCCATTTGTTTCTTTCATACACATTGAGGATATTGTGTCCTTTAAGCATGGGGAGATTTGATGGTCACAGCCATCTAAGTTACATTTCTTTATCTTATTTTATATTATTCTTCTTTCCTTCATTTTCTTCCTGCCTTCTTTTGATAATCTTTTTAGTGTGATTAGCTTTATTTAGTGTGTTTGTTTTATTATGTATTATTTTCTTATATTTTCTATTGGTGTTCTTACATATAATTGATTTTCCTTATCATTTTACTCTAATAAAAAATAAAAAATTGAGAAATGATAGTCTAATGATGAAAATTTGATAGAATTCTCTATACGACTTGATAATACATTACTAACACCTATAGATTGAAAGCGAATACAACGAAAAAGGCATATAAAATGTTTTTTAATAGTGAAATTTCCAACTGATAAGATCTCAAACTACTTATTATTTTATCACTCTAGTAGATCATCTTCGTTGATATTGTAATACCCCCAAAGTTTACTACTAAAAAAATTTATTTAAATAAAAAGGTTTAACGAAAGTGAAGAAATAAAATTATAAATTCAGGGGGCATTACTGCCACACTTAGTACCATATCGGTTCACGCCTACCATTCCAGTACAAAGTCCAGCCAAGTCGCTCTCGTTCCCCAGGTCAGGTCTAGGCTCAACGCTCAGCCCCTCCCAATGCCTCATAAGTGTCGTAGGCATCGAAAACATCATCCCTTACCTACACAGACTTTGACGGATCTTCTGCTCGTGGGAATTAGCCGCAACCATGAAATGGGTGATCAGTACATTACGTACTGAGTAAGGTAACAGATGCGCTAAGGTCAAACATACAAAAACATACAACATATCACACATAGAACAATCACATAGGTAGCATGCAGTAATATAGATGATAAAGGCCAGCTACGATCCAAATAGACTTATTCTTTAGATCTCTAGTAAATATAGTTGATTCATATCATAGTTATATCCGGTGAACCAGTCATGCAGGGAAAAATGCTCCTAGCCACTATTATTCGCCGGTAGACCGATCTGGCCCCGACTTACACAGTGTTTCACTATAATTACTTCATATCTTTCCCATGTCATATCATCATTATGTTTGGTTTTTTGAGCACGGAGGCCCTCACTATTATAGCCGATGGAATGGGTACCTTGGCTTCTGGCCACTATTATTTACCAGTGGACCGGTCTAGGCCAGGCTTAGTAATCATTCTCTTTAAATGGATAGTATCTTATTCGATAAGTATTTCACCATTGACATGCATATTATCAACTTTCTACTTCTATCCTCTCAAGGGCGCCCGTCCCATATCTTGAGACTTCTGCGCCCCTTCTCATGCCCCCACATCCATTCCCCCTTACACTTATACATAAAGAAAACAAACTCCTAAGGGTGTGGGTTAAGGCCCAATACCTCATGACAACAAACTCCCTTGAAAACCCTAATTAGACCTATGTGGCCCAACTTTCTCTCACTTACACTACCATTACCTCATTTATGCCACACACCTTATCTCCTTTAGATCAAATCCCAAATCATATCGCTCTACCCCCTCGATTCCACATGTGACCGAAAAACCCTAGTTGGCCACTTCAAACCTAGTACCTTTCTTCTCCTACAAGTAACCTCTCTCTTTTTCACCCAAAGTCTCTTCGCTCCCATGGAACCCATACTCACCCCTTATATAATAAATTCCCACTCTTAATCCGTGCTCCACTCTCCCTTATTTGTTTTTACTTCCACATGTTCTTTTCCAGATTAGTGCTTCATCTCAAAACCCTAATTGGGTCCCGTATACACCCTTACACCAACCTACGTACTATTTTTTGTCATAAGTCTCCAATCGCTCCACAACTCTCTCCTTAGCTTACTTACACCCTAAAGCAACTTTTCTCACGTAAAGATCATCCACATACAAGTATCATTCACCCCATGCAAACTCTCAAAGTCCCCATGCAACCCTAGAATTCCCATGCATGGTTCCCATCTCTTCTTTTTTGTTCTCATTTTGGTCATCTCTTTCTCTTTATTTTCCTCTCATGGATCATGAGGTATTTTGGTCAACCTCATATCCCCCTTAGTAAACTCATTTCCCATTTTCTTTCTTTTCATCCTTTCATTCCCACATCATATTAACAATCACCCTAGCATGCATGTCTTAGAGGGTCATATCATATCACATCAAAATCACCATATATACATATCATACTCATGCCATAAGAAAACACACAAACATACCTCAACTCCAAGCTGCGCTACACATAAAACAAGTTAATGACAACCATACAATACACGACATAGCATGATACATAACATCGAAGGCATATAAGTCATACAACACCCATGGGTCTTAGCTACATTCTTACCTAAAACGACGTCGGGATTGGAGCACACTCCTACACCTCCTTAGGGTTTTGGCTTGATTCACCTATAAGAGGGAAAAACAAAGGATTAGTTTCCCTCCTACCAAAAATACTATTATTTCTTATTTTAGTCTAAGATTAGGGTTACTATTATTACAGGGAACTTTATAAGTGAAAAACTAGGGTTTTTACCATCAAGTTAGTCTACTAGATATTAATAGTCAAAATATGGTTATGTTAATATTTATAGCTATATTTATATTATTAAATCTATTAGCTTTATTTCTTATAATAATAGTACTAATACTAGTTATAGAAAATAGTGATAATAATAGTAATAGTAATGCTAACGCTCCTAGAAATAGAAGCCCTATTATTTTTAAAGCTAAGGCTAATAATAGTGTTAGGGTTAAAATAATAATATAATAATGGTAATACCAACAAAGTACTAATATTGCTAGAGATAATAATGGTAATAATTTTACTTGGAATAATAATAATATAAGGGTTTGAATATTTTTACCACAATAATAGTAGCAAAATAATAGCAATAATAACACTAATAACTGATAATAATATTATAGTAATAATGTTGGTACTAAAGGCATTAGGAGTAATATTAGCAATATTCAAATATTAAGTAATAATAGTATTAAGGCTTAAGTATTATTCTTCTCTAATAACAAAATGATAATAGGCCAACTTTGGTTTCAATAACATTACTAATATTAATATTAATATTAATATTAATGTTTAGCAAAATAATAATAATAATAACAATAATAATAGTAACCGATATGATAATAGTAATATAAGGGTACAAATATTTATATTAATAATAATAAGTGATAATGTATAGACTTAGTATTAACAATATTAGCAAGAAAATAATGATAATGATAATCGTAATAATAATAATAATATTAATAATAATAATGATGGTGATGATGATGATGATGATGATGATGATGATGATGCTGATGATGATGATGATGATGATAATAATAATAATAATAATAATAATAATAATAATAATAATCCTAAAATTATAGATCTCCATTAATAGTAGCATTAGTTATAAATATTTCCAAGGTTAAGTTAAGTAGTAGTAGTAGTAGTAATGGCATTAATAATAATAATAATAATAATGTTAAAAATAATACTAATAGTAATGATAATAAAAATGGTAATAGTAATATAAGGGTTCAATATTTACCATAATAATAAAGATAATAGTAATAGGCCAAAGCTACCATTAGTAATAATAGTAGGAATAATAGTGAGGTTAATAATAATAATAATAACAACAACAACAAGGGAAAATCCTAATCATAATAATACTACAGTTGTAGACCATTAACAATGATAATGATATTATTATTACTGGTTAGGAAAATAATAAGGTAAGGTTGAGTAGCAGTAATAATAATAATGATGATGGTGATAATGATATTAATAATAATAATGAAAATAGTAGTAGTGGTAATAATAATATTATTAATAATAATAAAGATACTATATTAATACTAAAGTTGTAGTCTTTTAAATGATAATACCATAGTTATAAACATTTTTTAAGTTACGTTAGATTGTAAGATTGGTCACATAATAATAATAATAATAATAATAATAATAATAATGATGATGATGATGATGATGATGATGATGATGATGATAACATAACATTAATAATAATAACGATAATACTACTAATAATAAAAGTAATACTATTAATATTACTAAAAATTATTAATACTTATAGAAAAAGAGTTTAAGGGCTGGGGAAGCTAGAATACCATCTAGGGTTGGTGGTGGAACTGGCGGCAGCGCACGATGGCGACGGCGGCAGCGGTGGATGAGGAAGAGAGGTGGAAAGATAGGTTTATAGGCTAGAAGGGTGGGAATGAGGGGGTGTTGGAGGTGATGGAAGGTGTATCAGGTGGAGAGGGGTGCAATGGAGGTGGTGGTGCAGCCAAAAGTGGTGGTACATGGTGGCTGGAGTGGTGGTTGAATGGTGGTGGAAGGTGGAGAAGGGAGAAGGAGAGGAAGGCAGGGAAAGATGGGGGTATAAGGAGGTAGAGGAGGCTTCCCTGGTTATTTTGGAGGGTAGGGGTGACGTTGGTTGCAGTGGGATTATCGGTGATAGCGGTGCGAAGGGTGGTAGGGGTTGAGGAGAGGTTGATTAGGAGGGCAACTTTGCACAGTCGGGGTGGCTCGTGCAGGGAAAATCGAGGGACGAGGAGGGTTTAGTTAGGTAGAGGGTAGTGTAAGGGGTAGTTATGGGGGTGGTTTGGCCAATGGAGATAGGTGGAGGCAGCAAAGTGCTCATCTGATGGGATGATGATGAGAAGGGGTTTTGAAATCAAAAACCTGATTAAGGATGCCTATGGGGTATTTATAGGCCAATTGGGATGGGCAATGACAAGGGGAAGAAGATAAGAGGGTGCAGGTGCCAAGCATGCCGCCAGTGGTGGCAGTTGAGGCGGTATTGCTATTGCAAGGGCGGCAAAGTCAAGGGAAGAGGGAAAGGGAAAGGGGCAAGGTGCTTGGGAGAGGGGAAAAGGGTTGGTTGGGGCCGAATTTGTGAAAGAAAGCGATGGGAGAAGGAAGGGAGGATGGTTAGATAGTGTAGGTGGTTGTCGGAAGGTGTAGGATTGTAGGGTCAAGCGCAGGCGGCATGAGGAGAAGAAGAGGGAAAGGGGGTGGACGGATGGTCTAGGGGAAAGAAAAGAAAAGGAAAAGGGAAGCTCAATCGGCGGTTTGGGCGACGGGTGAGGGGGTTGGTCACACGGGCCTAGGCCGCGCAGGTAGGGAGGAACCTAGACTGTGCAAGCGAGCTAGCCTAACTCAAGGGGGGAGAAGGAAAAAAAAGGAAAAGGGAAAGAGAGGAAGAAAAGAAAAAGGGGAAAAGAGAAAAAAAAAAGAAAGAAAAGAAAAGAAAAAGAAAGGAAAATAGATGGGTTGGGTATTTTGGTGTTTTTGGATTATTTAAAATAATAATATTTAAAAATAATAATAATTAATTCCTTTTTAGATTAATTTAGGCTATTTCGGACAAATTTTTCCTAACTTCCATAATTATTAGCAAAATATCCAAATTTTCCTAAATAATGTATTTATTATTTTTTGTGTTTTTCCTTAATTAATTCCCCTTTATTTTAATAAAATAATTTATTTAAATAATTTTTCTAATAAATACTTATTTAGCTAAAAAATTTAAAATTAGAATTTTGGAGTATTTCAGATATACACATTTAAACTGAGATATAGGAAATAGAGTCGACAATATTAGAACTAGTGAGATTTTAAGCCTTTTATTTGTACAATCTCACTATTTTCTAATTGTGTTTATTCTTCCCTAATTTGTGAAATTAGAACTTTCATTATTTCTATTGAATGCCATATATGACTTATTCATACAAAAACATGATTGAGGCACAAGTTTTCTTTTTATAGTTGCGTTAGCCAAATTGCCTACAAAATGACATTTATTTCATTTTTTCTTAACCCCCTTTTAGCTTAAGACTTATTTTTTTAGACTAACATTTGTATCCCTTATTCCTAAGTTATTACCTTAACCTTGTCCAAAACTAGGGAGTGACAACTCTTGAATGTATATGGGGTAGGTATACTAAAAATAAGCATGGGGGTGTGATATAAGTGTGTTTGGTAGTTCAGCTTGTATTGAGAAAATTATCTAATGGTAGCTTTATTACCTTGGGAAAAAGAAGAAGAAGAATAAGAATGTTGGAGTTTTGTTGTGGGTGAATGAACATCTATGTTTTGATTAGTTAAGGGATTGTTAATAAAGCCTTAGTTAATGCTTTTGGAGTATACTAATGCATTATTGATCTCAAAAATTGATATATATTCTTGTAGTTGTCACTCCATTTATTTTTGGGTCATTAACTAAAATCATAAACTTACCCTAGCCTTTAGCCTAACCCTATTATAACCTTAAAAAGACCTCTTAATTTTTGCATTACATAATGTCTTTTAAGTGGGAGTGAATAGGAAAACATGCTAGTATATGGTTGATCATTATTAGCATGGAGAATATAAAGCAAATTTATTATATCCTTAATACACATGAGTGTTGATGTTAGCATTTACGTATAGTGAGGAATAATACTTCTTTATTTAACCTTTATCTAGTAAGAATGTGCATCTATATGATCTTAAACCATCTTAGAGTGTCATAATAATATTTATTTGAAATTCATGATATTTTCAATTTTCCTATTGTTAATGCTCGCTGTCTAAGTAGGTCTTGTAAATGTATTCCTTATTTGTTTAGTTTGTTTCTATTGCTAGAAGCCTTGAACTTCATCATTTTTCTTTTTTTTTTCCCTTCTTCATCATCATCCTTTTCTATTACTATGCTCTGAGTTACTTGGGGATAAGCAACAATTCAAGCATAGGGGAGTTGATACACTCATTATTTTCCACTTTTTCATTTTACTTTACCTCTAATTTATGATCTTGTTTTATGTAATCTATGAGATTTTGTAGGGATTTGCACAAAAGTGTAAAAAAACAAAGGAAGAGAAGCACGAATTTGGAACAAGGATCCTATATGGAAGGCTTTGAAAGAAGAGAAATTAATATTGCATGCAAGCATGAGAGGATAAAAGCTAAGGATTCGAAAAGGTGAAAAAATAACCATATATTTAGATAAGGCACAGTTGTGTGCATCAGTGTAGCATAACCATGCATAAATTCTCAATGGAAAAAGGATACATGACTTGGCTATGTGAGACTGGCACAACCATATGGAGTAAGATCGAGAACAAAGAAGATGAACGGCTTGGCTATGTGAGACTAACATAGCTATACAGAACAATGTCGAGAGTAACAAGGATGCATGATATGGCTATGTGAAGTTGGCACAGTTGTGCACTCAGTGATAGAATTAAGAGGAAAACGCCGCATGATTTGGTTGAGGGAGTCTAGGATAGTCTTGCAAGTTGCAATGGTTACTACATGATTTACATGTCCTCTTAAAGTTCTAACTAAAGGGAATAATGTTAGATAAAAAGGGAAAGGAGTGGAATGTGAATGAGAGATGGGGATTATTTTCTTTTGTCTCTTCTCTCTATAAAACAAATGATTCCATGGTTATAATTGAAGAATTTTGTCTTTAACTCTCAGATTTAGTTCCAATTTTAGATTTTTGTGTGCACTCTTGATATTAACTTTCAAGTGTTATTTTATGATTTTATTTTTCTCTTTTTATCTTATTATTTTTTATGCTTAAAGTTAATTATATTCCTACATTTTATTTTCTATATTTGACTACAATTATGTGGATAAAGAATTCTTTTCTAAGATTAGATCTAGTATAAATTGTTAAATAATGATAAATTAGTTTAATTGTAGTCCTAATTGCTTGAATTTTTGCGTTCAATCATTAGTTCTATAGTTATGGTTGATTTTCTGTATCACCATCTTGACTCGATATAGGTATTTAATTGAAGAATTGAAAGGTGAAGATTAATAATTGAAAATCTAACAATTGAAAGGGAGAATCAAATCACGAAAGTAGGCTAGAGTTTCTTGGGATTTTATTGATTTAGTACAAAACGTAAATGGATTTAATTTGATTTAATACCATAAAAATAGGATATTAAATTAGATTAGGTATGATTATTAGACCTTAAAAGAGGCTATTAGTTAATTTAAGTTATTTCACCCTCTCATATATAAGTAATTGTTTCGTAATTGAATTGATTATTCATTAATTATTGATTTATGATGATAATCCAATATTAGGCTTTTAATTTGATTTTCTTAACAATAGTTAACATCACTAACTGATTTTATTCTATTAGTCATTATATACCCTCTAAATTTTATTTATCTAGATAGCTAAAATAGTAAAGTTTCATTACTTGACAACGAAGTCTCTATGGGATATGACCTTGACATGCTATAATAAATCAGTATGCTTTTGGATTTATCCCATTATGTGTGTTTAATTATTTTGATTTCACATGATTATTAGGTAGTTAGTATTTTGATGACTCATGCCATAATTTAAGTTTTGAGAAAATATGGACTTATGGGAAAATGTTGTTGTTTTTTTTTTTTAAAATGCACCATGATTTGGTACATGAACATGTTTAATCTGTAAACCTAGCGACATGGGTTTGATTTGGCTGGAATTTATATTCTAAATCATGTTTGTAAATACCTAAATATGTTATTTGTGTGAAAATAATCAATTGGTTTATACAAACCAATATACAAGTTCTTAGAACTGTTGAATAGTTAGCCTAACAAATTGACTTGTTTGTCTATGATAACTTTGTTCTACTCTCTATTAGAACCCATTGGTTGTTTATGCTTAACCAATCAACGAGTCTCTAGAATACTCAACTAGCTAACCAAACTAATTGACTGGTTCTTTGGTGGTAATTTTGGTTGGTCTATAGTTAAACCATTTGATTAGTTTGTCCAAACTGATTGAATGGTCTTAGAGTAGTTGACTAGTTTAACCAACTGATCTACTAGTTTCAATAAGGAATTATAGGGCTTGGATAAGCCAAATTGATCAACTAGTTTAATTAAACCAATCAACCAATTTTGCTAGATATTATTAATGTTGCTTCTTTTTACCTTGGTATGATTTAAGACTTAGCATTGTTCTAACATGATTCTTAAATGATGAGAGCACACTTCTTTGCATGAATTAACTAACTTATTGGATGGATTAATTAGACTATAATTCATGGTATTATTATTATATGCCTTTGGAGTATTTGAATGGAAAAATTAGAACAAATATGCGATGGCATGAATCTTAAATAATATAAACCAAGTTTTATTGTGGATTAACTCAATAGACGAATTAAACTTAGTTAAGTGTTTATGGAAATTACAATCGAAGGGTTTTAATGATGATGATAGTTACGTTCGAATGATTATGTGGATATGGTTGCATTAGTATGTTATGTGGGACTTGTATGGTACATGACCTTGGTGGATAAAAAACTAATCAATTAAAGTGAAAGATGACAGAGTAGTATATGGGTTTAGAATTTCCAATCCTCGATTAGCCATCGGGGATTATTCTACCTTTGGGCATTTATTATGCCTTCAAACTTACCTTTGGATGGGATCCTAGTTGATCCTAATGCCTTACCTACTATTAACATTAATGATGTACTAAGGATATAAATACTAAAGGTTCGATCACCCACATGGTTTATTTGGCTTCAACCACATTTTATGTCCATTAGTAATTCTCTTAGCTTTGGTTAGACTATTTGTCCATTAGTATTTCTCTCGGATTTTTATAGATTTCTTACCCTTGGTATTAGGTGTGACTTTCATTTTATTGAGAGACCATGGGGGTAATCTAGCCTATTGCTCAAAAAGGAAAAATGGATCATAAATTAACAACCTAATGGATTATGTAATATTAGAATATGGATCTAATGGGTAACTTAGGTAAATGGATCTTAGGACATCTACTAAGTTAAATAACTTACTTGTCTTTATCATATTACATGTTGGCATTCATGATATCTTAATTATGATGATAAGCACCATAAGAATGATGATTATCTACATTTGGCATGGTATGAAATCCTAATACATCCTATGACCATAGTAGTGCATACAAATGTATTTGTATTGTGTGAGCATGATCTTTATCTTATCTTGGCCTTGAATGCATCATGACTCCCATAAAGGAAGTAACTTGACTTACTTAGTATATAATGTACTGATGTTCCTATTTGTTCAGCCACCTGCTAAATCCCAAAAGTAGAGGACCCTATCAAAGTGTTTGAGGGTAGGTTGTAATCCCTCAAAATTTTAAAAACCCTAAATTTAATAAATAACTTTTATTTAGGATAAATTAGCTTTTAAAATTATTTAATTTAATTATTTTATGAATTTTTGAGTATATACATTTGGATAGGGATATTTAATAAATTAAAAGAAATATTTTATTATTATTATAACATATTCATTTTTTTTAAATAAATTTTCAAACCAATATTTTTCCAAAATTAACCTTTATAAACCCTCATATTTAATTATATTAAATTAAATTATTAACTAAATTTATTTCCCATAAATATTACATTCTATTATTTTATAAATTTAATTATTTTAATTATTTTAATTTTTCCTATTTTCCTTTCCCTTTTCCTTTTTCTCCTTTTTCTTCTTCCTTTCTTTCTTTTTCCTTTTCCCTCTCTTCAAGCTACCAGGCCACTCCCTTCCCTTCTCGCCTTCTCTCACGCAGGTCACTCCCTCTTTTATTTCCCCTCCTCTCTTGCGCTTCACAGCCTAGCCCCTAGCCCCTTCTTTCTTTTCTTTCCTCACCCCGACCGGGCCGGCCCACACCCTTCTTTCGCTTTGCTGGCCTACACCTCCCCCTTCTTTCTTTTTTCTTCTTCCTTCTTCCTTCTTCTATGCCCCAACCAAGGCACCCGACTTGTCCCCATCCCCATGCCTACCACCCTACCACCTCCCTGCCACCCTACACACTGCCACCGACCGACCACCTATCCCCTCCTCTTATCCCTCTTTTTTTCTTCTCCTCACAAGCCTTTTCCTGCCCCATTGTTTTTTGAGCCTTCCCCTTCCCCGATTCCTTTCTCCCCTTTTCTTCTCCTTCCATTTTCATCTACGTTTTGGCTCTGCCGCTTCCTCCACCTCACCAACCACCTAAACCACCTTATGCACACTTCTACTCTTGCCTTGCACCACCACAACACCACCCATGCCACCCCCAGCTCCTTCTTCCTCCCCCCATCTTTTTTCTCCCCTTTTTCTCCCTTCTCAGCAACACCCCTGCAACCCCTCCGTCTTTCGTTGTCCCACCACCTCTACAGCCACCTAAACCACCAATCCACTCCCTACAACCTCCTCTACCACCCTTACACCTCCTTTTTCCGAAACCAACCCCCTCACCCCTTCATTTTCCTCCTCTCTTTTCCTTCCTTCTCAGTCTCGTCCATCCCTGCAGCCCACTTCGCAGCCTTTCTGCTACTGCCTCCACCACCCTTGGCCATCAACAACCTACCCCCGACCACCACCTACACCCCCTCTTCTCTCCTGCGCCATTCCTTTTCCCCAAATCCTCCCCCATCTACCTTCTTTCCTAGCCCAAAGACCCCAACCCAAAAATAGCCTATCATTCCTTTTCTTTCAACCCCTTTGAGCATCTCTCTTTTTATTTTGTATGCAGCTCATGCTGCATGCCTTGGTTATTTTGGTTAAAAAATTTTAAGGTATTATAGCATTGTAAGAAAAGTATTTCATTACTTAAATTTTATAAAAGTTTTATGCTTCGGTTTCTCATCCATAATATAATAAGTTTTTATACTACTTTAAGGTGTTGAATTTGTTATCTAAATCTTGAATCTTTAATTGGAATACTGGTAAGGTTCGATTTTTACAGGAGTTAAGGTAATCATTAAAGCCCACTTAAATGCATGGATGAACGTATGTTAGCACATTAGGATTTTTAATATATTATTTTACATGATTTATCTTGTTCAATATATTATATGTAGTTGCTTATATTGATTGGTAAAAGGGAAAACATGCTAGTTTATGTGCCATGTGTGGACATATTGCTTAAAGGAGTTTGGTTGTTGATGAAAATGCTAAGTACTAATCCATATCGTATTATATTATTGCGACCATTGATGCATGAATATTATTATATTGAGCCCTAGGGGCATTTTGGTAATATGCCTTATGCAAGAATGTGGCCTAATCTGTGTGGTTAGTAATAAGTATTATATTAAAATATAATAGTTGGTGGAGTTAGATAATGTGAATGGAGTATTGATATTAATATTTTATGTAGTGATGGTAATTTAATAAAAGTGGTATAATAAAGGGTAAAAATGGTAATTTTGAAAGTAAAGGGTAAAATGGTAATTTTAGAGGTAAAGGGTAAAATGGTAGTTTTGTATGAAAAGGGTAAAATGATAATTTCATATGTAAAGGGTAAAATGGTAATTTTAGAAGTTAAGGGTATTATGGTAATTAGTAAGGTGTAAAATGATAATTTTATAAGTAAAAGTAAGGGGTAAAATGGTTATTTTATAAGTAAAAGGGTATTATGATAATTTTGGAAGTAAAGGATAAAATGGTAATTTTATAAATAAAAGGGTAAAGTGGTAATTATAATGATGGAGGAGGGTAAAGTGGTAACTATAATAATAGAGAAGGATAAAATGGTAGTTATAATAATAGAAAAGGGTAACATGGTAATTACGATAATGGAGAAGGATAATTTAGTAATTTAACCAACTAAAGGGTAAATTGGTAATTATAATAATGGAGAAATGACAATTTGATAATTTAACCAACAAAAGTTTAATTTGGTAATTTTAATAATGGAGAAGGGTAATTTGGTAATCATGATAATAGAGAAGGAAAATTTGATAATTTAACCAACTAAAGGGTTATTTTGTAATTTTGATAATGGAGAAGCGTAATTTGGTGATTATGATAGTAGAGAAGGGAAAATTGGTGATTTAACCAACTAAAGAGCAAATTGGTAATTATGATAATTTAGAAGGGTAATTTGGTAATTTATCCAACTAAGGGGCAATATAGTAATTATAGTAAAGGAGAAGGATAATTCGGTAATCTAATCAACTAAATGAGAATTATGATAAGTATAATTATTATAAAGGGTGATTAGTGACCTAATAAGTGTGGGAGATAACTTGGTAACCCAAACCGAGTAGGGATGTGGCTAAGAACAATAATGTGTGTATCATATCCTCGTGTGCTATGTGTTATGCCATATTGTGTACTTTATTCTTAATAATTAATCATTTGTAGCACAACTTTGAGTGATGTATGCTTATGTGGCTTTCTTATGGCATGTGGATGATGACTATATATGTTGTGCGTACAATGTTATATGATGTGACTCTCTAGGATATGCATGCTAGGATATTTAATAATATGACATAAGTGAAAGGATAAAAAGGAACAAGGGGGAAGTGAGTTGACTAAGGGGACATGATATTGAACTTAATATCTTATGATCCATTAGGGGGGGAATAGAAGGAGATTATAATTAAAATGAATGAGTGATGCATCTCTTGCATGGGAGATTTCTAGGATTTGTATGGGATAATCCTTACGTAAGAAAGGTGTTAGGTTTTGAGCGGCCGACTAAGGTTTTACGGTCACATGTATGATTGGTGAGTAGAGTGATAGAATTTGGGTTGAAATTAAATAAGATGAGGTGTTGGATGATAAAAGAAAGGTTGGGCCACATAAGTCGTCTTAGGGTTTCAAAGGAAAATCCTAGAGTGGTAGTGAGAGAAGTTGAATGTCATAAGGTGTTGGGTCTCAACCCACACCCTTAGGAGTTTGGTTTTCATTATAAGTAAATGTAAAGGGGAATGGATGTCAGGGTGTGATAAGAGGCACAAAGGTCTCAAGATATGGGACGGGCCCTCTTGAGAGGATAAAAGTAGAGGTCAGTGACATGCATGTCAAGGGTGAAATACTTTCGAATAAGATACGAATAAGACATTATCACTTAAAGAGAAAGATTGTTGAGCCGGACCCAGACCGGTCCAATGGCGAATAATAGTGGCCAGGAGCATTTTGCCCTACATAACCGATCTACGAGCTATAGTAGTGGGGGATTATGTGCTCAACAAACCAACTATAAAGAAACTAAGATATGGGAAATACACTAAGAACTTATAGTGAAACACCATGTGAGTCGGGGTTAGACCAGTCCACCGATAAATAATAGTAGCTAGGAGCATTTTTCCCTGCATGACCGATCCACTGGCAAATAATAGTGGCCGGGAGCATTTTTTACTGTATGATCGTTCCACTGGCTATAATAGTGGGGTTCTCGCACTCAAATGGATATAAAATCGAAGAGATAATTGAATAATGATGGACTAATGGCTTAAGGCCCGAAAGTATTGATTTTGCACTATAACATTGCTCAAGGCCCGAAAGTATCAATTTTTCATTATGACTCATTAACATTTGATGGACTTGTTCAAGATGTGAATGTTAAGTATGTGAATGTTATGTATTCACATCTTGTTATATATGTATATAGCTTTGTATCATATGTTGCATTGCAGGCCTGCTTTTAAGTGTGTTTTTAAAGGGTTACTCAGTACCATAGTACTGAAGGGGTCCATTTATGGGGACCCTGCCTATTCAACGGGTAGTGTCCCTTCCATGTCTTTTTTAAGTGCTATTCAAGTGGGCAATAGAAAAGAGCGTAAGGATTGTCTGGAATTTTGATAGGGTTTAAATGTATCATCGTTCTTGTAACTACCATTGGTGGATTTTATTCTTGTAAAAATGGTTTATTGTGCTACTCTAATTTTAATATGGTTTGAATTTCTAAAAATTGGTATTTTATTTTCTAGCCTTAACACTTGGTACTAGAACGGTATGAGTGAACCGATCTAGTACTAAGTGTGGCGGTAATATCCCCAAAATTCACAAGTCTTGTTATTTCACTTCCGCTAAATCTTTTAATAAAATAAAATTTTTCAGTAGTGAATTTTGGGGGTGTTACAAAAGTACTCAGTCTACCTTATGTTTGGGCTAGGGGAAAACAAGCGTGGACACCCGAAGATTTCTTTTGTATATCTTGAGAGACTTGTGTTTTGGTACTATCCACTTACTGATTTCATGTATTTCAATTGTTTTAGGACCCGATGTGGTCTTGTTTGTAAACTCTAACATTTAATACCTCTTTGTTATATAACATTCACACACTCTATTTTCTCGTGACTAGCTTGTTTAGTTGGTTTCTTAGCCTTGAATCTAACATGGGATGGGTGGTGGACATCTATCTTATATTAGATGCAAGGGTAGCACCCCATTTTTTCATAGGTGAGTTTTCTTATATTTTTGTTTCTTTAGCAATATTTTAAAAAATGAAAATTTTTAGTTATGAGCAATGGGGTGTTACAAATTTGATTGGTTTCATCAAGCCGATCAACTTGCTTAACCAACTAGGCTACAGGTTGAGATAAAGTTCAAAATGGTTAATTTCTAGGGACTAAACCAATCTAATGGTTTGAAAATACCATCGATGGGTCAGTGTGACAAATCGATTGGTTTGTTAAACCATTCAATTGCTCATATATGTTCATAGCACCAAAAATGTATGGCACAAAACTAATCGACTAGTTTCAATAACTGATCATCCGATTTATGTAACGATAATATTTTCACTTCAAGTCTAAACACAATTTGTCCACTGGTTTAACCAATTGATGGATTGATTAGGGTAATCGATTGGCTGGTTCCTGAAATGATCAACTATTTAGCATTAAATGCTTAAATGTTTACCCATTGCTTTTGTAATAGATATATTTTTTTTTTCACTCTAATGACTATATTGTTGGTGTTAGTATAAATAACATTTATAAGGTAAAAAAAGAAACAACCATGAGCTCTCGTTTATTACACAACTCATTTCTTTACTTCCACTTATAGTTAATTCTCAACTATTCAATTTCACAATCATCCCAAGTTGATATATTTTCAAAAGTGCTTGTGCACATTATATTTAGCTAGAAATTACTCTTTGATTGTAATACCTACCTTTTTTTAGCTAGATTACACTCACAAATTATTTTTAAAATTTTATATCTATATCAATTATGATATATCTTGACTATAACTTTCCTCAAAATTCACTACATTGAGGTTGTGTATTGCCTAGCATTCCTAAAAGAGGTCATCGGATTAAGAGATCTATAAACCTATAAATGATAACTATGCAAATTAGCTCCTAGAAGATCATTAAAATAGCAGACACATAAACCAGGAGATAAGTTATCATCAATAAAACAAATAGGAGATTCAAAATCCAAAAGGCGAACATTTTTGGTAATGGATGTAAAGAAATTTTATTTTCAAACCGCTATATATTGTGGGTCAAATTTTAATTCTCATTTAAAAATAATTTGTATATATCTTTTACCATTATATATATATATATATATATATATATATATATATATATTTAATTAATAATTTGATTATTTATTATATTGATTTTTTATCCTTATTTTTTTAATCATTCATCCTAATTCTACTAATCTTTTACTCTTATTATGATGATGTTTTATCCCAATTCTACTAATGTTTTACCATCATTATGTTAATCTTTAACCACACATATCCATATATTTCATCATACATGTAAGCATTTTTCACTAATGTTAAACATTTCTTTCACCTTATATTACTAAAAAAAATTCTAGTGTCGTTCAAATAATATTTAGAAATTATTTCTTAAAAACTTATATTTTTTCATCACTTGATATATCTTTTAGTATTATCTACCTAAACTCTCGCCATGGTCCTACATATTTTTCAATATTATTATTATTGTTGTTGTTATTATTATCATTATTATTATTATTTTAAAATCAACATTTATCTAAGTATATCACTTGTTGTATGTATATCTTTTACTATAACTACACATATTTTACTGTATATTTTAGCATCTTTGACCATAATTATATATATCTTTCACCATAGTCTACCTAAAATTTCACTAAGGTTCAACATACTTTTTTAATATTTTTTTTTTGTTTTGAGATTTTCTATTATTGATATAACCATATATCATCACTTGTGCTTATCTTTTACATAATATACTTATATTTTACTATCCATCTAAAAAAAATTTACCATTATTTTTACTTAAATTTTAAGTATCAAATGATCTTTTACCACTATTATATTAATATTTTAGTACAATTTATATGCTTGAAATATACCAATATGAATATCTATTTATAGAGTTTAAATTTTATAAATATATATATATATATATATATATATATATATATATATTAATACCATAAAATAAAAATAAATGATTTAAAAAAATAAATATAAATATAAATGTTGATATCTTGTTAAAGTCACCGGCAGCACATATAACAAAGCATATATGATAATGATATATTCGGATGTATCTAATAAGACACATCCAACGAAAAAATGGGTGATTATTATATCCAAAGAAGTAATTATATATTATGTACAACATTGATAGTTATTTTGCATATGCCAGTGATTATCCCATCTGCATTAGTGATTATATACTATGTATTTTGGTTTCTTGGATTTTGCGTTATAAATGGATTTTTTTTATTAATTAGAATTCTGAGATATATTTTAAGTGATTATCCGATTTAGAAAAGTATTTATTTACTTGCTTCTCCTTTATTTTTTTCTTATTATTATAATATATTTATGTTGTTGTCATCTATTTGATATTTTATATTTAATTTTATGTATATTTTATGAATAAAAAAAGTAATTATTTCCTTGGTAAAATACAAATGTTGATAATTATTCTGTGCAGGCGACGGTGATCATGTTGATAGCGTTGATAACTATCATATTGGTACCGTCTTTCCGCGGCAACCCCCCTCACCCCACCGATCCCCTTCCTTTCTCAGCCCTATATATAGAGGGTGGGATAGGAAGTGCTGAGAAGCAAGAAAACTAAGAAACCAGTATACTTGGCCATACCACTCTATTAGTTTCTCTTGGCAAAATGAGCTTCGCCGACGATGAGCTGAGCTTTGAAATCCAACAAGACGCAGGTTTATGTTTTATTCATTTCTCCATTACTATGAACATGCATGCTCACTGCATATATAGCGGAAGTCTCATACGGATGGATACTTTAGTCATTATTTCTGAGGTAAATCCCACATATGGGAGCTGTGTACTCGACAAAACTGATTGCTATATGCCTCATATTTTGGCTACAGAGGAACGAATTTGCCATCCCTTTTTCTGGAGTCATTCTGGGGGTGTGTGTATATATAAATCCCTTTTTTGACGAAAATCTAAATTTTATGTTCCCATCCCCCCAGAAAATCATTTATATTCCATCCATGTCTTTCTTCTCAGATGTACGCCTTAACATAGATACTGATAGCAATTTCTAATCCCTTTCACATTCCTTACTCCATAGTCAAACTCAAATTATTTGTTCGTTATTTGCCAATAGAAAGTAAATAAATATTTCTAACTAGCTAGTTTATTGGAGGAAAAAACATGAGTGAAATTGAGAGCTCAGTAATACTATTAATAGGAGTAGAAATACTGCCAAGTGACGAATTGATTCGAATTTAATGAAAGTAATTCTCACTCTGAGTGATTGAATAAATGGGGCCTCAAACAGCTCTCCTTGCTCTTCTTTCTCTAATTAGCTTTGTCATGTGCTAAGTGAGGAGGCGAATCCAGTGCAGGCGGTGTCATAGGTCGATGGAGCAAAAGACGGCCTCACGTATTCACCGTTATTTGATTCGCCTTCGTTAGTGGTAGGTAGAGCGGGAGGCGGTGAAGGAGGAGGAGGGAGCGACGGACACAGATTGGTGGCATTGAAAAGTATTACCAGTCGTCGTGTGGATCAAGTAGTTCTAGTGAATCTGGTGAGGCGTGCGTATTTTATACAAGACAGTTCACCGTAATTTCGGTTAAGAATCTGGCGGTGATATATATAAACTGACAAACTGTGTAGGAGTAGGATAGATAGAAGGCTTGATATGATATTTGATGGGGCCGGAAAACAGACTTTTGTTTTCATCTTCAAAAATTGAGAAACAAGTTTTTATAAAAAATAAAAATAAAAGAAAGTCTTTATTTATTTATATTACAAAATTAAATTTTAGTTTAAAATTTTAAAAATATTTTTTTTTAATTGAACGATGATGAAACTATAATTAATGATGATTGCCTATATTATTCGTAATAATATTATTAATTTTAATAAGAGTAGTATTTTTATCATTAATATTAACAAAATAATAATAATAAAACTTATAATAACAATATTATTTATATATTAATCTTAAGAATAGTTATGATAATGATAAAATTTAATTAAAATAAGTATAATAATATTAATTATAATAATAATGATATTAGCATTATCATTACTATTAATAATTTATAATATTATGAAATTGTTTAATAAAAGGAAAGTAATTATCGCATTTAAATGATAGTTTGTAATTGCAGTACCAACTCCGGATAAATACATAAATTAAACATTTCCTTTTCTATATGTTGAACAATGGTCATGCTGTGGAATCCTGTTATTTTCCTTGATTTTGGTTTGAGAAAAATAAGAACCAAAGGAAAAGGAAAAGAAAAAAAATAAGAGTAATTAATTTTTTTTCTTTATTTGGTTGTTAGAAAAATTTCGTAAAAAATATAATTCTTGAAAAGTATTTTTGGTGTTTGGTTTATAGAAAAAAAATCTAAGAAAAATTGATTAAAATTATTTGAATAATCTTATATATTTAATTAAAATTAAAATATTATATTGATATTTCAAAAAATTTCATAAAATTTATAAATTTTTTTAAAAAACTCCATAAAATCAATACTAATTCAAACTTTTTTTATAGAAATATTCTAAAATATTACATGAATAATATATAATAATTTTTGTTAAAAAAAATTAAAAAATATATAAAATATTCTATATTCATTTTTTATTTCAAACATAATACAACAAACATAAAAAGGAGAAAAAAAATTATAGCTTGTTACTAATGTACTTGTTAATTCTATAAAATATTAATTAGGGATGACAACGAATAATTACGGATCGAGCGGTCCTTATCCATTACTCAAATCCCATTTAAAAATTTTTTGGCAACAAAACATGGAAAAATAGATTTCTATCTAACCTTTTTTCCTTTTCATCTGGTTTTCCATAAACCGAATGAAGCCTTAATGAAATACCGTAACCGGCTACTACAGCATGAGCAAGGCTATGATGGCCCAAAAAATCCAAGAGCCGCGCATATTGTGAGATGAGTACCAAGTTTTTGTTTCTGTGCGTATATACCAGTTCTCACGTGCGTATATATCATATGCGTATGTTAGGTCCTGCGGCGTTTAGCTTTCATGAAGGTAAAGCAACTGCCGAAGTCGTGGCAAAGAAGGATGCACCGATCGAGGAAACCAACTACAAGGCACTTCTGAAGCTTACCGGAAGGGGGACTGGCGACGACAGACCTGGAGTGGATGTTGTGGCAGTCCTAGATGTTAGCGGGAGCATGGAAACCGAGGACAAGATCGCGAAACTAAAAATTGCCGCGGAATTTCTAATCAGAAAACTTAGCCCCATTGATCGTTTGTCAATCGTCATATTCTCTACTCATGCGAAGAGGCTGTGTCGACTGCGACAGGTAACTGTAGACTCACAATCTGAACTGTTAGATCTGGTCCAGAATTTAGCCCCCGAAAGTCTAACGAATATCAAAGAGGGTTTAGAAACGGCTCTGCAAGTGCTCAAGGACCGTCGAATTTCCGACGGCCGGGTGGGTGCCATCATGCTTATGTCTGACGGTGAGGAGAATGTTGGAGGAAGAGCTGCTGAGGTTCCACTTGGGACTGTGCCCGTACACACATTCGGATTTGGCACCGGCCACAATGCCGAGGTATGTAGCATGTAAATAATTAAGAAAGCTAGACTTAAGATTGTGTGTACATCAGAATTCTAATATAGAAATTGGAAGCAGATGAAGATTTCATAAATGACTGTATCCTAAAGCATATATTAGAAGGTGGGAGAGATAGTTTACTATCCTGCGACTAAAAGCTAGTCTTTGTTATATGAATAAATCCATAATTCTCAAAAAAAAAATATAAATATATATATATAGGTTCTCAATGCCATCGCAAAAAACAGTCGTGAAGGAACTTTTGCGCTGGCCGATGTGGATAATAAGACGGCCTCAAGCAGCTTGAGCGTGGCTTTCTCCCAATGTTTGGCTGGGCTTCTCACCGTGAGTGTTCAGGACCTGAAGGTGACCATTCAACCATTCAAGAAGGTAGTCAGTGGTCAAGACATCACGCCCAAAATCGAGGACGTCTCTGCTGGAAACTATCCACAATCAGGGCCCGATAATGACGGCTCTTTTACCGTTTCTTTCGGCAATCTTTATATTCAAGAGAAACGCAAGGTTCTTGTGAATCTTCTGCTGCCTCCTCTTCGTAAACCGATGACGACAAGAGTTCTCACGATTACACACTCGTACAAGTAAGTATACAGATTACTAAATACACTATCGCACATTGGATGGATGGATGGATGATTGATTGATAGATACAGTAAGAAGGGGACGAATGATTGATAATTTATTTATTTACGTGATTTTGTTTGCTATATTAACAGGACTAACCTGAAAATTGCTTAAAGATGTGTATTCGATCATATTCTTATTGTCTGTTTCTGGTCCTCTATGATAATTAATGACGTTAGGGAATTGAGAGCCTTTATTCTCATTCTTATTTCAGTTCTCATTTTTCCTAAGCAAATATTATTTCCCATTATTTATGTAGGGTCCCTCCTATTTGGTGGGGCCATGATAACAAACGAAAAAAAAGTTATTAAAAATTAGAAAAGAATGAAATGGTACAAATGTTTGATTGCATGTAGCCCATTTTAAATTTCATAAAGAAAAAAAATTTCCATAAATTAATCTATTTTCCTAATAATTTATTCCCACTAAACAAATAACCTTAACTCCTCAAGAAATTTGAAATCCTTTTAGGATTCTAACTATTAGGTGTAAATCCTTTGGCAAAAAATTTAGAAATTGTTTGTTCAAATTTCTTGTGCTTATTGTTATCCGAACAATAAATCTGTCACTTATAAAATCCATTCATTTCTGAACTTTCATATCCCTGTAACTAATTATTCACAGGTCGGGGAGCGTGATAATCAATAGTGCTCCCATTGTGGTAAGCGTGACCCGCACTCCAGACGCCGGTGATGAACAGTTAGATGAGATCCTCGTAGAGGAGAAACGCCTTGAAACTGTAAACATGATGAAAGACGCAACGGACATGGCTGACCGTAAGAATCTATATCGTGCTAGGAAGAAGCTTGTGGACGCCCATTTCATGCTTGGTGATGTTGTGCTTCAGGGCCCTACCTTCCAACAAATAATTGACATGATGAAATGGGAGGTGCAACAGTACAAGAGGTATATGAAAACGCAAGTAATGTATGAAATCCTAGGCCGCGCTTTCGGACTTGCTGCTATGACTTCCCATGCCCGCCAGCGTTTCGCTGCAAGGGGTGACCCGAACAAGCTGCGCCAATTCTCGACTCTAGTTATGGAAGAATACCGCGACCAAGCCATTATATTTGATGAGGATCCCAGCCAGCTGCCGGCTACTGCCGTCTACTGCCGACGAAGATGTGAAGCAAGAATTCGCAGCCGATCCACGAGTTACTCCCTTTGGCGGAGGTCTCTTATTCTATCTTGAGCAGATCCTTCGGTCTCTCCAAGCCCTCCAAGAGAGAATCCATCAACAGCAGCTTTGAATTTATGAATGCATCCATGGATGTTTCGGTTCCTCCTATGACGTCTATCTTCCTTTCATCTTGCATTGTCGGCTCCCTTTATTTCAATTTGTGTATCGTTTGTCTGCATTTTAATTTATGAATAATGATTACGTCTCGTCTCGATGTAATAGAATTCCAAGGTTCCATGGAATTGTCACTCGTTGCTTGCTTTTCACCTATCTAATAATACGCTTTTTATGTGTGTCCAACTCCGCAATCTTGTGGCAGAAGGTGCATGCTAGGTTGCTCTTAAAATTAGGTTACTGTTTCAAAATTAAGGTAGCCTATCATACCAAAATCACATAAAAGTATTTCAGATATTTTACTTCATTCATAACCATCTAGCCCAGACTCAACATTTCCTCCACACCTAATTGAACCGACTATAATGAGGAAGACTAACCAAATAAAATGCAGTCAACAAACAGCCGAAATAATTAATCACCTTATAACCACAACATTTCCACATTTTTAGACGCATAGTTGGCATGAGGGACAGGTTGCAATGGATTAGTAAGCAACGACAATGCGTCTGCAGGGGCACTTATCACTTGGGCAAGGTCTATTGCCATTTTATTGTCTACCTGCAATATCCAACTTCTCTAATCCTAATTACCTTAGATACTTGCCTTATTAATCATCTTAAATATTATAATTGCATTTATTCACCTCTTTCAATCCATATTTTTCCATTGATTCCAAATTATTAAATCGCTCAAAAATTTGTTTAAGCGATTAGATAGTTTTTTCAATTTCACCCATTTTAATTTGTTTAGGCTCCGATTATTTTCTGATATCTAATAGATACAAACATACATACATACATATATGGGATTTTAAATCTATTTTGCACCATTTCTTAATTCTTCATAATTTTTAGAATTTATTTACAATTTTTCCCAATGAATACCAATTATTTTACTTTCTACGCAATTTAATGATGAATTTTGAGAATTGAAAAATAAGGTTCACCGATTGAGAGAAGACTCAATGCTGCGTCGAGTATCATGTACCGTTCTCAGTATATACAAGCATATATGATATACGTAAGTGTGTATGTGTTTGGAAATGACAAAATAAAAGCCCATATAAACCTACGGCTATCAGTTGACGTTATGTTAGGCCCATATTTCCGTAAAGCCCAATTGAACTTACTAAATACTCTATCAATCCCCTCAAGCTTGGCTGGGATGTTGATATCCGTAAGTTGATCTCAAGAGCCAATGAAGGCAGCCTGTAGAGTGCCAAGGGTAAATTTTTCACTAATGAAGTGATATTCAAGCTTAATATGTTTGGTAGCACTACCACATAAAGGGGTTTTAATAATAGTTATTTTATAGTTTTAATAATATTTGAAAACTGTTATTAAATCGCCCGTTATTAAATCTTTAATAACGGTTCATAACCGTCCTGAAAAATACACAAAAACCTGCGAATATGTGCGTAAACTTCATATTTAATAACAGTTTTTACTTAAAAACCGTTAAAAACCGTTATTAAAACTCCAGTTGTTTTTTTTTTTTTTTGCAGTTTTGTTCCTACCCACATACACGGTTGTATGTTCAAATAATTACCAAATCTGCATTGTAAAACAACATCGATTGATAACAAATCTACAATCACACCATAATTTCAATCAATCCCTTGTTAATACACCAGACATATATATACTCAAGAATCAAAATTGGTAGGCATAGAACAACTTGGTAGCTCTATCCCCCAAAGCAAAATGTTCATAAATCTAGCTTAGAAGATTTAAAGACATAGACAAAATACAAACCTGAACATGCATGTAGAATATATAGATATCTACCTAATACCGAATGAATGAGTGCACATGCTTGGCCCATTGCTCTCTCACTTCATCAATTTCTTCAACATTGTATTGTTGGCCTTGTGCATAATCATAGGTGAAAAACTACAAATCCCAAGTTTTGATTAATTTACAGTTAGCACTTACGTCAAGTACCAAACACATATCTCATGATTCATTAATGGAAAAATATCAAAAAGAAAACATACATGGCTTGGATCTATGTTGGCTGATCTATTTTGGACTATCAAATCAATTGCTCTACATACATAGTATCCAAATTCTTTGTCGTTTTGCTGTTGTGGACACTATCAAATAAATTCAGTTAGCTCTCTAACTATAAGATATTAATTTTAATTAAAATAAAATACGAAATAGTTGCCTTCGTACTTACTATGATAGGCTCGTATTGAATATTCTTTGGGTCTAGGACACCATTTATACCTCTCCTTTGATATGATGTCCGTAGTGTCCTAATAAATAGAGTTGGATACACAATATTATAAGTACGCATATATACCTCAAATAATGAAAGCTAGGCGAATATATGTATAAATAAGCTAATGAAGTAAGAAGTGAAAAGTATACTAACATGTCGATAAATTCCTGCCCACCACGACAAGCGACTTCAAAAGGGACGTCATAGGTTCGAAGGGAATCATACACATAGACTTTATTAAGATCAGGTAGGATGCCGTACAAAACCCAATGTTCAATTGCGAGGTGAGGAATGAGATAGTGCTTGTTGTGTCCCTCAATCAAAATGCGATCCGTTAAATAGTTTATGTGCCTACCCTCTCTTTTTGTACTACCGCCAGCTATGTATTATGGGCATACAAACACAATAGAGGACAACATTCCCTCTATTGTAGCTCGAGTAGCTACCAACCTATAGACGACAAAAACAATGCATATTTGTTAATAAATAATAACTCATATAAGAGTTCATAAAAATTCCAATTGTATAAGTTAAGAGTAATAAAATCTCAAAATGAAATAATACTTACGTGACATAGACGACGACACTTATGGTTGACATCAATTCTTGATTATAAATTTTGCTTATGTCAGCCATTAATACCATGTAAGTAGCATCGTCCCTCCCAACATATTTAGGACCACAATCAATGAAAATATAATTGTCCCTGAGGTAGTTTTGGGCATAAAAATATAATATAGCTAATGCTGGTGGAGGTTGGATTTGCTGATCTGAAGAAGGAATCTTTTGTCGGGCAACTGATTTTTCAGATTTAGCTCTCCTTTCTTTAGCAACGCCCTGTTTTGTGTTGCTCGTTCTACTAGTACCTCTCTTGGTTTTACTAGCAGAAGCAGTCTTCTTTTTTTATTCCTTTTTTGATTCCTTAATTGATAATATTAAACAAAATATATATTGAGCATATAAATATATCTATTAAAAAGTTATATATAGTGTAACTACTAAACAAGGTCTAATGAAGATGTCAAATGTCAATACCTCTTCAGTAGTGATATGTATTTGATCCGCAGGTCAAGCCACAAAGCTTCTATGAGCTTCTAGTACTATGGTTTCCTCATTGCCCTCTTTATAACAAGGCAAGTGTGCACTTCCAATGATTGGAGTGTCAATACTCACCGGCCTCGTATTTAGGGCTAAATTGTACCTGTGGATTGTTTGTGTTTCGGTACTGTGACTAATGCAAACCCTTCCTTTCACCAAAAATGTTGAAAGGTCATTCGCTAATAAGTCACATTTATGCAAACCCTAAACAAAAATATTACACATTATTAATAATTTATTACACTGAATACATTTAATAACAATTCATAATTTGTAATGATTACCTCGGGAAGAGTAGAAAGAAATGCATCAGCTTCACAACTATCTCTGACTATATTTACATTAGGTATCTGAAGCTGATCATGGTCTGCTGAATCGGATGGCTTATACCCTTGACATTTAATAAATGACAACTCTTGCTCCATTATTTTCATCCATTCAAATGCTACATTCAATTTTTGGGTGAGGATGGTGACTTGCTCATTAGTGCTACGAGAACCAGGAGATCGACCACATATGCTCGTTCTTGTAACACCTAATCCAAGGCCCCTGTGTCTTCCAGGGTGTTCTATAATTCCTGTAGCCTAGGAAACAATACTATATTGGTCCACCTCCTCACCTTCTGACATTTCATGTTCGTCCTGTAAATTTAACTTATATGAATAAGCATAATATAATAGTTTTCTAAAAGAAAACTAAGTAGGGTTCTATATATCTACAAACTTACAATTTTTTTTGCTGCAACATAAACATATTCATTAACATATCCATCTCTTGTTGCTCTAGCCTTTGTCCATAATGTACCAATATTGATGGACGAGGTACATGGGTCCAAGTCTTGGGCTAGGAGCTACAAATAAAAAAATATTCATAATTAAGAATATTATTATAAAATTCAACATTTACATGTAAATAGATAATCACAAAATGCATACCAACACCTATTCAAGGGCCATATAGCATTTGGAGCCATATTATGCCGGTATTTATTTTTCTTGGCAATCTCTTTATTTTGGGTACTTTTTTCCTATGTGACAAGCCAAAATATAATGACATGGTTATTTCAATATTAAGCATAATGTTGGGATTGATACAAAAATTTTAATTGTTATCTAACAAGTACCTTAAAATCCCCCGTAAGACGATAAGCAATGAATTGGTTCCAACTTTCTTGATCGATGAAACCGTATCATTTGGGTGGGTTCTATCGTAGAGAACCATCCCTCTTTCTATACATTTTTCTACGAGCTAAATATGACCTAAATGTTCTTAGATGCTCCCCACAATGTCTAAGAAGCCATTTCTTCCTACTCTTTGGGACATTGAACACTCTCTACAAAATAAGACATGTAGATGTATACCGATGTTAATGTAATAAAATTAATAACATTTGACATACAAAAATGATTACATGATTTCCTGCCAAATATGCTCCTTATGACCCTATGGAACCTGCTTCCAATTATTATAGGAGATAGGAACATAGTTATGGGTCACAAGTGAAATGTAGGTGAAGAACATATATGCGTAAGGGCCGATGGGAAGATTGTAAGTATTCCATCCTAACTCGACTACTTCTCCTCTATTCCTCATGTCTATGATAATTCTCATAATCGTAGGTCCTCTCTTCCCTTCTTCATCACTGCTATCCCTATCAATGTTTTTGTTGGCCATATCTCTACAAAAAATAAATAAATAAATTATGTTATAATGTTATGTATTGAGCATAATAATGTACCCTTATATTGTCGATACGAATCATGCTTAGAAAGAATTAATCTCAAATGTATCATGCTATTATATATATATATATATATATATACGAATCATGATAACATGTTTCCAAAAAGATATTAATACTAACCCTAACCCTAACCCTAATTAACCATAATAAACAATAAAGCCTAACCCTAACCCTAGCTAATTAACCATACTTTATTATAATAAAACCTAACCCTAAACCACAAAAAAAAAACCTAATCCCTAAACCTAGCTAAATGTAATTAAAGCATAATATATAAATCATATTATTATTATTATTATTATTATACACAATTATTTCTCTCTAATTAATTATTCACTTGTATATATTCCTTATTCTCTATATCTATTTAATCCTCATCGAATAGCAATCATTAACATATGCATATGTAAAATATATTTGCATTTCATTATATGACATTTCCTATTTCTTATTGCATATGTATATAATTCTACACTCACATTCATATTATATATATATGTAAAGGTCTCGGCCAACACATGCATTTGTTAATATATAACAATAACGCAACAAATTCAACAACAAATAGGAAAATTTCCAGCCAACACATTCAACAACACATTTTTGAACTACAAACCAAAATCTTTCAATAACAAACAAATGAAACCCTATAGCAACATGCATTTATTTATATATATATATATACCTATATAAGTAGATAAAAAGTTATGAGAGGAAGAACAAACACATACATAAACTGAGCTAGCTACAAACACGACGGTGAGAATGTTGAGAGAGGTAAGGGCTTCAAACACGACGGAGGATGAAGGTGCAAGTGCTAGCTAGCTTCGGAATAATGACAACACGCACATGCATAGACGACAATGGCAGAGGCGTGGTGGAGAGTTGGCGGTGCGAGGGTTTCCTTTACTTGAGAGGAGTCGGTGTGGTGGTGCGAGTTGGTGGTGCACGGTGTGGTGGTGCGAGGGTTTGCAAGGAGAAGGAGAACAAGAGAACGAAGGTGCAGAGAGTCTGAAAACTTTAGCACGAAACAGAACTGAGCAAAATAAAAGTTTGATTTTGGGGTTTTAATAACGGTTCTTCTAAGAATCGTCATTAAAATCTTCTGACTTTTGACAACAGTTCTAATATGAACCGTTATTAAATCCTCTTTTAATAACGGTTTACATAAAACATCTGTCCAAATTTTAATGTTGCCATTTTAATAACGGTTTTTAACTAGAACCTTTATCAAAACTCTCCCGCCCATTAATTTTTATGCGTTTGACAATGGTTTTCGAACTACCGTTATTAATGTCCCGTTATTATTTTCTGTTTTCTTAGTAGTGTAGGAGCATGGAGGATGGGGTTGATATTCAAGTACAAGGCACAAGGATTGTTGTTACATAATATAGGGCATCTCACCAGATGAACTCTAATGGCATGCATGTTGTATATTACCCAAATAAATTTAGCTGTCGTAGAAGTATGAGTGTGATATTTAGCTTGGGACTAGAGCAAGCAACCATGGGCTACTTTCTGGAGGCCGGTGAGACACACCTAGATCCTAAGAACACACAATAACTAGAGATAGATCTGCTAATGTGGTGGTAGCTGCCCCAATTTACATCAACATAGACACTAAAATTTACGGAGGAGGTTGCCAAGAAACAAAGCTTAACTGATGGCATATCATACACATAGTGCAAATTATGCCTCACCTCTTGAAGGTGAACGACAAGTGGCTATTACATAAATTAATATTAAAAAAAATTTGATTACATATCTAACATCTAGATGTAAAACGGAAAGGTACTATAGTTCGCCAACAAGACTACAATACATAGTGGCATCAAGTGGTGAAGTGTCTGATTCAAATAAGTCATGCTTATATACTGTAGGTGTGGTTTTTGGGTGTGCACAAATCATTCCGACCTTATGTAATAAGTCATGGGCATATTTATGTTGGTTGATTAAGATGCCATTAGTAAAGAAGGTTGCCTCAATGCCAAGGAAATAGTGTCATTAAACCCAAATTCTTCAAGGAACAGACTTGCTGAATGTCATTGATAACTTCTTGCAAGTTATGGCGAGAGCTTCTTGTAATAATAATATCATCCACATAGAATAAGAGCACTATGGTGTTGCTAGATTCACATCACATAAATATGGAGGAATGAGCATGGCTACACTTAAACACCATATGAAGGAGAACGGAACTAAGTTTATAGTACCATACTTAGGGAGCTTGCCTATGCCCATAAAGAGATTTCCTTAGATGAAAAATGTAATTAGGGTACTATGAGTCTAAGAACCGTGGTAGTTGTTGCATTTAAACAGCCATCTACAAGTCCCCATGCAAAAAGACATTTTTTACATCAAGTTGATGGATTTCCCACTAGAGAGTTACTTCAACAACTAATCATGTTTAGATGGTTGCCGACTTAATGATCAAGCTGAAGGCCTCATCAAAATTCACACCGTCAAATTGGTGAAAACCTTTGGCCACTAATCATTCTTTAAAATTCTCGATAGTTCTATCTAGCTTTAGCTTATTCTTAAAGACCCAATGACATCTAACTATGTTCATGTTCGATGTTTGTGGGACTAGTGCCAAATTTTCACTATCATGCAAGGCTTGTATCTCTTCTTGCATGTCCTTCTCCCACTATAGTTTGGGAAGGGCCTTATGGACGATCTTGGGTTCAAGAATGTCAAGGTGGTTTAATGTGATGTTATTTTTAGGTTATCTTAACTTGGCTAGAGACACTATGTTGTGTGTGCTTATTAGCTATTGTGGCTCAATAGATGATGGTCATGGGAAAGCCAAATCCATATGTAGCTAAATCCCATTTGGGACATGAATAAGTTTTTTAGTGTATAGGGTTGTTTGAGACACAACTATGGCTTCCAAGTGAGCAATGGTAAATAATGACCCTGATTGTGAAGAGTCTCTTGACACGGATGACACAAGGGTGTCTTCTAGAGAGGGTGGTGAAGCATCATCTTGATGGCCTATATCATATGGTTGATGATGGATAGGTTTTAGGTGAGACAATATTTGAGCTATATGAAGTGATGCATGCTATCCCTTAATGCTAGCTGCTCAAATCTAACTTTGTAATACCTCAAATTGAGCGGGGTGTTATAAGAATTGATATAGCAATTTAAATCAACATGATTTACCATATTTTTGGTGATTTTATCCTAAAAACTCCAAAGTTAAGCTTTATATCCATGGAGAAATTTTTAGGATGGGTGACACTCTTAGGAAGCTTTAAAAATTTTCTAAAAATTTCTCAAGAAGTATATGAGTGAGAATAAAGTACACTGAAAGGACTCATATTGATATGTGGGGTTAGTTGATTGATCCAAAAGTACTCCAAGATAGCCCCCATGTGGTCATATAAACTCGAGATGTTACAAATGGTATTAGAGCTAAACCGTGACCGTGAGTTAAACTTGGATGAGCCAGTTAGATGCCTGGCAAGATGATTCTTAAGATAAAATGTATTGATAGCAATTAGTGGTTAAGACACAGCAAGCACGTTGCGTTTTTTGAGTGAGGATGAATGTAATACCCCAAATTATGCGGAGTGTTATAAGGATTGATTTGGCTACTTATATCAACATAGTATACCATCCCTTATGTTGTTCCATCTTAAGAACGATATAATTAAACGTACTAGCCATGAAGTAATGTTAGGAAGGGCGACTCTCCTAGGAAGTTTCATAAATTTTCTAAAAATTTATTATGAAGCATGTGAGTGAGGATAAAGCATGCTAAAAGGGCTCATGTTGATTTATGGGGTCATTCGATCAACTCGATAACGCTCCAAGGAAGCCCCTACGTGGTTGTATGGACTCAGAGTATTAGAAACTTTTATTCTCAAGTTCACATGGCCCACTAAATTTATCTTTATGAAGGAACATATCGAAGGTGGATGCAAATAGGTCTTCACTCTGTCCTCCAATGTCACTATATCATGAAGCATAATGGTACTTAGTCTCATCAAATAACATATGGTGTGAGATATAGCTTCCATCTTGAAGGAGGGTTGTAACAACGATATCCCTTATGATGATTGTTATACCTAAACAACACAAATAGAAGATATCTTAGTTCAAGTGTATTAGAAGTCATGTTATGTATGTAAGGGAAGCATTGACAACCAAAGGCATAAAGACATGAGTAGTTGGGTGATTCATTAAATAGTGTGCAAAAAACAGTTTTAAATTTTAATAATGTAAGATCCCAAATTGAGTGGAGTATTATAAGAATTGATCAGGCTGCTTATGTCAACATAATATACCATTCTTTTGGTTATTCCGTCCTAAGAACTCTATATTTAAGCATAATGGTCATGGAGTAATTTTTAGGATGGGTGACCCTCCTAGGAAATTTTGAATATTTCCTCAAAATTTTCTCGATAAGTACATGAGTGAGGACAAAGTGCGCTGAAATGAATCATATTGATTTGTAGGGCCAGTCGATTAATTTGAAAGCACACACTGTAAGGGCTCGTGTTGATCTGTGAGACCAGTCGATCAATTTAGAAGTGCTTTATAGTAGCCTCCGTGTAGTCATATTGACTTGGGGTGTTACAAATGGTATCAGAGCAAAACCAAGACCATGATTTGAATATGGATGAGTCAGTCAGTCACCTAGTGGGATGGTTTTTGGGATAAATTGAGACAATTAGTAGTTGAGGCTCGATGAGGACGCTGCATTCTTTGAGTGAGGTTAAATGTAACACCACAAAATGAGTAGAGTGTTATAAGAATTGATTTGACTACTTACATCAATATAGTATACTCTCCTTTTGGTGATTCCATCTTAAAAACTCCACTAGGAAGTTTTAGAAAGTTTCTAGAAATTTCTCAGGAAGTGCGTGAGTGAGGATAAAGCAAATTCAAATAACTCATGTTGAACTGTGGGACCAGACGATGAATTTGAAAGCATTGCATGGTAGCCCCCACTTGGTTATATCGACTTGGGGTGTTACAAATGCTATAATACGCATATTTTTAAATTTGATTTTCCCAAAATTAATGACTTCAGAATATAATTTGATAAATAAAAGTTTAAATATATTTATTTTGATTTGTTTTATGGTTTTATCGACGGTTGTGAATTCACATTATAATTTAGTTATTTGTTATCATTGTGGATTATTCTAAATAAATTCATCATTTGCCATGATTTTATTATATTCATATAATTATAATTTCCATTTAAAACACCATTTAAAAATATATATATTTCTATTCTTTTGTGTAATTTTATGTTTAAAATTCACTACAAGAAAACTCTTTTAGGGCAACAAAACTTTTGCAAAGATAACACTTTGTTGTTGAGAAAAATGTCCTTTAGCAATGATAATTTTATGACACTACAAAAAATTGTTGCCAAAAATAATTTATTTATATGATGATGATTAGGAAATGTTTTGCAACGATATTTGTCATTGCAATATATGTGATAGTTTATTTGCAACGACATTTATATGTTGCAATATAAAAAATATTTTTGCAACGACTTTTTTTTTGTTGTAAAATGTTGATTGAATGTATCGCAACGACTATGCTTGTTGTAAATATTTAGATTATTTTAATGCAATAACATTTATATGTTTTGCAAGGACATTTGTCGTTGCAATATATATGATAGTTTATTTGCAACGAGATTTATATATTACAATATACAAAATATTTTTACAACGAATTTTTTTTTTGTTACAAAGTTTTGATTAAATTTATTGCAATGATTATACTTGTTGCACATACTTAGATTATTTTAACGCAATGATGTTTATATATTTTGCCAGGATATATTTTGTTGCAATATAGGCAATGATTTATTTGCAATGACATTTATATGTTACAATATACAAAATATTTTTACAACTACTTTTTTTTATTATGAAATATTAATTAAATTTATTGCAACGACTACACTTGTTGCAAATATTTATATTATTTTAACACAATGACATTTATATGTTGCAATATATAAAACGTTTTTGCAACGAATTTTTTTTTGCAAAATTTTGATTGGATTTATTGCAACGACATTCATTTGTTGCAATATATATAACATTTTTGCAACGACCTTTTTTTTGTTGTAAAATATTAATTGAATTTATTGTAATGACTATACTTGTTGTAAATATTGATATTATTTTAACACAAGAACAAGTTGTTACAAAATAAATTGTCGACATTTTTTTGCAATGAATTTATTATTCCAATTATGTTTTGCAATGATAAAGTGCAATGCTCCCAAATTATGTAGAATGTTATAAGGATTGATATGCTTATTTATATCAATATAGTATACAATCCTCTTGGTGATTCTGTCAAAAGAACTCAACAGTTAAGCATATGGGTGACCCTCCTAGGAAGTTTTGGAAATAACTTGTGTTGATCTGTAGGGCTAGTCAATCAATCTAAAAGTGCTCCAGGATAGCCCTCACAGTTCTTGTGGGTCTAGGTCGCTACCAAGTGGCCATGTATGGTCGTTTCGACTCAGGATATTAGAAATTTATGAGTCTCAAGTGCTATCAAGTGGCGTTTATGTGCTTGTATTGACTCGGGGTATTTTATAATTTTTTGTTTCTAAGGTTTATTCAATTTTTTGCAACAACATAAGCCATTGTAATTATTGTGTTTTTACAATGACAATTATTATTACTATAATATGCTATTTTTTGCAACAACTTTTGTTGTTGCAAATAACAAGCTTTCGCAATGACATAATTTGTTGTCAAACTAAAACAATTTTTTGTCAACGACCAAAGTCGTTGCTAATTACAGGTTTTCGCAATGACAAAAATTGTTACTAAAGTAAGATCAATATTTTGCAATGACAAAAGTCGTTGTAATATATAAACACATGTAGTTAGATGAAGTGATGTATTGCAACGACATTTATTTGGCAACAACAATTTATGTTGCATTTATTTACTTTTTAGCAATGACCATTGTCATTGCTTTATTTTTTTGCAACGCCATAACACGCAACGACCCTAGAACAAAAAATTTTGTTACGATATATATTTTTTGCAAAGACTTTCTATGTTTTGCAACAAAAACTGTTGTTGCTAAAAATGGACTTTTTTTGTAGTGATTTAAGATTCATTTTTTATTATAACTTCTTCCTATGATTACAACTTTGTTTTGGAATTATATTTCAAAATTGAAATAAATTGTTTAAATTATAAAATTCATTTAAAATAGTGAACTTATTTTGATGATTTATCTGTAGAAAATTTTTTAAGCTTGGAATTTTTTTATGAAGTTGTGAAGATGTTTGCAAAGTTTTCAATTAAAAATATTTTCATAACCTTTTTATAATTTTCATTCTAAAATTAATTTTCTTTCGTTCATCTCTTTCTTGGTTAAGGTAGACATTTTTCAAATTTTTTTTAAATTAATCCCAATCTCTTAGGATTTGATTTAAATATTTTTCTATATGGTTTTAAATATTATTGAATGTCTTAAAATGTATTTTTATTAATAATACAAAATCTTGCGTTCATTGATATTTTTTTTCCGAAATCTTATCGAAAATCCTTTAAATAGTTTTTGTAAGACCCCATTTTCTCAACTCCTAATTACCATATATTATTGGTCTAGTAAGGCATCTAAATATATATATATGTTCTTTTATCAAGTCTTATTCCATTCGTGTTAATTTTTTGAACATTTAGTCGATTATTTCTCTTGTTTGTAGAAAACATATTTATTAAAATTTGTGCGATTCATATGTTTTCACTCTTTTCAAGCCATTCAAAATTTATAAATAGACCTAAAAATATTTTTGAGTCCATTCGTCTATTCTATTCATTCATATTTCACCATTTCCTTCTAAATTGTTAAATTGTGGAACAATCCATTTACGCAATTAGATCATTTTAGCCATTTTTGCTATTTTTAATCTGTTGGTCATTAAATGAATTTGAAATGAAGTATTTTTATATATTGGTTTTCTAAAAATATTCCATATCAACCTAGGATTATTTGAACCCCAATTATTTGTATTGTTCTTTTGAGAAAAACGCATTTTCACAACTTATTTATTTTTCCATTTTTGCTCATTTTCCTACCATCAAGTTTCAAACTAACTCCGATTTTTAATATTTTTATATATTTAATTTTATAAGATTATTCAAAATATTTTTATAATTTTTTATGATTTTTAGAATTCAACTGATATCTTTCTCAATAAGTGCCCATTATTGGAATTTCTTGCAATTTATTTAATCAAAATAAATTGTAACCAATCCACTGAGTAATATTTCAATCATACCTTGTCTTCTAACTAAACCAAATCATATATATTACTTGGTTACCATAATTATGATTTTATGACATTTCTATTATACACTCAATCATATACCCTAACATCTCTCTTACACCTCTTATCCTAGCACTCAAGCGAAGCTAAAGTCAAACAAAAAAATCACTCCACACTCCTCCATATTAGACCTCACTCTATTTTTTCCAAATCGTGTGTTCCAATTTCAAACACATAAAATTATAAAATTTCAGTAGAGTGCAAAGTTGATTTATTTCCAACTTAAAGCAACTTGTTCTCCCTCTCTGGTTGTTATATTTCTTTGGTTTTTGTTTCTCTTGAAATATTGCATTGAATACTAAAACTCTATACTATTTTCATCCCTTAATTAAATCTCCTTCAAGTTTAATTTTTACCAAACTTTTACTTCCTAACCAACCTTGTAATGGTAGCAAAATTGACTTTATTTTTTTAGTTGTAGAAGATACCACCCATCAACCTTGGTCCATTTATCTTTCCCATTTTTCTTATTTAATGGTATTGGTTTATCAAACTCTTTTATCTTGTATTCTTGATGGTAACCAAGTGAGTTTATAGACATAATTGCTAGATTCCTTATTTTAGCTTTTCTAAGGAGCTTAGTAATCTTGGTAATTAAATTAAACTTTAGAAATAGGATTTTGTGTTAGGTGTTTTATTTGTTATTTTGTGCATGATTAGCATTATTTAAATTATAAGCATGAAATACTATATTTGAAAATATTTTATGACATGTGTATATTTCTATCTTATGTGTTTAAGTATGAAAATTTAATGAGAAGATGAATTGTGTGATTTTTACACGTTCTTATATTTGCTGGAAAGTTGATGAATATTTATTAGGGTATTGTTGAATGTCTAGTAGAATCATGATGAATATTTTATATATTCTTGATGAATATACTTAGATTTAAGTTGTTTAGCTCTTGTCCTCGTTATTTTATGTGAATTTTGGTTATTCTAATTATTTCATTGTATTTAATATAGTGTATATAGGCTAGGCTATAAATTTTGGATCATTTAGATTTTAAATGAATTTCTTTAAGGTAAGGTATTAAAAATATATATTTTTGCTCTTTCATGCATTTTTATTTTTCATATTTTAGATTCTTTTTTTATTATTATAACTTCAGTGTGTGATTATGACTTTATTTTTGAGTTATATTTTATAAAAAAAATAAATTATTTAAATTATAAAATTCACTTTAAAATAGTAAATTTATTTTAATGATTTTTATCTATAGAAAATATTTTCATCTTTGAATTTGTTTGTTTTTATGAAGTCACGAAGATCTTTAAAAAGTTTTAAATTAAAAATATTTTTATAACTTATTTATGATTTTATTTCTAAAACTAATTTTATTCCGTTCGTCCCCTTTTTCATTTATGGAAGACATTTTTTCTGAAATTATTTAAATTAATCCCGATTTCTTTGGATATTTTTTAAATACTTTTCTATATGGTTTTAATGTCTTATTAAATATTTTCATTAATAACACAAAATCTTGCGTCCATTGATATTTTTTTAAGCATTTACGATATCCTTCAAATTATTTTTGTAATATCCCATTTTCTCAACTCCTAATTACCTTATATTATTGGTCTGGTAACACATCTAAATACACACACACACACACATTTTGTTATTAAGTCTCATTCCATTCATGTTAATTTTTAAATATTTCATCGATCATTTCTCTCGTTTGGAAAAAGCACATTTATTTCAAATTTTCAATTCCTATGTTTTTACTATTTTCAACTCATTCAAAATTTATTAATTGAGACAAAAATATTTTTCAGCTTATTCGTCCATTCTATTCATTTATATTTCACAATTTCATTCCAATTTGTTAAATTGCGAAGCAATCCATTTCACGATTAGACAATTTTAACTATTTTTTCTATGTTTAATCTATTGGTCATCAAATGAATTCTAAAACGAAATCTTTTCATATATTTGGTTATTCTAAAAATCTTCCATATCAATCCATGGCTATTAAACCCTTAATTATTTGTTTAGTGCATTTGCCGAAAAACGTGTTTCTTGAATATATTCTTTTTTGTTGTTTTTGCTTGTTTTCCATCCATCAATATTTAAACCAACAGTAATACTTGATATTTTTATATATTTGAGTTCCTAAGATTATTTCAAACATTTTCATTAATATTTAAAATTTTTAGAATTCAACTGATATTTTTTTTTTCAATAAGTGCCTATTATTATACTCTCTTACAATTTAATTAATCAAAATAAATTATAGCCAATCCTCTAACTAATATTTCAATCCTAATTAGTCTTCTAACTAAACCAAATATGATTTGTAACTTGGTTACCTTTCTCTCAATTAAAAAGTGCAATTAGTACCATAATCATAATTTAATGACATTTATCTTATATACTTAACCATAGCCTAACATCTCTCTTACATCCCTAATATTAGCACTCAATTGAGGCTAAAGTTATAAAAAAAATTTAAAAAAAATTAAAAACTCACCCCACACTCCTCCATATCAGATCTCACTCTATTTTTTTTTTCCAATTTGTGTATTCCAATTTCAAACACACATAAAATCATAAAATTTCAGCATAGTGCAAAACTGATTTATTTCCAACTTGAAGTAACTTGTTCGCCCTCTTTGGATGCTATTTTTCTTTGGTTTTTGTTTATTTTGAAATATTTCAATGCATGATAAAACTCTATACTATTTTCATCCCTTAAGTCAATTTCCTTCAAGCTTACTTTGAACCAAACCTTTTCTTCCTGACTAACTTTACAATGGTAGCAATGCTACTTTTTTTTGTAAGTTACAGATGCTACCACACATCAAACTTAGTTCATTTACCTTTAACTCTTGCTGGATTGTGTTCCTTGCATGTTATACTTTATCTAGGAACCCCTTTTACGTAAGAAAATGTGTCCCTTCCCTCTTCTTTTTGCTCTCCTATATTCCTTTATCGAGCAATCTTAGAATTTTTGTTGTAGTTTTTTTGTGTGTTTATGCCTTTACTCTCTTCCTTTTTGCTTGGTTACCTTCCCATTAATCTCCAAATTATCATTCGTTTGTCATGGTTGTTGTTTTCGTGATGGTTTTCAAACCTCCATATTCAAAAGTAATCTTTTCCATTTCAATTCCTTTATTTACCATTTTTCTTATTTAATGATTTAGGTTTATCTAAAAATTTTATCTTATATTTTTTAAGGTGAAAAAATGGGTTTAGAGAATGAATTGTTAGATTCTTTATTTGAGCTTTACTAAGGAACTTAGAAATTTTGGTAACTAAAATAACCTTTAGAAATATGATTTTATGCTAGGTATTTATTTATGCATGATTAGCTTTATTTTAATTATAACTATGAGATATTATCTTAGAAAATATATTATGACATATGTATGTTTTTATCTTTTGTGGTTAAGTATGAAAATTTAATGAGAAGATGAATTGTGTGATTTTTATATGTTCTTATATCTGATGGAAAGTTGATGAATATTAATTAGAGTAGTGTTGATTGTCCAGTGTAATTATGATGAACATTTGATATATTCGTGATGAATATACATGGATTCAAGATGTTTAGCTCTTTTCTTTGTTATTTTATGTGATTTTTGTTTTTTTTAATTATTCTGATTATTCCACTATATTTATAATAGTGTATAGAGGTTAGGCTACACATTTTAGATTATTTAGAGTTGAAATGAATTCATTTAAAGTTTGAACTTATTCGACCATATGACCATAGGTATATTGGGCATTACGGATTGTTTTTGAAAGTTTTAAGTGTACCATTGAATTAATTGAGTCTCTTACATGAAATTTGGTATATAATATGTTAGGGCTTGATATTATTTAGAGAAAGTTATGAATTTTAGAAGTTTAGGTAATTGTTAAATGAATAAGGACAATTATGGCCATTGTATGGAATTATGGAAATTTTGAGACTTAAGTGAATATTATATTAATAAATAAGTTAAAATGTATAAATTGATACTTGGGTGACATTTGATGAGTAGGCCTAGATACCTTAATTAAAATAGTTCATTAAGCAAGAAAAAGAAGAGGAGAAAGAGACACTTTGGGTGCATTATGTAATCTTACTATCATATCTTATGGTTCCATTTATACTTCATCCTAAGAAGCTGATTAGTTAGGTATCATAATCTTAGTAAGAAATACAACTTTATTAATATTAAGGTTGAAATGCCTCGAAAATTTTTAATTTTATAAAATACATTTAAATGATATTTATTCAAAAAATTATTTAAATAAATTATTTATAATTGAATTAATTAGGGAAAATCAAAAAGAAATTTATAATTATTTTTATTGGGAGAGAATTTGGGTATTTTAGCTAATTAAGCATTTTATTTTAGAAATTTATTAAAAAAAATATTTAAAATTAGAAGGAGAAAATACTTTGAATTTAATAATAATTTTATAAATAATTTAATTCAAGAAAAGTAAGGTGTTTTACTAATTAAAAAAGAATTTATGGAAAATCTTTTAAAAATCCTAATTTAGCCTAAAAATTGATTTAAATATTGTTTTATTTAAACATTATTATTTTGAAATATATCAAATATTTTATTTAATTTAAATACCCAATATTATTATTTTTCCTTTTTCCCTTCTTCTTTTTCCTTTTCTTCTTCCATTTTCTTTCTTTTTCTTCTTTTCTTCTTTTTCTTTTCCCTCCCCTTTTCCCCATTGGGCTGCCATCTGGCGCGGCCCAAACTCCTCCCTTCTTCCTTCTTCGGCATGGCCCAGCCAGCACCGCACGTCCTTCTTTTGCCCCATGCCACACATCGTTTTGACTCCTTTTCAACTGAAACTCCGATTTTTATTTAATTAACCTTCACCCACCCGCACTGCCCGGTCTCCCCTCTTTTCTTTTCTTTCTTTTGCTTTGCGAACCAATCGGCCTAACCCCATCGTCTTCTTCCTCCTTCATACCTGCCAGCCCCGACGCCAGCCTACATCAGCGCAACCGCCATATCCGAGATTTTTGCCGCCAGTTACGCACTATTGACCGACCGCTTTTCTTCTTTTATCTTCCCCCTGATTCGGCGACCACACAGACCCATCCACCTCCCTTCCTTCTCATGCAATTCCTTCTCCTAGCCAACGAACCCTTGCCACGTTGCTCTTAAATTTCACCAGCAGCCATCACCTTCGGCGACAAAACACTACTACAAAAATGGAAAATAATAACGGGACATTAATAATGGTAGTTCGAAAACCATTGTCAAACGCGTGAAAAATAATGGGCGGGAATGTTTTGATAACGGTTCTAGTTAAAAACTGTTATTAAAAGGGAAACATTGAATTTTGGATGGATGTTTTAATAACGGTTTTATGTAAATAGTTATTAAAAGAGGATTTAATAATGGTTCATATTAGAACCATTGTCAAAAGTCATAAGCTTTTAATGATAGTTCCTCGCAGAACCGTTATTAAATCTTCTTTTTAATAACGGTTCTCTCAGGAACCGTTATTAAAGTCCCAAAATCAAACTTTTATTTCGCTCAGTTCTGTTTCGTACCAAAGTTTTGAGACTCTCTGCACCTTCGTTCTCTTGCTCTCCTTCTCCTTGCAAACCCTCACACCACAACACCGTGCACCACCAACTGGCACCACCACACCGACTCCTCTCAAGTAAAGGAAACCCTCACACCGCCAACTCTCCACCACGCCTCTGCCATTGTCGACTCTACATGTGTGTGCTGTCATTGTTCCGAAGCTAGGTAGGACTTGCACCTTCATCCTCCGTCGTGTTTGAAGCCCTTGCCTCTCTCAACATTCTCACCGTCGTTTTTGTAGCTAGCTCACTTTATGTATGTGTTTGTTCTTCCTCTCGTAACTTTTTATCTACTTATATATGTATATATATAAATGCATGCAAGTTGCTTTAGGGTTTTGTTTGTTTGTTGTTGAAAGATTGTGGTTTGTCATTCGAAAATATGTTGTTGAACGTGTTAACTGAAAATTTTGCTGTTTGTTGTTGAATTTGTTGCATTATTGTTATATATTAACAAATGCATGTGTTGGCTGAGACCTTTACATATATATATAATATGAATGTGAGTGTAGACTAGCAATAAGATATAAGACATGTCATATAATGAAATGCAAATATATTTTACATAGGCATATGTTAATGATTGCTATTTAATGAAGATTAAATAGATACAGAGAATAAAGAATATATAAAAGTGAATAATTAAATAGAGAGAAATAATTGTGTATGATGATAATAATAATAATATTAATATTAATAATATGATTTATATATTATGCTTTAATTACATTTAGCTAGGTTTAGGGATTAAGGTTTTTTTGTGGTTTAGGGTTAGGTTTTATTATAATAAATTATGGTTAATTAGATAGGGGTAGGGTTAGGGTTTATCGTTTATTATGGTTAATTAGGGTTAGGGTTAGGGTTAGTATTAATATCTTTTTGGAAACGTGTTAGCATGATTCGTATATATATCTATATAGAATAGCATGATACATTTGAGATTAATTCTTTTTAAGCATGATTCGTATGGATAATATAATGGTACATTATTATACTCAATACAAAACATTCTAACATAATTTATTTATTTATTTTTTGTTGAGATATGGCTAACAAAAATATTGATAGGGATTGCAGTGATGAAGAAGGGAAGAGAGGACCTACGATTGTGAGAATTATCATAGACATGAGGAATAGAGGAGAAGTAGTCGAGTTGGGATGGAATACTTACAATCTTCCCATCAGCCCTTACACAGATATGTTCTTGATCTACATTTCACTTGTGACGCGTAACCGTGTTCCTATCTCCTGTAATAATTGGAAGCAGGTTCTACAAGGTCATAAGGAGCATATTTGGTAGGAAATCACGGTAAATATGCTATTTTATGTAATCATTTTGTATGTTAAATGTTATTAATTTTATTACATTGACATCGGTATACATCTACATGTCTTATTTTGCAGAGAGTATTCAATGTCCCAGAGAGTAAAAAGAAATGGCTTCTTAGACATTGTGGGGAGCGTCTAAGAACCTTTAGGTCATATTTAGCTCGTAGAAAAATGTATAGAAAGAGGGATGGTTCTCTACGACAGAACCCACCCAAATGATACGGTTTCATCGATCAAGAAAGGTGGAACCAATTCATTGCTTATCGTCTTACGGGGGATTTTAAGGTACTTGTTAGATAACAATTAAAATTTTTGTATCAATCCCTGTATTATGCTTAATATTGAATAACCATGTCATTATGTTTTTTCTTGTCACATAGGAAAAAAAGGACCCAAAATAGAGAGATTGCCAAGCAAAATAAATATTGGCATAATATGGCTCGCAAAGGCTATGTGGGGCTTAAAGAGGAGTTGGAATGCATTTTGTGATTATCTATTTACATGTAAATGTTGAATTTTATAATAATATTCTTAATTAAGAATATTTTTTGATTTGTAGCTCCTAGCCCAGGACTTGGACCCATGTACCTCGTCCATCCATATTGGTACATTATGGAAGAAGGCTAAAGCAACAAGAGATGGATATGTTAATGAATATGTTTATGTTGCAGCCAAAAAATTGTAAGTTTGTAGATATCTAGAACCCTACTTAGTTTTCTTTTAGAAAACTATTATATTATGCTTATTCCTATAAGTTAAATTTTTAGGACAAACTTGAAACGTCAAAAGGTGAGGAGGTGGACCAATATAGCATTGTGCCTCAGGCTACAGGAATTGTAGAACACCCTAGAAGACACAGGGGCCTTGGATTGGGTGTAACGAGAACGAGCATATATGGTCGATCTCGTGGTTCTTGTAGCACTAATGAGCAAGTCACCATCCTCATGCAAAAATTGAACGTGTCATTTGAACGAATGGCAACAATGGAGCAAAAGTTGTCATTTATTAAATCTCAAGGGTATAAGTCATCCGATTCAGTAAACCATGATCAACTTCACATACCTAATGTAAATAGCATCAGAGATAGTTGTGAAGCTGATGCATTTCTTTCTACTCTTCCCGAGGTAAGCATTACAAACTATGAATTGTTATTAAATGTATTTGGTGTAATAAATTCTTAATAATGTGTAATATTTTTGTTTAGGGTTTGCATAAATGTGACTTATTAGCGAATGACCTTTCAACAATTTTGGCGAAAGGAAGGGTCCGCATTAGTCACAGTACCGAAACGCAGATAATCCACGGGTACAATTTAGCCCTAAATACAAGGCCGGTGAATATTGACAATCCAATCATTGGTAGAGCACACTTACCTTGTTATAAAGAGGGCGATGAGGCAACCACAATACTAGAAGCTCATGGAAGCTTCATGGCTTGGCCTGCGGATTAGATATGTCTCACTATTGAAGAGGTATTGATATTTGAATCTTTATTAGACCTTGTTTAGTAGTAACACTATATATACCTTTTTCATATATATATTTATATGATCAATATATATATATATATATATATATATATATATTAATATTATCAATTAAGGAATAAAAAACGAAGATTGCTTCTGCTAGTAAAACCAAGAGAGGTACTAGCAGAACGAGCAACACAAAACAGGGCGCTGCTAAAGGACAGAGAGATAAATCTGAAAAACCAGTTGCCCCACAAAAGATTTCTTCTTTAGATCAGCAAATCCAACCTCCACCAGCATTAGCTATATTATATTTTTATGCCCAAAACTACCTCAGGGACAATTATATTTTCATTGATTGTCGTCTTGAATATGTTGGGAGGGACGGTGGTACTTACATGGTATCGACGGATGACATAAGTGACATTTATAATCAAGAATGGATGTCAACCATAAGTGTCACCATCTATGTCACGTGAGTATTATTTCATTTTGAGATTTTAGTACTCTTAACTTATACAATTGGAATTTTTATGACCTCTTATATGAGTTATTAGTTATTGACAAATATGCATTGTTTTTGTTATCCACAGGTTGGTAGCTACTCGATCTGCGATGGACAGAATGATGTCCTCTATTGTGTTTGTGTGCCCATAATACATAGATGACAGTAGTACAATAAGAGAGGGTAGGCACATAAACTATTTAGCGGATCACATTTTGATTGAGGGACACAACAAGCTCTATCTCATTCCTCACCTTGCAACTGAACATTGGGTTTTTTACGCCGTCCGACCTGATCTGAATAAAGTATATGTGTTTGATTCGCTTCGAACCTAGGACATGCCTTTTGAAGTTGCTTGTTGTGGTGGGAAGGAATTTATTGACATGTTAGTATACTTTTTACTTCTTACTTCATTAGCTTATTTATACATATATTTGCGTAGCTTTCATTATTTGAGGTATATATGCGTACTTACAATATTGTGTATCCAACTCTATTTATTAGGGAACTATGGACAGCGTATTAAAGAAGAGGTGGGAATGGGTCCCAGACCCAAAGAAGTTCAATACGAGCCTATCATAGTAAGTAGGAAGGTAACTATTTCATATTTTATTTTAATTAAAAATATGTAATAGTTAGAGAGCTAACTAAATTCATTTAACAGTGTCCACAACAACAAAATGACAAATATTGTGGATACTATGTATGTAGAGCAATGGGTCTGATAGTCCAAAATAGATCGGTCAATATAGATCCAAGCCATGTATGTTTTCTTTTCAATATTTTTCCATTAATGAATCATAACATATATGTTTGGTACTTGATGTAAGTGCTAACTGTATATTAATCAAAACTTGGGATTTGTATTTTTTCACCAATGATTATACACAAGGCCAACAATGCAATGTTGAAGAAATTGATGAAGTGAGAGAGCAACGGGCCAAGCATGTGCACTCATTCATTCAGTATTAGGTAGAGATCTAGCTATATATTCTACAAGCATGTTCAGGTTTGTATTTTGTCTATGTCTTTAAGTCTTCTAAGCTAGATTTCTGAACATTTTGCATTGGGGTGTAGAGCTACCAAGTTGTGGTATGCCTACTAATTTTGATTCTTGAGTATATATGTCTGGTGTATTAACAAGGGATTGATTGAAATTATCGTGTGATTGCAAATTTGTTATCAATTGATGTTGTTTTACAATGCAGATTTGGTAATTATTTGAACATATAACTGTGCATGTGGGTAGGAACATAACTGCAAATACTAAAAAAAAACCTGGAGTTTTAATAACGATTTTGATGAAAACCGTTATTCAAACCTAGGTTTTAATAACAGTTTTCATTAGAACCGTTATTAAAAGCTCCTTTTTAACAACTGTTTTTAAGTAAAAACCGTTATTAAATTAGAAATTTACACACATATTCATGGGTTTTTGTGTATTTTTCATGACGGTTATGAACCATTATTAAAGATTTTATAACGAGCGATTCAATAATGGTTGAAAACCGTTATTAAAACTATAAAATAATCATTATTAAAACACCTTTCCGTGGTAGTGAAAACCCTACTTTCCTTACCCCAGAGCCGACCCATAGAACCCTAATCTACCTTCTAAAACCTATAAATACCCCCCATAATAGCCCTATATCGAGCTCTTGATCCCCAACCCAAGAATGCCCAACCTTGCCACCACCGCCACTTAAGACTCCTATTTCACCATCTCAAGCCAATGTTGCCACCATATATGGCCACTAAAATCTTCCTTGCACCTCCCTTTAGCTAAACAAATCAGCCATCCCAACTGTGCGAAGTCCCCTTCTCAACCAACCTATTTTTCTCTCTCCGCCCCCTTTCGAACCACCCTTAGCCACCTATTTAGCCTCTAACGCTACTTCTTTCACCTCCCAAACATTACTTCAGAATCTCCCCTATCTTCTCCTACCTCTCTTTTCCTCTTCCTCCCTCTTCTTCTCTCTTTCTCTTCTTTTCCTCCATTCAGCCACCACCATCGCCGCCGTGAGTCGTCGCCTTTGGCTACGCCACCACCTCCATTTTGTTCCTCTCTCTTAAGGCAACTCAAAACACCCCAGCTCCCATCTTAATTCTCCCTCTCTTTTTCCTAGCATGCAACTTTTACCCTTTTCTTTCCTTTTTTTGGCCACCGTTGCTGCCGCCGTGAACTACCGCCCGTGTCGCCTATCCCCACCAGCTTAAGGTTGAACCCTAGACCCTCTCAGCCATTTTCCCTATTTTTATTAACCTTATTCTTTTTATTTCAATTATTTTCATATAAATACTATTATTATTATTATTATTATTTATTATTATTTTTAATATGTATTATTATTATTATTAGTATTAATATTTTGATTATTATTTTTGTTGAGGCCTGAAGCCCTATTGTATTTTTAATTCGATTTTATTATTTTTCTTCTTAATATTTATATTATTACTATTATTAATATTAATATGTTATTATTATTATAATTATAATGATTTTTATTTTTACTATTTCAAATTACTATTATTGTTATTTCATTATTAATATTACAACTACATTATTATTAGTTTTTCTATTATTATTATTGTTGTTGTTGTTGTTATTGTTGTTGTTGTTGTTGTTGTTGTTTTTGTTATTGTTATTATTATTATCATCATTACCAAATTTGGTTGTTTATTTTACTAATATTATTATTATTATTACTTTGGTAGAGGGGCCGAAGCCTTTATTCTACTTTGTTTTTGAATAATGCCTTTTTATTATTACTATTACTAATATTATTATGATTATTATTATTATTATTATTATTGATATGATTTTTAGTATCATTATTATTATTAGGTTAAGGTCTTTAATAATATATTATCAACTTTTATAATATTTCTATTATTTCTATATCTTTAGTAAAGTTTGAATTTTGCTAATGTTATTTCTATTAGTGTGTTATTATTTGGTCAAAGTCCTAAGGAGGCATAGGAGCGTGCTCCAAGACCGGTGTCATTTCAGGTAAGGGGTGCTAAGGCCTTTTGTGTTCTTATATGTATTATGTGCTTCACATGCTATGTATCATATGTTTGTCGTTATTAATTATGTCGTATATGTTATGATGTTGAATTGAAGTATGTATTCGTGCATTTGTATGGCATGTGTATTATGTATATGTAGTGATTTGTTTGTGACCCTATAAGACATTTGTGAGGATGTGGATATGGTTGTGTGGGGGAAAGGATGAAAAAGGAGAATGGGGAAAGAGGTTGACCAAGGGAGGTGAGTTGACCTAATTATTTAATGATTCATGAGTAGAAGAATGAAATGGAGAATTTTAGGATTTTGTGTGGGAGAATCTAATTTATGATTTTTATGATTTTGTGTGGGAGAGTTTAATGTACAGTTTTGTATGAGAGAATCTAATTTATGGTTTGGATGATTTTGTATAGGAGAATGTAATATATGATGTTATATAGGAAAAATCTAATTTATGGTTTATATGGGAGATTCTAATTTATGATTTTATGTGGAAGAATCTAACTTATGGTCTTATATGGGAGAATCTAATTTGTGGTTATGAATGGGAGAATCTAATCAATTCTATTATATGGATAAATCTTTGGGTTTTCTATGGTTTGAATCTAGGGTTTGGTATGGATGGATCTTTGGTTTTGTGTAGATTGAAATTAGGGTTTTGTATGATGGAATCTTGGGCTTTGTATGGTGGTATTAATTGTTGCATGGTGGTATTAATGGTTGTATAGTGGTATTAGGGTTTGCATGGTGGAGTTACAGTTTTGCATGGGAGTTAATGATTGCATGGGATTTAGGGTTTATATGAAAAGAGTAAGAGGTTGCATGAGATGTGTAAAGTTTTCTTGGGAGTGAAATTTACATATGAAAGGTTGATTTGGGATATAAGGAAGGTAATGCAAGTGTTATTTGGGTTTTTGAATACTTGGGATGAAAAATAGTACATAGGACATTATAGGGGTATGGAGGACACTAAATTAGGGTTTGGAGTGATTAACTCTGGGTTGTTGTGATTAACTAGGGTTGGAGTGGATAATTGTGGTTTGTGGTGATTAACTAAGATTTGAAATGGCTAATTATGGTTTTTAGGGTTAAATAAGGTTTGTAGTGGTTAGCTATAGTTTGTTGTGGTTAATTAGGGTTTGGTGTGGCTACTTAGGGTCTTAAGTATTTCGATTTTAATTCTTCCACTTAAAAAAAAAGTAGTGAATTTTGGGGTGTTACAAAGGTAATCAGTGGGCCTTAAAGATATTTTATTCATTTTATCTGCCTTTAGACTATTCATTTAATTCAATCTTATAAGTGAATTCTTGGTGGATTAAATATTGGCTATCGATCTTGATCTCAGATAGTTAAAGTTAATATAAATTAATATCTAATTTTATTAGGCCTTTCATGGTATGGAAATTAGGATTTAATGCCTTAATAATCATCCTTTAGCTTTAAAGCCTCATATAATCATTTGAGCTTTAATAGCATGTTAATGGGTCTTTGTTCTCTAAATGGTTGAGTCTCGATTCCTTTATAGATCAAGTGCATAGATAATATTGGAATGTAATAAAATAATTGGACTATGTTCATAAAAGTGATTAAGTGAAATTTTATTGCATTTGTTCTTGTTTGACCTAAATCTTTGATAAAACATTAATCACTTAAAGTGAAAGATTTTGAGTCGGGACTTATACCACATAAAATAGCAACCCGAGCTAGATTTGGTATTCACTTGATATCATTTTGGTAATTTCTATTCTGTGATCCTGGGTGTCTTACGAGATCCAGGGAAGCCCTCTTCTATTCTATAGGTGTCTCGATATATTTTGGCCTTATAGGAAATATGCATACTTAAATTATTAGTTTTCCTATTATTTTGTGGTCTAGTTACGTTTCTAGGCGGGCCAGATAGGGCTAGTACCATTCGAGTACTATATTAGTTGTTATTATCCTTTGAGTCTCCATGCTCATGTTAATATAATATATTGGCTGTGATCATGATAATAAAATATAATAATCAATGAACCTCATCTATCCATACATTTGTATTACATTATTTTATACTTGATGGTTGAGTTTTATCGTGCTCAATTGACATTTATATGTAAGCATGTTATTATCTTGTTATTATATATTCTATTGCTTGCTCTACATGTGACTCATATATAATACTATCTCTTTAGGATAGTTGTGTTGCTCAGTACAAGATACATACTGATGCTACATATTTGTAGATGTTGTGTCATAGGTATATGATGATGATCTAGCCAACTTTGAGGAGGTTTCTCGGGTGGAGTGATACAGGTTTATGCCGTAGGGTTTGGGTGTAGAGCTAGAACTATCTAAGGTTGCACATGTTATGTACCCTAGATTATGGTTATCTCTTTTGGACTCATCATCTCTTTTATCCCCCTTATCTCTTTTTATGTATTGTATTATCTAGAGCATGTATTCTGTACTCTTTTATTATGTTTAAATTATTAAATTATTTTACTCTTTATATCTATTTCCATAAGTTTTGATTTATTTGTCTTAATGGTTTACCCCTACACTTAGTATGAGAAAGGTATGGAATAGACTCTAGATAAGTGTGGCGGTAACAATTTTTGGGGTTTTACAATTTTTATATTGATTTTATACCTTTAGATCTTTACAAAAGGGTTTTCATTCAATGAGTTTAAAATAAAATTATTCATAAATATGTTTTATGTATTTTACACCCTCTTATATATATATATTTCATTTGTAAAAAAATGTCTATATCAACTTTTTTTTTTCCAGATAACTCTTCTTATAACCATTATTAAAAATACATGAAATATATACTATATTAGGATTTTAATAACCGTTTTAGGAAAGAACTGTTATCGAAACACATTTTTTTTATAAATTGTGCAATTTTATTCTAACCCATATATACATTTGTACATTGGAATATTTATCAAATTGGTAATGTGTAAAATAGCACCAATTCATACATATATTCCTCTAAGAAATATGGAAATTAGTATGCATACCACAAGTTGGTAGCTCTAAACACCAAATTCTAATTTCATAAATCATAAATCCTAGATAACTATATATCAACAACTAATAAACACTTTCATTCATATATGCATGTGCATCTCTAATTGCATAAAAGAATATAAGACACATGAGATAAAACTAAAACATAAGTAGATCCCTAATACTTAGTGAGTGAGCACATGAAATTGGCCCATTCATCTATAACTTTATCAATTTCATCATATACATATTTCTCCCCTCTTGTATATCTGCCATTGAAAAAGTGCAAATTGATATGATTCAATCATTAGGTTCATAATTAATATGCCATAAATTAATTAATGAAAAAATATGGAATAAGAAACATACATGGCTTGGATCTATGCTCATATATTTGTTCTTGAGTATGGGATCCATTGATCTACCAATATAGTATCCACAATCATTACCGTTTTTTTGACATTATAAAATAAATTTAGTTATCTTGTTGTTCTATTAGATATTAATTAGAATTGAAATAGAATACAAAATTCTTATCACTTTGTATACCACTATAGGATCATACTTAAGATTCCTTGAGTTTGGCGCACCATTTCCACCTCTCCTCATATCCGTCATTCGTGGTGCTCTAATAAATACATTTGATACACAATATATTATAACTTGTAATAACTCAAAAAATTAATGCATGAATTTATGCATTAATAAGCAAATGAAGTAAGAAGTATACAAATACGTCAATTAAATCTTTCCCTTGAGAACAAACGATAGCAAAAGGAACAAAATAATTTCAAAGGGAATCAAATACATATACTTTATTTTGATAAGGAAGGATGGTGTTTAAAACTCAATTTCATTTGTGAGGTAAGGCACGAGGTAAAGCTTGTTGTTATACCCCTCGCTTAAAATGTAATTAGCTAAATAGTTTATGTGTCTACCCTCATTTATTGTAGTAAGGTTAGATATCTTAACAAAATGTTATTTTAAGCTAACAACATACCAATATGCATAAATAAAATATTTTTCATGAAATTAACTAACATATAATAGCAATAATTTATCATAGGCACGTCCTCATCATACAACTAGTAGCATTTTATCAGCAAGAAATTAAATAAATTATGTAATATGTTTTAGCAGTATATTACACAAACATGCATGCATATATTTAAAGTATTTTTTAATATCAAAAACATCAACCTATAGTCATGCATGCATGTATTTATACAGGGAGAGACCCAAACTGCAACTAAAAAGTGTAACAACACAACACTAAAGGAAAACATATATCATAAAAATAACAACACACGTAATACCAACTAAATAACATATATGTAAATATTTATAATGAAATAAAAAACTTATTATACCTAGCTAAATTTAAAAATCATGTAAGGTGGACAAAATAAGAATAGGTTGGCATCAAAGCAAGAAATGGATGGATAGTATGGCAGTGGTGAGCAACAAAAGACAAAAGTACAGATGAGTAGAAGAGAGGTATCACAAACCAATAGTGGGCACTACCTTGGTCAAGAGGAAGAGATAGAAAATGATGATGATGGTTAGAGAAGAAGAAAAGTGATCATTAATAGGTAAGAGTGAGATAGAGATGTCATCAATCAGCAAAAGGGGGACAACCGTTGATATGAAAAATGAGGAGGATGAGTGAGAGCCAAAGTTGATCAAAATATTAAATAGCCGTAATAAGAAAAGAGTGAAAGGATGGGGTAATAAATTTCAATTTTTTAATAATGGTGATATTTATATCCGTTATTAAAACTTGGGAACAATTTTTGTTTTGTTAAAGGTTATATTTATAACCATTATCAAAACAAGAGTAGGCATTTTTTTCCTTCATTTTATTAATAGTTTATGTATAGAACTATTATTAAAAGTTTCTCCGCATTTCCATGCCCAAATTTTCACATTGAGATGAACGATTTTAGTCAAACTATCATTTATGTGCTGCTTTTAATTGATGATGCCATCGTAGTGAGAGGCAACTACCAAACCACAATAATAATAACCCTTTTTAAATTCTTACACAATAGTTACTTCCCTTTTAAATTACTCAAGGGGGATATAATTAACCTAAGGATACTGAGGTAAAACCAATTATATTGGTACCATAATGCAACACAATACCCTAACTCTAGAATTTAGGGATACTAAGGTACACTTGGTCATACTGGTACATACATGAAACATAATATCCTTCAACCTCGATCACCTAATCCTTAAGTATTGATACTCCCTATAGGGCCTGTAAGTAACCTGTAGAGTAGACTGGGGCCTTGCTGAGAAACAAAGACACAATAGGAACCAAACCTAAATGAGGGCTACACCTCGTCTATAGGGTAGCTAATCCTAGAGAGCAGCAATTCCTAAATTCAAGGTCTTCCACTTTAAGTATTAATGTTTTATGAGCTGATCACGAATATTACATATTACACAAAAAATTTCATTTCCATACTTAACCATTTTCCTTTATTTCTAATTTTTAAGATAAAACCTAAGGTCATTAGTATATTCCAAAGCCAAATTCAACACTAAGGTCAACCTATCAAAGTCTAAGGCTATGTTATGTTCAATTATTCATATTAAGCACATTAGGTCAAAAATGACCAAAATGTCCTTAAAATCCTAATTTCACATTATTATCCAATTTCATACCAAAAATTATTGTTATGAGAATTTTTCATGAAAAGGATAAAAATAATATTTTGTAATATTCTAGTACATTGGTAAATTTTAAGACTTAGTGATTTACTATATTTTCTGCTTTTTATGCATTTAGTAACTTATGTATACAAAGCCTAATGATGTGTTTCTAATTTGTCATATATTCCATGAGACAAGTACAAACATTTTTATAGAATAATACAACATTTAATAAGGAAATTTACATCATGGTATATGAGAAGGAGCATTTCTAACCTTATATCATATGAATAACAATTATAGTAATCTAACCCAGATTATACTTGCATAAATTCATGTTATTTATATCAACTCTAGCTACACATGCAATGATAACCATAAAACTCTTACCATAGAATAAATATATTACTTTGGTAAAATAAAAACTCTAGCAAAACCCAATACATGCATATGTTATTGTTTATCCATTTATACAAGCATTTCATAACATTTAAAAAATATAAAATCTTACCTTGATTTTAGATCTAAACAATCTCTCATGGTTGCACATAAATTCTACCATATTAGGAGTGATTGGATTTACCAAAATATAAGCTACACAAAATTACACAAGATTATCTACTTCGTGATACCTCAAGGATTGCCTAAAAAATTAACGCTAACAACACACCTATTAGCATTAAATATAACACAACAATAAACCAAAATTAACTAAAATAACTCAAAAAGGTTAAAGAATAACTAGGGAAAAAGAAAAATGGAGCAATAATTGACGCAATGTCACAAAAAAAGGGATAGGTGAAGAACTAGCAAGTGATGATGTCATGTGAGGGTGGTGCATGGTCTTACATACAACACATGAATAGGTCGAGAAAATGGGAAAATATACATGTTCACTATGCACAAGGTACACAAGTGTGTGAGGAGAAAACAAGAAGAGAATCAAATGGCTATGCAAGGGTCGTGCTTGTGTCATGTGGGAGAGGTACAGTCTAGTCATGAATGGCTACACGATCGTGCACTTCAACCAAAAAAATGGAAATTAAGCATGATGGAGAAATAAAGAAGAAGTAGCTTGGGTTAGTGATGTTGGAAATGATATGGGGCATTGATGGGGAGACAACACTCATTAATTACAAGGGAAATTTGGCAGTGGTTTATTGGTGGTGAGGTGATACAATGATGTTCGATGATGATGGTTTGCCCTAGTTTGAATAACATGGAGATAGGAATCATGGAGAAGAAGAAGAAGCATAGGTGAATAGGGGGAAGTTGATGTAAATGAGAATCATATGCCAAGGAAGAAGGGTAACTGAAGATCAAAATATTAATAGGATAGGGGTGCTGTATTGCATAGATGGACTAAGGGAAAATATGTGGTTAGCAGAATTAGAGTTTCTAAGTAGAACAGATACAGGTGGGGGTCCTAATTAATTTTAAAAATAATAACCCAAATTCTTTCAAGATTTTAACCTAATTATATATATATATATAATATGCAATAATAATATACATAAATATAAAAAATGTAATAATAAACATCCAAAAATAATTATTATAATTAATTACACATAATTTCTAGTTAATAATTAGGGTTTCTATATATAGTGATAATACAAATAATTAAGCCAAGGTTTTAGGGTTGGGTTTTGAATAAATATCTATTGACCCAAAAACAAATGTTACAAAATTTTAGAGTGTTACATCAATGAACAAAGCCAAATTCAACACTAAGGCAAATATAGGAATCCATTATGGTCACCCTATGCCTAATTATCAACACTTTAGCGCATTAGGTAATAAATGATCAAAATGTCTTTGACATCAAAATTATCTTGATAGTTTCCATTTTCACGCTAAATTTATTCTTAAATAATAATTTCTTATAAAAAAGCTTAAATATGATAAATTATAAGATATAGCAAATAACTATTTGGCCTCTATATATGACTGGGCATATAAACCCTAACATGTGTGTAATGCCCCACTTTTAAAAAATATACTTTATAGTATACAATAATGAGAAATTATTTTATTTGAATACTTATGGCATATTTTTAAAAATCTGAAACCCTGGTAACGTTTTTGGATTGTTTTGTCTAAGAATTATTATCCTTTCTCACAATTTCGATTATATATAAGAGACCTTCCTAGCCACTTTTGGCTATCTAGCTTTTCCTGTATCATTATAGATTGACCATATTTCATTTTTTTTTTCATTTGTTTGAGTCTTCTTGACATTTTCAAAAAATAGAAAATGAACTTTTTTAATGAAAAACACAAAGTTTATCTCATTTTATTTACATCACATTTTGCAACTTGAAATGATATTTTTATTTTCTACAATTTACAAAAATTTAAGGATTATTTTATTTTTGATTTTTTAAAGTTAAAATGACTTGATTATAATTTTCCTTTATTTTTATTATTTTCATATAAATTATCATTTTTCAAGTGAAATAAGTTAATGAAACTTAGTTTCTGTACTTAGATCTTATCCTTATATTTTATGATTTAATCATAGCCCTCCATAAAATTAAATATTTAATCTTATCCCTCTATTCTAGCATATCACACCACCATCACACATGCACACCAAAAAATTCTTGTAATTTTCTGATTCATATAGTCTATCCTACTCATTCACCCCTATTATCCTCCTAACCCTTGTACATCTCCCATTCTCCATAAATTCCCCTTACTTCCATGTGTTGTCCAATTATCATTGGCCCCCCTTTCCACCTTACCCCCTTATGTGCCCTCCTCAAAAATAATCATGACATAACCAAATTTACCCCCTAATTATCTTCCTTCTCTTCTCTAACGTAAGTCTTCATTTATATTTCATTTTCTCCAAGCCACCATATTCATCGTTTTCATCCTCCAAACCAAGTCATTATTTATAGGAATATGCAATTCATCATCAATATTAGTTTGTCCTTCATTACCACCACCAACCTAATCACCTAGTATGTCTTCCCTCCTCAACCATACACACACTTTCGGCTCAGGTTTGACTTCATCATGATATACCCACACATCATATTTTTGTATGAACTCACTTCATAGTATATGGTACTTAATCTCATCTATAAATCACCACTCTATGTTATTACACTTTGTGCATGGACAATGAATGCAACCATCCTCCTTCTAAACATATGGTCTTTCCTTTCTAATAAATATTTGAATCTCATTCTAAAATTCATTTGATTGTTGATTCTTTAACAATGTCCAACTTTGATTGATGATCATTTTATCTATATAAAATCTAATTTAACAATAGTGAAATATAAAATGTTTCTTCTGTTATAAGAAATTGTTTATGTACATCAGACAAAAATGTTACAATGTACCAACACTATTGACCTTAATTAATGATTAAAGAAAAATAATTATACATCAAATAGATGGTATAACTCAAAATAGAGTAACTCATTCAATTTTGTTCATCATACATTTAGTCCACACTTCTTGTACAACTATATGCTATCTCATTTCTTAAAATAGGGTGCATCTACCTCATAGAAATCACTAAGGTGATCAACATATGCACTCACTAGAATCCTACACCAGGACCTCAACTCATCATCAATACGTTTCAACTTTTTTGCTATCTAGTCATAGTCTCTTATAAATTTTCCACCATTAATGCCCTTAAGGTATAGAATATTAGTGAAAAATAAATCTTTATATCTAGCTCTCACAGCTAGCCATGGCTAAATTTGTGGTAATGTCAACAAAAGATAGTATGACTTGAACATAAATGGTCCTAAATATAAACCCCTCCCCACCATGTGATGTAGCACATTACAGGCCCAACTCACATATTTTCTAATATCCGCATCTAGAGGCATACTATAGTAGTACAAAGGACACTCATCTAGTAAACATTACACTAACCCTATAAAAAGAAAAAGAAATAGTTACTTTAAAATATTTATGTCATTATTACAACTATATATAGTAATGGATTACCATATTAGTAATTTATTAGGGTATGATGTTTTTAGATAGAGTTTGGTTTAGATGTATTCCACTTATTTAATAACAAATTATATATGACTAATAATATTTTATTATTTTAAATTTTTATTACCTTAATAATACATTATCTATGGTCACAAATGTTTTATTAGCTTAAGGCATTGTTATGTCATAAATCTACATGTTGGTTAATAATATTTTATCTAATACTAATAATAATTTATATTTATATCATTTTATTTAATAATTTATGTAACCAAAAAAATATTATCTTATTTTCAATTATTATTATCACTTATTTAATCATCAATTTTATCTTTCTTAGTTACTTTAAAATGTTTATGTTATTATTGCGACTATATATAGTAATGGATTACAATATTAGTAATTTACATATGGTTCAGTTGCCAATGTAGGGTGAACATTAAATTATACTTTTTATTTTTTAAAAATAAATAATATTAATAGTATATACCAATATCTATTTTATTTTCCAATATTACTGTTTTTGAAATTTCTATGAAGTGATTGAGGACATCTTCAAACAGGATTCTATTATGGCTAAAGGTTCATTTTCTTTTATTTTTTATTTAGTGGAGATAGTGGAAAAGCACCACCCCATATTTGGATTACAAAGATTTGAAAGAAATTTGTTTATTTAATATAATTGTATTTAGAATTTTACTAACGACAACCCTTAGTGATATTAATAAGCATTTAATCCAAATATTTATATAATCATTTTTATTACCTTTTAAATTTTTATGTCGAAAGATTAAAACACACTTAATTATAAATGGAAGGAACACTAGAAGATGAAGCTTTCATTAATAATTCATTCAAATTTATGGGGAAAAATTTGTATATAAAAAATTCCATGTGCCTCGTCCATAGCTTAAGCACTTAAGTATATGGGGGTAATTAACACCTGCTTTAAAGAAAAGAAGAAGAAGAAGAAGAAGAAGAAGAAGAATGTGGAAATGTCTGATGATGTCATCTACTATACAATCTGTTCTACATAATATTTCATGTATTATAAGCTATTATAAAGGGAGCTATTACACATGAAAATCAACTCCACAAGTAAGGAAGCCTCGTCAACTTTTCAAGGCAACATCTTTGTTTTGATTAGGGTTCTTGTTAGTTGTTTTCATGTACTAATAAACTTAATTTATTTGTAATATTATTTTTTTATTTGTGTATTATATAGTGTATAATTACATTGGTAATACTAGATTATGTGCTAGTTAGTCATGTATGTGTCATGTGGCAAAATTAGTGTACTAATTAGCAATGTAAAACCTCCTATATAAGGCATGGGTGTTGATAATATTGTAACATGTAGTTCAGTATATTGAAATCTAATACAAATAATATACTTGGTTAATTCTCTTTTTATGATTGAATAATCCTACCTAAGAATACTTAGAGTAATCTTAGATAGGGTGACATTAAAAGGTTGAATTCTTGTTGAGTTCTTTATCAATTCTTTCTTGAATATCTTCCTCGTTCTCCAAAAAAGTAGCCATCAAACCTACCTATTTCTCCCTTTATACTAATCTTGAACCTTATTAGAATATTTGTGTCATTTTTGGTATCAAAGGTTAGGTTGGCTTTCCACCAAAGTTGAGTGTCATCCATTCCTCTCTTCTACTTCCATGCTTACATTTCTCTTCTAGTGTTTCCCCATGCATGCTAGCTTATCTTCAACTTCAAGACTTGAATTTGATCAAGCCTTGCAATACATATTCAACCAAGAATTTAATAAATCATCATCCTATTCTTCTAATCTTCAAAGTCAATTTTGAATATTTTCTAATCTTCAACTAAACCTTCAAATTGTGAATGTAAGTATTTGATTCTTCTTTTATTCTTTCGATCTTCTGGCCATTATTCTTCAACTTCCATTAGCTATCATCAAAGTTCTCAAGTGATCCTTGATATGATAATCCTTCTTCTTTCTCCCCCATTGATCTCTTCCTTTCTCCATCATTGGTTCAAATGACATTTTGCATATTCGGCACCAATCTTTTGATCTTGATTTACTTGAATCTAGCAAGAACATCATCTATTTTTCTAGTTCATTCAAGTATCATTTTGATATTAAACTACTCTTATCTTCCTTATAATTTAATCACACTTAGAGAAGAAAATTTTTTCAACCAATACTTGACCAATACCCATTCTTTTTAATTTTTTTTCTTTGTTTTCTTCCTTTGAGCACGATCCCAATCGTTATCCACCATGATTGCATATAGGTTTATCAAGTATTTTTGATAACATATTCCAGAACTTACGTTTTATCACCATTGTGTTTATGAGTTCAAGAAGCTTTCAATGTCATTGCTACAACACTAAGAATCCATCCAGAACCAACTTCCAAAAATAACCGAGTTGTGTCAAGGTAACAATTAGCAAAAACTACAACCATGGGTGTTAACAAAGACTATGTATCATACTCTTCAACAACTTGCAGCAACTGTACATGCCACCAATGCACAATTGCAACAACTTCCTTCCATTCAAAGCCAAATTCAAAGGCTAGAATCATGGGTAGCCGACCAAGAGACTCTTCAACACATGCATAATAGAAGAGAGGCTTCAAATGACCAAGTAGAAGGTATAGTATGGCTAGTAGTCAATGATCAAGGTAGCCACATAAATATTTGAATGGAGTATGAAGAAAGAGAACAAGATAATGGATCTAATTACTTTATCCACAACTAAAGAGGTGATGTAAATAATCCACCAAGGTACAAATATTTTGAAAATAAAGGTATAAATCTTGACCTTATTAATTCATATGGTGAATTAGATGTTGTATTAGTTTTTAAATTGTTGCAGGAAATTGAAGCAATATTTGATTTTAGAGAGTATGATGATAAGCGTAACTGTAAATTAGAAGCTCTCAAGTTTAAAAATTTTGCTAGGGTTTGGTATGATAATATTAAGTGAAATTGTGAGAGGCAAGACGAAAGTAAAATCAAGTCTTGGAAAAAATTAAAGAAACACCTAAGAAAAAAAATTATACCTAAGAAGTATGAGCAAAAGATGCATAACAAATTGACTACTCTTAGGCAAATACTTCTTAGTTTAGAAGAATACACTAGGGAATTTGAAGGACTATCACTCTTATGTCATATGCAAGAAAAAAAATAGAAGAAAAGTGTGCTAGATACTTAGGTGGAATTAATATCGTGATTAGAGAAAAAGTTGAAATGTTTGCCTATGATTATCTTGATGATTTGACTAAGTTAGAATTAAAATGTGAAAGAAAAACTAAGTCCATCAAAGCTTGTAATAAGACTAGTGCTTCAACTTCTACATTAAAAAAAACTTATTCTAATGCATCTACATCAAAACTTGAGACGCACATCTATTTGGATAATGATAAAAAGACAAACCCTAACTGAGATGAAAAGAGTATAACTAAAGTAAGTGAAATTTCCAATAAGCAATGTTTCAAATGTAAGGGATATGGTAATTTTTCTAGAGAATGTCCTAACCTAGGGGTTTTTACCTTAATTAAAATTGAGAATATGGAACCATGTATTGATGATGATGACCTAGAAACTGAATGTAATGATGATGTCTTGAGTATGTATGAAGTAGATACAAATCCTAGTTTTGTACTTCAAATGGAATTTCAAATACAACCTAATGATCAATATAAACAAAGGGATAAAATTTTTAAAATTAAGTGTAAAATTAGAAATAAGGTTTTTATGGTAATAATAGATATTAGTTCGTGTACTAATGTTTCTTGTGAAAGAAATAGTCGAACAACTAGGGCTAGTGACCACTACATATCCTAAACTATATTAATTACAATGTCTTAATAAGGACAAGGGAACTATGGTAACTAAACAAACCCTAATTACTTTTCTCATTAGTGATTACCTTGATGAGGTATTTTGTGGTTTTTTCCTATGGATGCTTGTGGTATTTTACTAGGAAGATCATGAAAATATGATAGAAATGCAACTCATGATGGTGTAACTAATGAATATTTTGTTACTTAAAAGATAAAAAAAAATATAATTTGAAACCATATCAATGTGATTATGTATAACCTCCCTAGATTAAAAATAGTTTATTCTTACATAAACGAGAAATGATTAATTGCATTGAGGAGGAGGGTGTTTGTTATACCATCGTATTAAAAGAATCTCAATTTTGGGAGAAAAAATCTAACAATTCAACCATTACTAGTTTCCCTGATGAATCTAGTGATTTATTTCTAGATAATTTACCTCCTAGACTACCACCTATTATAGGTATAGATCATGATATGGATTTAATTCATTGAATGCCTTTACCTATTGACCTGTCTATAGATGAAATCTAAAGGAATCAAGGGAATTACAAAGATAAATTCAAGAACTAGTGAATAAAGGTAATTTGAGAGAAAGCATGAGTCTTTGTTGTGTACTTTCCTTATTAGATCATAATGGTACATATTGTATGTGCATAGATTTTAGAGCCGTGAATAACTATAAAGTATTATCTTCCTATGCCTAGACTTGATGAACTATGTGGTGCATGTGCTTTCTCCAAAACAAATAATTAAGTAGTGGATATCATCAAATGAGGATTAGTTAAGGAGATGAATGGAAACCCACCTTTAAAACTAAATATCATCTCTATGAATGAGTTGTTATTCCTTTTGGATTGTGTAAAGCACCTAGTTCTTTTATGAGACTAATAAATGAAATTCTTCATCCTTTCCTAGGTGACTTTATTGTAGCTTATTTGGATGACATACTTGTATATAGTAAAAATGAACATGATCGTCTTGTACATTTAAGAAAACTGCTTAATAAACTAAGGGAAACTAAACTACATGAAAATTTGGAAAAATGTAAATTTATGCTTCTAAGTATAGTTTTTCTTGGTTATGTTATTAGTGGAGAGGGTATTAAAGTTAATCCTATAAAGATACAAGATATTCAAAAGTGATCTATTCCTAAGGATATATACCAAGTAAGAATTTTTTATTTGTTAGATAGTTTCTATAGGAGATTTATTAAAGATTTCTCTGCTATAGCTTCACCTATTACTTAACTCATGAAAAAGGTATAATTAATTTGGAGAAATGAAGCCACTAAAACCTTTGATACTCTGAAGAACAAATAGTGTAATGCTCATGTATTTTCTATTTCTAATTTTGACCTACTCCTTAAGGTAACTTGGGATGCAAGTGGAGTAGGCATAGGAGGAGTTCTTTCACAAGATAAAAGACATATAGATTACTTTAGTGAAATGTGAAATGGTGCTATATTGAGGTATTCTACATATGATAAGGAATTATTTGCCATCATATGAAGTTTAGAGACATGGAATCATTATTTGAGACCTAAACCCTTTGTATTACATTATGATCATGAAATTTTGAATTATTTACATAGTCAAAAAGTCCTAGACATGCAAAGTAGGTAAACTTCTTACAATCCTTTTTATTCTCTATAAACAAACTTGGATGGAAACGAAAATTTAGTAGATGATGATCTCTTTAGAAGATCTACATTACTTGTCATATTGGATGCTAAATTGCTAGGTTTTGAAATACTAAAAGAAATATAGCCTAATGATGAAGATTTTCATGAGGAATATCAGGCAAGCAAATAAAATGAAAATCATGGTAATTAGATAAAATAAGATGGATTCTTATTTAAACTTAATAGAATTTTTCTACTAAGGTCAAGTATAAGGGATTTACTTATAAAAGAGGTATAAAATGGAGCTATAGCAGGCCTTTTTCGTTCTCCAAAAATATTAGAAATATTGCAAGAAAATTTTTATTGGCCACACATGATAAAGGGTATATAAATTATACTAAATCAATGTGTTACTTGTAAAAAGAGTCAAAGTTTCTTTCACAAAGGTTTATGTACACCATTACTTGTGCCTAGTCAAGAATGGAAAGGAATTAGTATAAACTTTATCTTAGGGTTACCTAGAATACAAAGAGGTAAAGATTCTATTATGGTGATGGTAGATAGGTTTTCTAAAATGGCTCATTTTATTTCATGTAATAAAACTAATGGTGCTACAAATATTAGTGATTTGTATTTAAAAGAAATTGTGAGACTGCATGGCATACCTAAAAGTATTGTTTCAGATAGGCATGTCAAGTATTTTAGTTACTTTTGGAAAACATTATGGAACATGTTAGGCAACAAGTTATTATTTAGTGCTTCACATCATCTATAAACCAATGGATAAACTATAGTAACAAACGGTACTCTTAAAACCTAGTAAAGAGGATTGGTAACTAAAAGTATTAAAGATTAGAATATTAATTTAGCTCATGCAGAGTTTGCTTATAATCGAATATCTTCAAGTACTACATGTTTGTGTCCATTTGAGATTGTGTATGGAGTGAATCCTTACATATCAATTGATATGGTACCCTTGAAGAAAGTTTAACTTAAAAGATATGAGGCCAATGAATGAGTAGATTTCTTCCAAAACTAAATCAAGGGGAACATAGAGTGAGCTAATGCAAGATACCAAAAACAAGCTAACAAACATCACACTCAACAGGTATGTTATCATGGTGATTTTGTGTGTTTACATTTGTAAAAAGAAATATTTCCTAATCTAATAAAACATAAACTAATTTCAAGAGCAAATGGAGCATTTAAAAACCTTAGAAAAATTTGAGAAAATGCTTATGAACTTGAACTTCTAAAACCATATAGCTGTGTTTGAAGGATACATAATGTTGGTAACTTTTCTACTTATTTTAGTGATGTCAATTTGAGGAAAAATTCTTCTCAATTTGGGGAGAATGATGTGGTAGCATCCATAGATCCTCAAGATGATAATGATTTAACATGCTTGATTATAGAGCCGATCAAATTATATGTCTTTGATATTAATAATAATAATATGACTAACCTTAATGAGTTTACTATAGTCATTCTTGCAGGCATATAACATATATATAGGAAGAAGATCAAGCAATTTAAGATGTCAACATGCATAAGATTTGATGTGTTACAAGCTATTACAAAGAGAGTTATTATGCATGAAAGTCAACTATATAAGTCAAGAGGCCTAGTCAACATTTCAAGCTAACATCATTGTTTTGATTAGGGTTCTTGTTGGTTGGTTTCATATACTAATTAGCTTACTTTTTTGTAATATTCTTTTTTGAGTCATGTATTATTTAGGGCATAATTACATTATTAATACTAGTTTCTATGCTAGTTAGTTATATATGTGTCATGTGGTTAAATTAGTATGCTAGTTAGCAATTTAGGACCTCCTATATAAGTCATGGGTGTCAACAATATTGTAACATGTGGTTGAGTATATTAAAATATAATATAAGTAATACAGTTGGCTAATTCTCTTTCTGATTGAATAATCCTACATAAAAATACATGGAGTACTCTTAGATAGGGTGTAACACCCCAATTTTTACTACTAAAAAATTTTATTATATAGCGGAAGTAATTAGGTAAATTATTAGGGGTAATCGCCGTGATCGACATAATTCTAGCTTATGCAACCATCCTTACATCAATCACAAGGCTAAAACATTTAATGAACATAAGGAAATTAGAAACAAAAGAATATTTATAGTATAATAATGAGTATGAAGCCTAACTTTGAGTTAAAAATACAAAATACAAAAAAAGGGACACCATGGATCAACAGTCCCAAAATGGTATCTAATTAAATACATCGACTGGATAATAATTACTCTTCACCCAACCCTAACATAGATGAAGTCACTCATCTATACATAAGGCATAATAGTTGGCATAATCATCTAGCTAATCATTTGAGACCTGAACATAAGATTCAAAGCCTCTTACTTGTGGAAATAAGTAGCACCCATAAAATGGGTGGTCAGTACACTACGTACTGAATAAGGGAACAATACTATTGAAAGAAGGATACAAATAATACATTCTTTCATGTTAGATAATAAGTGAATAACAAATAAATGAAACATCTCATAAGATAAAATATGATCTAGATTCTTTATTTAAGTATAATCCATTTTCATTCTTTTATATATGTTGAGTGCAGGAACCCCACTATTCTTAAACTAGAGGAACGGACTAAAACACCATCTCAAGGATAATACACCTGAGCCACTATTCTTTTTGGTGGAATGGTGGGACCGTAGCCGGCACGCAATTTAAACCCTCTTGTTGTCAATTGTAGCACTGGTAAATAGGGTATCGTTCTAGGCCGGGGATTGAGAGGGCTCACCTCTATCTAACTAGCTTAAAAATAAAACTAAAACTAAAAATAAAAATCCTAAATAAAATAAATGAATAAGAAAAATACTAATGGGGGTTTATCAAAATAATAAAAATAATAAAAGGAATAAAATAAAATAAACTAATAATGAAAATAATGGAAAATAATGAGAAATTAGCAGATAGGAGAAATATGTTAGGGAAATAAAAATCCACCACTAGATTAGGTTGAAAATATAATATTTATTTCTAAGTCAATTTTAATTGTGAGAAAGAGATCGACCAAGTTGCACACCAAAAGCAGGTCTATACACCTTATATTACTTCCCTTAATTAAATTAATACGACAAAGTGCCAATATTAACTCTATTAAATACTAGCAGTATAGCAGCAACAAGCGGCTCCTATATTTAACTAGATTTAATGCATCAAGTGTAAGTGGAAGGCTGTCAATCTAAGTATCCATACTAGTACGAAAAGCATGTCTAGCTATATTTCCTTTTCTTGACCCACACGTATCGAAACGTTTTACCACTTCGATTAGAATCACAAAACGATTAGGTGAATTGCTATCTAACCTAGCTGCAATTTATACATATAAATTCTAGTATATTTAGATGGCCACCTAGCAGGTAAATAATCCTATATATTGTCACTTATGAGGAACCAGAACAAGGCATGCACCAAATAAACTATACTGGACATAATCATACATATAAACGATAGCAATTAATACAGAGTCAAGAAGCAATCTCACGAAACAAAGAAAATAAAATTATAATTCAAATCATAATCTAGGGTTTCAAATTATTCCCTAACAATAAATAATCAGCCACTCATAATTAAAGAATTAATTACACAGAAATATATATCTAAAATATAGATTCAAAATAAGAGAAAGAAATAACCGGAATTAATTTTGAATTAAAGATCAAGAATTTATTCAGATAAAAATTAATTTTATCTGAAATAAATTCTACCGGGTATTAATTTCTTCCTCTGATTTTTCTTCCTTTCTCGGCCTTTATTTCCGTGTAAAAATTCTTTTTCTTTTTTTCTTCTTTCGCTGGCGGCTGACGGCTCCTGACTGGTTGTTGTCTCGGGCCTCGAACTCCGTGTGGCGTTGTCCTTTGCACGTCCCTGTGCTTGCGTTGTCTGGCTTCTTCTCTGTAGCTCTCCAGACGCGCCCTCCTCTTCCGTGCACTGCCGCTCCTCTGTGTCCCACAGAGTCGAGCCTTGAAGGCTCTCGTGCCGCGCGCCTCTTCTGCTCTCTGCCGCTCTCCTCTTCTTTTTATTGTCGTTCGTGCCATCTCTCACCCCACGCCACGTCAGCCCTGCGCTGACTCGTTCGGCTCTGTTTGGTTTGCTCCAGGCCTTTGGGCCGTTGGTCCAAATGTCTTATCTTTTTTTTTAATTTTAAAATAAAACCTGCAAAATAAAATTAATAAATATTATTTTACTCTAAATTTACTTAATTTATATCATTTTAGTTCAAATAATAAAATTTATACAATTCTTACCACTTAAGCATAAAACAATACTTATTCCCCTATATTAGCTAAATAAATTACCAAAAACTAAGATTATAAGGGCATAAAATGTGTCAAAATATGAACTCATCATGGAACAAAGATTAAGAACATCTTCTTGGGACAAAATGCTCCTGATCCACTATTCCCCCCAGTGGAACGGGAATTCATACATACATACATACATACATACATACATATATATCTATCTATCTATCTATCTATCTATCTATATATAATATATATATAGAGAGAGAGAGAGAGAGAGAGAGAGAGAGAGAATAGATCACCTTAGTCCTGACTCACATATTCTTCCACTTTAAATCATTAGTATCCTTTCCATGAGTTATAATGTTATATTTTCATTTCACGATGAGTAGGGGCCGCACTATTCTTAATCCAATGGAATAGACTGAAGCACCTTCTCAAGGAAAAAAGCTCCCAAGCCACTATTCTTTCCGGTGGAATAGAGATTAAAAACATCTTCTTGGGGTAAAATTCTCCTGAGCCACTATTCTCTCCAGTGGAATGGGAATACATATATATAGAAAAATAGATCACCTTGGCCCTAATCACGTGCTCTTTCACTTTAAGTGATTAGTATATTTTTCAAGATTGATTATCAGGCATAGAACACATTAAAATAGATATACATATAGCATAGGTCCAAGTCTTTAATTCCTTTCAAACCCTAATAATACACCCTTTAGTATTCATTCTCCCATATTAATTATTCCACAAAAATTATATTATATCATCTCAAAATCCCATCATTATTATCATACCAAAAATGCACAATCTAATTCCCATGCACATATATTAATAATATCATCCTGATATATTACTCACTGAAATATCCAAAACCTAAATTCCACAAATCTATCATAACACATCCCATGAAATTTATATGATTACCAATTCTAATAGATAACTTCATAAGGTCAAACATTAACAACATGTTTAGAAATTCAAATGATCTCTACATCTTATACATGGAATAATGATATTATCATTTTAAGATAGTTTCCCCAAATTATCCATTAAATTATTTAAAGGCCCCAAATGATAACAATACTTCAAAGAATTCCTCCTACTATTATCATCATGTTTTTAAATTACACTTAGGTAGTAATAATAATCTTTATTTTATAATTTCTTGTATCTTCTACACATATTATTTTCCAAGCCCATAATTTATCTTCATACCTCATGAGAATTCTTAAGTCCATTTATCAAAACTCATTTAATTCATATTTCACACCCAACAAAACAATCATGGTACCTCTTACCCATTCTTAATTTCTCTCAATAACATAATATCATTAAGCCCTTATTTCATACCATAATATATATTTCCAATATATGACATTATCACAACAAAAACCATAACATAATGGTACCTCTCACCTATGTTACTCCCTTTCAACAAATTAATATTCTTAAGCCTTTATTTCATACCATAAGATATATTTCTACAATATGACATTATCATAGAAAAAACCATAACATAATTGTACCTCTCACCCATTCTTACTCCCTTTCAGCATCATAATATCCTTAAGCCTTTATTTCATACCATCAGATATATTTCCACAATATGACATTATCACCACAAAATCATGACATAAAGGTACCTCTCACCCATTCTTACTTTCTTTCAACATAATATTCATATCATCACAAAATATCATGGTCAAGACATGTTACAGCATATATCAACAACATCATGAAAAAAGCATATAACCATACAAGAAAATAACACCAAAAAACCCTAAACATCAAATAGTATCCTTACCAACTAGGACAATAGGATCTAAGCACACAAATCGTAGACTTTCTCCTCCAAAGCTACTAGATTACAACCTATAAAAATAACAAAATTCATGGTTAGGCTCAAAGAGTTAAAGTAAAGGAGAAATCATGGTAAAGAGGATAAAAATAGAAATAACCGTAGTCAAAATGGGAGCTTGAGATGTCTAGATGTGTAGAGGAATGTGTGGTGGAGCTATGGTAAAATTTTGGTGGTGTTTGGACAAGGTTTGGGGTGAAAATAGGGGTATAACAACCAAAAATAGGAAGCTACATGGTTGTACTATAGGAGGTGCAGCCCTAATTGAGAGAAAAGATCACACATGGCGAGGAGGTACTGAGTTGCATGATTGTGCTATAGGCATGAACACCTAGGCTAAGAGAAAAGATCATGTATGGCTAGGCAATGTAAAAGTTGCATGGCTGTAAAATAGGACATTTTTAGTGTTGCACAATCATGTTAAGGTCATGCGCTCTGCAAAAGTTCAACGGATGAGAGAAAGAAGAAGGGAAAATTTGTGGTGATAGGAGGTGATGGTGTTAGGGAAGGTTGGGGTGACCTTGGTGGTCAGTCTACTGGCTAATGGAAGGCAAGTGGTGGCCAAGGTGGTGTAAGATGGTGGAATGGGTGGTGCGTAGGCTAAAATCAAAGAAAGAAGGAGGAAGATGAATAAGAAGAAAAGAGAAGGAAGGAAGGAGAAGAAAGAGGGAGTGCTTGAGTAATGTCTTGGACATAAAGATGGGTAGAATGGAGGAAACCCAAAGAGAAGGGAAGAAGTGTGTGTAGTGTGTGTGTGTGTGTGAATTGGGGAAGAAAGAAAAATAATATGGGAGGTGTGTGATGATGATGATGGTGATGTTGCAGTCGTAGGGTGATGCTGCTAATGTTGACAATTATAGAGGATGGTGAGGAGTAGTGCGGTACCTGTAAGGTGAGGGTGGTGATGGTTGTACATATGTGTGTTGCATGAGAAGTAAAATGGCAAGGGTAGTTTGAAGGTTAGGTAGGGATAAGGGAGTAGAAGGAGAGGAATAAAAAGAAGAAAGGAAGTAAGGTGATGGGTGATGGAGCAAGTGGGGAGGGTGTAAGTTGCTGGTGCAAGGTGCAACAATTTCAATTGTTGCAACTTAAGGTTGGTGGAAGGAGGATAAGAAAGAAAGAAAAGAAAAAGAAGAAAGAAAAGGAAAAAGAGAAGGGTTAGGAATTAGTTTATATGATTTTGGATTAGCCATAAGTAATTAGGATTGGTAAAAATTTTAGCGGGTTTTGGATTTTGTTTGCAAATTACAGTTTATCCGAGTAAAAATTTCAGTTTCGATTAAAGTTTTGGGATTAAAAATTAGGTAAAGGCTAAAATAATATTTCTGGAGACTAGAATCAAATTAAGGCATTAGTGCTAAGCAAATATTAGAGGTATTACATAGGGTGACATTCAAATGTTGAATTCTTGTTGAGTTATTTGTCAATTCTTGCTTGAATATCTTCATTTCTTCTTCTCAAAAACATAGCCATTGATCCTACTTGTTTCTCCCTTCATATGAATCTTCAATCCCATTAGAAGATTTGTGTCAATAAGGTCAACAAAAGATAAAATGACTAGAACTTAAATGGTCCCCAATATAAACCCCTCCCCACAATGCGATGCAACCTATTACATACTCAACTCACATATTTTCTAATATCCCCAACCAGAGATATACTATAATAATATAGAGGTCATTCATCTAGTAAAAATTTCATTTACCCTATAAAAAGAATAAAACAATTACTTTAAAATATTTATGTCATTCTTATAAAAATATATAGTATTGGATTACCATATTAGTAATTTATTTTTGATGCATCTAGATAGAATTAGGGTTTAGAAGTATTCCACATATTTAATATTAAATTATTTAAGACTAATAATGTTTTATGATTTAAAATTTTTATTACCATAATAATAAATTATCTAAGGTCACAGATAGTTTATTAGCTCAAAGTATTGTTATGTTATGACTCTACATATTCATTAATAATATTTAATCTAAGGGTAATCATAATTTATCGTTATATCATTTTATTTAATAATTTATTTAACAAAAAAATTATTATTTTACTTTCAAGTATTATTATCTTATTATTCCACTTATTTAATCTACAATTATGTCTTTTTTGGTTACACAAATTAGTTATTTTAAAATATTTATGTTATTATTACAACTATATATAGTAATGGATTACCATTTTAGTAATTTACATATGGTTCAGTTGCCAACGTAGGGTGAGCATGAAAATATATTTTTTCTTTTCTCAAAGTAAATAATATTAATAGTAGATAACAATATATCTTTTATTTGCTAATATTACTGCATTTATGTTCGTTCATTCTTACAGCATTTTGGAATTTCTATGATGTGAGTGAGGTCATCTTTAAAGTGGGTTCTACTATGGCCAAAGGTTCATTTCATTTTATTTTTATTTGGTAGAAATGGTGGAAAATTAAAATTCTATATTTGGATTTGTTTTAATTGTGAAAGAAAGAAAAAGAAAATAAAATACAATCATAAGAAACAACTCAAAAGAAAGCCTACACAATGTGAACCACCACATCGATTTTGTATGAAAAATTCTCTCACCTATTCTTGATCCAAAAGACGATCCTCGTTTTGATAAGCATAACCATCCACCTAACGCATACTTGATGACTTTTGAACACTATTTTGTTCCTAAACTCTCAAATAGCTCCCATTATTGCAAAAAACACGATAGTCCAAATTTCCCTCCTAATATCCCTCCTTCCACCCCAAAGCCAAGTGAGAGCATTATCCATTATAGACCTCAACATTACCCACATGCAACCAAGCCACTCACAAATCTCATATCATATCTTTCCGGTCATTGTGCAATAAAGGAACACGTGATTGACAGACTCTTTCTCAATCTTGAAAAATGGACAACTAGATTCCCTTATATTAATGAGCTAGAGCCTACTTAATCTTTCTCTTATTTAATCTTTAATTATTATTTTTTTAAGTGAACTAGATAATAAATTAGATCCTCGGTGGCACTATGCCAATCCAAACTCTATTGTAATCGCTACTCCTCCTTCCGTCCTCATGAAGAAGCTGATACGAGGTTTCACAAAAGGACCTAACTGAGAAGACCCCATTATCGTCCTAGGCCCAACTAATTATATCCTTCCTATCCTTGCCCAGGGAATACTGCCGAATCAAACTTCCCAATTGCTCCACCTAATCTTTCACCAAAGAAAAAATTCTACGCCTATACAATAACTTTTGCCTCTACTAAACACGGTCCTAGAAGCCTATATCTCCTACTCTTTCCCTTTGTTGACTTGATGCCAGGAACAGTCTTGGAAATAAACTTTTTAGAATACCCTACACCATCCATTTATCATGCTAGAATCTGACACTACTACCATTGCCCAAAATAATCCTTATACCTGAGTTAAGGATGGAATTCTTCCATCCAAGATTTACGATATCCACCAATGCAATCCACCCTTTCCTCTGTTCCGGTATCTCTAAGATTCCAAAATTGTCCTTATAATAAATAGAAGATATGACCCGTTTCCAAAAAGCCCCCTCTATGGTATAAAACCTCCATCACCATTTGAACAAAAGTGTGTTGTTCCTCATAACTAAGTCTGCGATCTCCAATCCACCCAAACTTTTAGGACGTTTGATCACACTCCAACTAACCAATGGTAACTTCTTCCTCTCCCCACTACAACCCTAAAAAAATTCCTTTGTGCATTTATAATCTCCTTAATAACCCCTTTTGGTGTTCTAAAAAGGGTCATGTAGTGTATCAATAAGCTTTTCTGAACACTTTTTATCAGCACCAGCTGCTCTGCTCTAGAAAAAATCTTTGTCTTCCATCCAGCCATTCTCTGCTTAATCTTATCAACCACTGGTTTCCATACATTTTTATTCATCGTGTTAGCCCTAATGGGAGGCCAAGGTACTTGATGGGAAAAAATTTGATCTTATAGTTCATAATATCTGTGGCCTCCTTTTTAAACTATGCATCCACCCCGAGATTGATAACCTCAAACTTTGTGAAATTAACGCTCAGCCATGATATTAGATAGATACAATCTAACAACCTTCTCCAATTCCTGATATTATAGTGAGATGCTCCATAGAAAATCATAGTGTCATCCATGAATTGTAGATGGGTAACCTTGCACCTATCTCTCCCCACTCTCAATCCCTGGATCAGCCTTTATCAAGGCCTCTTCTGATAAGCTGATTGAATGCCTCTACCACTAACACCAAAAGAAAAAGGGAAATGGGATCCCCTTACTTGAGACCCCTTCTCATATTAATGGGAGTGGAAGGCAACCCATTAACTAAAACAAAGATACTGGCAGTTGAGATACACTTCTTTATCCATCCTCTCTGGATGTTCCCAAATCCCAATATGCTCAAAATTCTACCCACAAAGTCCCATCTGATGCTATCATATGCTTTTGGAAAATCTGGCTTGATCATCATTCCTCTCGATCCTTTCTTTTTCTTAATCCATTGAACTATCTCATTTGCAACCAGAGCCCCATCTAGAATGCTTCTGCCATCAATGAAAGTTGATTAAGAATCACTAACTAGGCAATCAATTACCAGTTTTAATTTATTTGCCAAGATTTTTGAGATAACCTTATAGATACAACCTATCAAACTGATAGGTTTGAACTAACTGACCTCCTCCGCCTCCTACACTGATCAAGGTAATCAAAGTGGTATTAAGCGCATACGACAACTAATTAGAGCGTAAAAATTCTAGGACAAAATCAGTGAACTCCTCCCTTATGACTCCCCACATCTTTCGTATAAAACCCATATGATATCCATCATACCTAGGAGCTTTTAGAGAATCACACGCGCAAACTGCCTTATGAAATTCCTCATTATGAGGCATGCTTTCAAGAGCCCTACTTTTCTCTCTCATGAGCTTGTGGAAGCCATAAGCTAAAATTCTAATGTTAAGAACATCCTGATGCTTATAGAGTCCTTTAAAATAAGCTATGATTACCTCCTTCATCCATGTCGGATCTAATATCATCTTATCTTTCTCCACACGCCTACTGATAACAACTCTCTTCTTTCTTATGGTAGCAATAGTATGGAAGAATCTTGTGTTCCTATCTCTTTCTTTGTAACCTTTTACTCTAGATATCTAGAGCCAATAAGCTTTTTTCCTCTTATGCTACTTCTAAAACTGCTTCTTCAAAGCTGCTCTTCTAACTAATAGAACTTCGTTGAAATTCTCATCGTCACTTGGGATATCCACCTTCTCCAGTTCTTGCTCAAAGGTCTTGATCTTCGATTCAACATCCCCAAACACTTTCTTGTTCCACTCTCTAAGCACGCTCTACAGATCCTTCAGTTTATTCTGACACGAGGTCCCCTCTAGCTTGGACCAGCACTCTGCCACAAAACTGTGAAACTGTGGATGAGAAAACTGCATCTCCCAAGATCTGAAAGGCTTCAACCCATCTCCAAACTTCATATCACATAGATGAATAGGAGTGTGATCAGATAGAGATCTTTAAATCTCTAAGCAATAGAGGGTTGAGCACGCAAAAAACCAAGCTAGATCAATCAAAAAGTGGTCCAGAAGAGTAGCTCAACTAGCTTTATGCCAAGTGTACTTCACATTAGTGGGGGGAAAATCAATGAGCCCCCACCTATCAATCCATTCATTGAAGGATCTATTACTACTATTATCGTACCATCCCCCTTATCTTTCGCTAGGTCACCTTACCTCATTAAAATCTCTCATAAAAAGCAGCAAGCCACAACAATTTTTTTTTATATTTATTTATTGTTATAGGTTCTTGGAATTTCTACAAAGTGACTAAGGTTCTACTATAGCTAAAGGTTCATTTTAATTTATTTTTTCTTTGGTGGAAATAGTGGAAAAGTAACGTTCCATATTTGGATTACAATGATTAGAAAGACCTTTGTTTATTTAATATAATTTTATTTAGAACTATACTAATAACAACCCTCAGGGATATTGATAAATATTTAATCCAAATATTTCTATAATCAATTGAATTACCTTTTAAATTTTTATGCCAAAAGATAAAAAAAAGACACTTAATTGTAAATGGAGAAGGAGCAATAGAAGATGAAACTTTCCGTTAATAATTCATTCAATTTTAAAAATAAAAAATCCCATGTGCCTTCAAAAAATATATATAAAAAAAATCGCATGTGCCTCGTCCGTAGCTTAAGCACTTAAGCGTATGGGTAAGTAACACCGTTTTTAAGGAAAAAAAAAATGTGGAAATGTCTGATGATGGCATCTGCTATATAATCGGTGCCCCCTTACACTGAACCAGAAACGAATAATAATATAATTATAATTATAATAAGGTTCTAAGTTCATCATTATAAATCTATAATCTGCATGCTCCGTACTTGTTATAGGACCCAGAAAGCACCGACGATTGGATTTTTTTTTAATCCAAGTTGCATTTTCTTTATTCAATATTATTGACTCGAGAAGTCTTAATTCTGTACTAATTAAATTCGGAGATTCGAATTAATAATTGTTCAAATACATAAGCAAATATAAGTATAATTTCCACTCTTCCAACGTTAAAGTGTATGCAATCAAACATCGTTCCTAACTACCGTTGTTAGCAAAACGCTGTAATCAACAATGGCATAAGAGAGGAGTAGCATTGCCTTCTTCACAACCTATCGACCTCCCGTGCCGATGGACATTTACTCATGCCCAATTCCAGTAGAGTCACACAGAGATGAGATCCACTTAACTGACAGAGAGTCCTACAATTAGAGCTGGCAATCGGGCGGGTCGTGTCACTATCGGATCAGGTAACATGATAATCGGGTCATATCGGTTTGGGATAATTTCGGATTATTTTGTTTGGTCAGGTTGGGTCGGGTTTGATTCGGATCAACTTAGTATCGGATAATCTCAGATCATTCTAAGCTCTTGGGTCAGGTCTGGTTGATATCGGATGGACTCGAATTCAGGTAAATTTAGGTTATTCTAATTTCGGTTCGGGTTCGGATCGGGCTTGGTTGAATTTGAATTATTATATTTTCGGGTTGAATTTAGATTGGATTTAGGTCATTTCATATTTGAGTCATGCTTGTGTCATTTTCTTTATTTCTTTTTATTCCAAGATATTATTAAAAGTTAATTCTTTTGAGATCATTTATTTTAATTTATCTTATTTAATTAAAAGTGAATTATTATAGTAATTGTTTTGAGGCCTTAGAATTTTTTGTCATTATTTTATCTTTGGAGATGTATCTGATGTTTCAAATTTAAAAGTTTTCAAATTGTATCACTTTTCTTTTTATGTTAAAGTATAACTTATAATTCAACTCCATTATTAGCTTGGTCATATTGAGTTATAGTATTATTTTAAGTTTATATTATATTTATATCTTATACACTCCTTACATGATATGAACTTATAATAGTCATTGATAATTGATAACAAATGAAGACTTGTAAGGTTGTACTTCTCATATTATTTTTTAAAAGAGATTGATCACATCATATCAACATAATTTTAATAATAATAATAATAATACAAAAATAATGATAACAATAGTAATAGTAATCAATGAATATCAATTATGGCAAAAATAATAATAACAACATATTAGTTTTTATTATTATATATTTTGGTTAGATCATATCAAGCTTAATAAGATAAAAATTAGATAAAGTAAATAATAATGAATATTATTTATAAAAGACCAACTAATATTGACTTCTTACTATTTAACACTGTTAATGTAATAAAAAATATTAATCTTCAATTTTTATAATGAATAACTAATATTCTCACTTTAGATTTTTCCTACTTTCCTATGATGTTGTAGGTGCTATATTACAAGGTATGGCCGTATAGATACTAACATATAGTGTTCAAGGCTATACTATTATTATTTTATGGTACCCAGATGGAATAACGGAAGTGAACTAATATTTAAATGGCATAGTAGTGTTTTTTTTTTCTCTACTTTTATTTCTATTGGTATCAATTAATATTGTATTTATGTACATAAGTGATATAAATTTTATTAAAGTATATTGTTTCTAGATTTTGATGTAAGTGTTAGTATGGATTAGTTGCACATCTATATTATTTCATATTTTATGAAGTTTTAAAATTTTTAGTTATGGGTTAATGTTAATTTTTGGGTAGTACCAAGTTGAATCTTTATAGATTTATAATTTTTCCGATAATATCAGATTTCGAATAAATAATGGGTCGGGTCGGGTCATTTCGAATTTATAGTTTTTCGGGTTACATCAGGTTTCGGGTAAATAGCGTGTCCGGTCGGGTTTATTTCGGGCTTATGATTTCTCAGGTTATATTGAATATCAGATATGTATCGGATCAGGTCGGATAGGTTTCACGCTTCTAATTACTTGGATAAAATTGGATCAGATTTTTGACGGATCGAGTCGGTATTCGTCAGATTTTTCTTGTCGGGTCAACTTTTGTCGACTCTACTTACAATTACAACGCTCAATTCATCCCACCCCAAGCCCTGAAGGTTATTCTCAGGCGCCCCAAACTGGCTTCTCTTTCCAATGAGGCCGACGTTGATTCAGGCTGCGTTTGGGGCATGGTTTTCGTCTCCGAACGAACTGACAGCCTTGAAACGCTTCATATTGCGCTTCGCTACGAAGATGACCCGTCGGAGGTGAAAGTCTTCAACTTCGCCAATATTTACGACACGTTCAAAGGTGTTCGTATGGAAGATAGTGGATGCATTGCCGGGGAATATCTCATTTATGTCTCCACTATGGAGCCCAGTGACGAACGCCAGCATCCCCTGGACTGCGGTTTATAAGACCAACCTAAGGACAGGGAAAACTGAGCGCATCACCCTGAAAGGTGTTCTTTTTAATCCTCTGATGTCCTCTTTCTTTGTAAATATTTGTGTTCGTACTTGGTACTTTGATATGATCAAATTCGATAATATTAAAACACTAGTGTAAACTACAATAGAAGTATTTTTAATACATTTTAAATATTGTTGCTTAATTTCAATATAATTCATGAACATCATTGACAGATTTTTCGAAGCTTTTACCCCAAGCAAATATCCCTTCTGCCTGGGAAATGGTAAATATAATAATAGGAATTTACAAAAGAGCGAGGAAAACCTCGGATACAACCAAAAAAGTGGGTGAACCCCTGTCCAATCATAGCCAAAGACACAGTCCCTACAATACAAGCATGACCAGAAAATTATGTCAAAAGTTTACAGCATAGTAAGATCACCAGCTTACTTCCTATATGGGAATTTTATTATCCTCCTCAAAATACAATGCACTAAATACATACTTTTGGAATTGGAAAATAATGCTATTAGGATCAAGAATGTTGTCTTCATATAAAGCTGCATTTCTGTTCTTCCAAATGAGGTACACAAGAGCTGCCAAAGCCACAGTTCTAACTTTCTAGAGTTTGTGTTGTCTGTGCAAGTTTCTCATGGCGCTGTAGAGGGTGGTAGATTTTCTTGAAAGACGGAGCCAATTTCTGATTAGCTGCCATATATGCTTGGTTTTTACATAATCAAAAAACAAGTGCTCATGGGTCTTGAGCTTGTCCTTACATAAAACACATTGTCTGCGTCCTATCAAGTAGTGTAGTCTATCTTTGGTGTAGAGTCTGTGCTTGAGAGCTAACCAAAGGATGAAGGAGTATCTTTTGGTCTTGTTTTGTTTGCACATAGCCCTATGGTGTTTCCATATGACAGCCTTATCTTGAAAGTAGTTGTATGCAAGATTTGTGGAAAATCCCC